>CM057046.1:20763345-21300845 GCA_029948455.1 Solanum rostratum | reverse complement strand
ATCTATAGTGAGACTACATGGGGTGCCCCTCTCTATCATCTTAGAGCATGGTACTCAGTTTACATCTAAGTTTTTGGGGAAATTACATGAGAAGTTGGGCATACAATTTACATTTAGCACTGCTTTTCATCCATAGACTGATGGACAATCAGAGCAAACTATTTAAGTGTTAAAAGACATGTTGAGGGCTTGTGTGATAAACTTTTGTGGTCATTGAGATAGGTTCCTACTATTATGTGAGTTCTCCTATAGTAATAGTTATAACTCCAGTATTGATATAGCTCCTTTTGAAGCCCTTTATAGAAGGGGATATAGATTACCCATAGGATGGTTTAACGCTGGAGTGTGAAGCTCTTGGGGGTTGATTTAGTAAAGGATGCTCAGGATAAGGTAAAGAATATCTAAGTTAAGCTCTTAGCAGCCAAAGTCAACAGAAAGAGTATGTGGACCTCTAGGTTAGAGACATGACATTTCAGGCCTTTGATCAAGTTCTATTGAAGGTATCCCCTATGAAGGGTATCATGAGATTTGGTAAGAAGGGAAAGCCCAGTCCTTACTATATTGGCCAATTTGAGATCCTTGAATCTGTAGGTCTAGTGGCTTATATGTTGGCTCTACCACCTAATTTGTCTAGTGTCCATCCAATATTTCATTTGTATGTGTTGAAAAGGTACCTAGGGATAGAGACTACATCATCAAGTAGGACTCAGTGTTGTTAGACAAGAATCTTCAATACAAGGAAAAGCTAGTTACGATTCTTGATTGGGATGTCCAAAAGTTTAGGACCAAGGAGATTATGTTTGTGAAGTTCCAATGGAAGCATCATTCAGTTAAGGAAGTGACTTGACAAACTTAGAAGGGTATGCGAGACAAATGCCCTCAGTTGTTCACCGATTCAAGTACTATTCTATTCTTATCTGAGCTTAATTTTTTTTTGTTTGATCACTTGGGGATGAGTGATGGATAAATTGATATCTATTGTAATGACCTACCATATCATTATGGGTAGGTCAATTAGAAAGGAAATTGGGTCATAAAACTTTTAAGTAGTTGTTGAAAATTTTGAGCCTAGGCCAACTTTGGATGAAATTTGAGCCATGTGAGGTCTGGAGAATTTCAATAATAGATTCAGGGCTAAATTGTTAGTTTGATCATTTAAGTTGATAATCAAAACAATAAGAATCTTGTCCAACTTTACAAAATTGAACTGGGTGAGTATAACTCTTGAAATTGATTTTAGTGCAAAGAGTATATTTTGAACTGTCATGGTTTGAGAGCGCTTTGTAAAAAGAGAGTTGGGATGCGAGTTATGATGTTTTGTCTCCGTGAAACCCACTACTGCAGAATTATTCTCGCTGTGGTTGTGCCACCATAACGGGATAAGTGGCCACCATGGTGGGAAAATTGTGGATTTTAAGTTAGATTAATCCCAAATTTATTCTTATTTCTCTTGTAGATACCAAAAATGACCTAGGACGGTTTCTCTTTAGTTTTACCCCATTTTCATCGTTAAGGTAAGTTAATCATTTTTCTAACTCGCAATTTGATTTCTAGACCTTACATTCTAGAGGAAATTGTCATGGTGAAGGGTTCAAACTTGCAATTAATGGTGGTTAAAGGCCTTACTTAAGGAAGATGATCATAAAAGTGTCTAAGGATTAGGATTTTGATATAATCTGGATAAATTAAGTTATTTTTGTTGATTATATATTTTCCTTGATTGTTTATATATTGAAAATGAGTTAAGATTTTGGAAAAGGGGAAAGCTCTGATTCTATAGAGTTCAAGACTTGAATTCGAGGTAGTTGACAGTTTAATATTTTCATTTGTGTGATATATGCTTGTTAACTATTTCATGGTACTTCTTGGATGTATGTGAAAAGGGGAATAATAATATGAAACTAATTGGTAATTTCTTATGATCAAATTACATGTAATGAACCCATTTACTTGAACTTGACATATTGTAAATTATTCATTGTAGTGGTGATTGTGTTCGTGTTTGTGGATCAGGTGTCACTTTTTGACATATTATTGGATTGGGTATCACATTTCGATATATTATTAGATTAGGTGTCATGTTTCAACATATTATTGGAACGAGTGTCACGTTCTAACACATTATTGAATCGGAAGTCACGTTTCGACACATAACTTATTTGGGTGTGGATCCTTTGAGAGGACTATTGTTAAAATTGTATTGAACTTGATAAATATAGAATGGTATGTCGAGTATAAATCGTGAACATTGTGTTTTTTCTGTATATGTATGATCTACTATGTTCTAATTGCTTGTTATATATTTCACCTATTGGAATAGCCATGTAATTTTACTAATATATTGTTGTTATGTGTATTGATACTGTACTTGCTCTTTTTTTTTATTGAGCATAGAGCACTTCATGTGGCTGCTGACAGACCTCAACTAGGTAATCGTTGATTCAAGAGTTCAAGGGTGAGCCAACATCTTTTGGGCTACCATGAATTCTTCTTAGTCCACTTATTTTTTGGACTCGGACTTGTGTTAATTGATTATTTTAGTTTTTTGAGGTTTGTATCCCCTTATGTGAGATTGACAGTTAGAGTTTTGGTACAACGACTTTCTATTTCTGGGTAGTATTTTACGGAGTTAAATTTTCTGGTTGAATTTATGGGAACTCAACTTGCTTTGCTTATTTATAACTGGCTTCCTTAACTTTAAATATTTAAATTGTTCTAGTTCAGTTAGTTGGATTAGAGTATTGATTCTCCCACCGGAGGGTTAGTGTTGGCGTCACTCGCTGTCCATTTGAGGTCATGTCAAGAATGCATTTAGGAGTAGCTGGTGGATAAAGATAAAAGAGGATGATTCCTCTTAGATTCAATTATTTCAAGTGTTTCTGGAGCTGTAGTTACAGTTACTTGTGCTTTAGTTGTGGGGGACGTTGTAGGCTTTGAAAACCCTATTTACATAAATACAGATTTGCAAAATTGTGTTCTCAAATTGAAATAAAGAATTGTTGATTCATAACTCTGATATCATAATGAATTTCAAAGAGAGAGAATTGAAAATTTTCTGATCTTTGATTATTTGACTAACTAATTATGAACAGAGAAAGAACACCTATTTATATACCTCATTAACCACCTACTCCTAGCTATCTTAGCTGACATTATAACTAACCCCCCTAACAAACTGTCTATATGCAACCAATTTACAATTTAATTAAACACCGACGTAGCTCCTTGAATTACCAATTGCTAATAAATTTTCATTTCACTTATAATCAGTTAAAAAAAATACTTTCCTAAAATATATGTATACACCTAATACAATATGAAAAAATGTAAAAAAAAAAAAGAAAAAGAAAAAAGAAAAATAGGAGCTGCGTGTCAGCATTTGATTTGTCAAAAATAAAAATAATACCCAATTTCTTTTGAAGAAGGAGTGGATGGTGTAAGGCGGGAGGGTGGGTGGATGTTGAAGTAAGATTTTCTTTAAAAGATTTTTATTAAAAAAAAAATGAAATTGGAGGAGGGAGGGGAGAAGGAGGTACCGGAGAAGGAGGTAGTGAAGTGGGATAAGAAAATATTTTTTTTTTAAATTTTTTGAGATAGTTATATTTTAATCTTTAATTTTTAGATAATAGTTTGTTTAATTTTGGGAAGATGAAATATTTTATTCATGTGGAGTATCATGTGGCAAAGTTTTTTAAAATAAAAAAATATTTTATCCATGTGGAATGTTTTTTTTTTTAAATAAAAGAGAGTATATATTACACACTATTAGGGGAATTTTAGTAGCCTAGTTGATTGACTACAACTTCTCATATTGTAATCTCCTCCCTATTTCCACTTCTCCTATCCCCAATTTGAAAAAAAAAATATTATACACTATTTAAGTGTTTTTTTTTCTAAATTAATAAATGATAGTTTAAATAAATAATTAGGGGACATTTTTGACATTTTAACTCATGAAAAAAAAGGAGAGGAGCAAAAGAATCACAATGAGAGTTAGTTGGACCCACGGAACTTAGACCCTCGTGGACCAATTGAACGACGGGATTGGACCGTTTTCCTCCCAAACGTAGAGCATTAGCGTTGAAATCCGATCATAAAGAAAATGCTGCTCTCTGCATTTCCTCCGCAGAATCCATTATCCAATCCCACCCCACCCCCTCACCACCCCCGTACCCTCCTCTTCTCCCCCGCTACCTTCTACAAAGCAGCAGAAACTACAACTCTTCACGCTTCTTCGCAGAGGCTACCACCACTCACTCTTACCAACGCCGCTGCTACCTCCTCCACTACTCTCCGGCACGTGAGTGGCACGTGCTCCGACGATGACGATTCCGATGGAGAAGGCGACGGTATGGTTACTTCGGCGTCAGCTGTTGCTGCGGCGATACGGAATGCGTCGACGTCGCCGGTGGAGTTTGTTCAGACGATTGAAAAGGATGATGGCAAAAGTAGAGGTTTGGTGCTACCGAGTGTTGATTTTCAGAGACTTTGCCATGAACAATTGGAGCTGTTTCGCCGTATAGTTCATCCCGACTCTCTTCTTTCCGTAAGAAACATTTTACTTTCGTGCTTGATCGAAGGAACATTTCTATATTACAAGTTAGTTTCATTAGAAGATGCTTTGTGTTTATGTCCATTATTGCTGGGTGTAATGCTTTGGATCATGAATATAAGTGATTCTTACCTACAATATGAAACTCCGCTTGCTTTTCTACTTTTGACTACTTGTGTTGGAGTAAAGATGATTCTCCGCAATCTGTGCTGCGGTCCCTTATTAAGTTCATTGTGCCTTTTATTAGGTCTCCTATTTCCTGAATTGAGCGCAAGAAGATCTAATAAAGTCAAATTTCCAGTTTAGTTTCTGCGCTTGCCTATTAATGCTTGTACTTTTGTTTCCCCTGTTGTTTGGCAATTACATTTGGTGTTCAGTAGAATATAGTTCATTTTTCTTTTAGGTAGAAGTTGATAAAAGAAGTATAATGTTGAGCAATGCTATTCATGGCAGCTTATATCTTCCGCTGCAACAGATTTATAAAAATCAGTACTAGCTGTTAGACCCAACTGAGTAAAGTCATCTCAAAGCCAATTGGATGACTTGCCATCAAGTAGGTAGTAGTGGTGGATCCATTGATAGCCTAGTAGTGAAGACATCTTCTGAAACATTTTAAGGTGAAGTATACTTTTCCTAGGACTACAACCCCTCTTGTGGACATCAACTGGTCCACTTTGGATAACATGAATCTCTATCCTGCTTCACTAATTAGAGCACACATCGTTTTGTTCTTTCATTTTCACCAGTTTTCTTGAACCCATTAGAATACTCTAAAAGTATGGACAAACTAGAGTCCTTGTGAAGGAGTGGTCCAGAAAAATGTTGTTAAAGGTGTGCGTGTTGGGTTTAAGTGAGGTCTGAATTGGAAAATGTGAGGCAACCAAGTGAAGAGAAAATGAAGAGTCATTTCTCCCGCATTGGTAGAATAAAATTTTGTCTATATATTATGGAGTACTTCTTTTAACTCTTAAAGGTTTAAGTAGAGGGTATCCCTCGTGCCGCTGTTGTTGTTTGCTCGGCTACGGCTACGACTTTGTCTTTGGCAAATGATGTGATTGATTGATAAATATTTTAGACGATTTATTTATTGTTGGCTTAAGTCATATGGGGCCCCTTAAAGTTATCAACATATTTCAGTAAGACACCTTAACTTAGCCTTGTTCCTATTGAATACTTCAGTCTTCACAAATTTGTACCTATTTGACACAAAATGATAATCAATAAAAAAAATACAAACATGCGTGTATTTCAATCGCATATACATAGCAAATCGACCAATGAAATTATAACGTGTGGCAATTGGATTAATTTTTTTAAAGTCCAAAAGGAATTTTAAGAAAACAAAAGATTATTTTGGAATCAAGCCACCCCACCCACCCTTCTTCTTCTTCACCTTGTCCTTAGTTTCCTTTTCAGAGGGCTGCGGTGCCTTAATTGCCAGAAACCATCTCCACCCTCCTTCTCCATTGTACCTTGTTTTCTTTTCCACTGGGCTGTGTGCATCCATCCCTTGCCGGAAAAAATGGAGCATTGCCAGATTTTTTGACCAAATTTTTTTTTTAATGAAATTCTCTTCTATAACAACAACAACAACAACATACCCAGTGGAATCCCACAAGTGGGGTCTGGGGAGGGTAGAATGTACGCAGACCTTACCACTACCTCATAGAAGTAGAGAGGCTGTTTCCTGGGAAAATTTTCTTCTATAACTTTAATGAAAGTCTTTTTCAATCAATTCTTTCTATTTTTACTCGTCAATTTAACTGGTGCTTTTCCGGCGAATCCACGATAAGGAGGACAACATTGATGTGGAGGGATGGTGGCAAAAAGAAAGAATAAAGCAATGTGGCGGGGGGAATGGTGGGAAAGGATTTGGCCAGCAAGAAAGTTGCACAATATTTGGCTGGTGTGGAGTTGAGGGAAACGCATGCTGCTTGGAATTGGGGAAGATGAGAGCTACTACATTGATCTTTTATTTTTTTATGTTGAGATTTTGACTTTTTACTACAACGTGTCAATTTTTGATTGGTTTTTACGTAAGTTTTATTTACTTCACGCGCCCATTAGATGTGTAATACACTTATGATGCCATATCATTAAAAAGTATTTAATAGGTACATGTTTTGAATAGTAAAGGTGTTTAATAGGTACTAATCTGAGTTTAGGTGTCTAAGTGAAATGTGCGGATAACTTTAAGGGGCCGCATATGACTTAAGCCTTTATAATTCTCATTCGATTTCTTCTTTTTTGATATTACTAATTAATTCATTCATTAAATTATTTATTAATTAAATTAATTTATGAATTATTTATTAATCAATTAAATTTATGGAATTAGTTAACGAAATTAACTAATTAATTTTGTGGAATCGTTTGAAAAGGACCTGTTCCTTTTTAGCAGACATTTCCCAATAGTTACCCTGCCTGTTCTGAACAGATGAATTCGCACGCATTGATGGCTAGAAATCCAAGTCGCGAGCTTTTCTCTCTCTCTTTCGCGAGCCTATACAACCTCTTATCCCCGCCTATTTCTCCTAGCTCAACATACAAATGTTCAAAAACTGTTGTCTTAGCACTAGTGACCACTGTCTTCGTCGTCTTATAGATATCCTTAAGTCTTCGTTTTTCATCCTCATCCGTGCACTCCAACCACTTCATATAGGCAACTTTCTTAACTTTCACTTTGCCTTGAACTTCTCCATTCCACCATCAATCACCTTGACGTCCACCAAAGGACCCTCTCGATACCCCTAGTACCACAGTAGCTACTTCTCTAATTCAACCAGCAATTCTTACAAAGGATTTTATCACCCTTCCGGAGGAGTAAATAATCAATCTGAGTCTTAGTTACTGTACTACGGAAGGTAACCAAGTGATTTTCATTCTATGGGAAATATGAGTTAGCAAGAACCAACTCAAAGGCTTTAGTAAAGTCCCAGAGAGACGTCCCACCTCCATTCCTCTCCCCAAAGCCAAAGCTCCCATGAGCATCGTCAAAAACCACTAGAAGTTGCACCGATATGCCATTAAAATCTCCCCTAGTGAAGTTTTCCTGTGTTTGGTATACCTCTCACAACCTCATCCAAATCTTCCCAAAAGAGCTTTTTGACTTCCTCATCCAAGCCCACTTGAGGCGCATAGGCACTAACTATTCACTATATGACTACCGACCACAAGTTTAATATTGAGAGTTAAGATTCACAAATTTCCTCGGGGTCTAGTATTGTCTCACTCTTATATGGTATTTGAAAATTTCAAGTACCCAAACTAAATTTTCAAGTACCTAAACTACAAAAGTGCAAAAACATCAATTGATCTGAACCTTGATCTTGCTAAGAATAGTCTCAATTGGATTATGCAGAGTGTTGGGAAGTTTGATGTACATCATGATCTAGCTTGTGCTATAAGTAAATTGAATCTATACACGAGTAATCTCAATTAAAATCATTAGATGAGAATGAAACGAGTTTTAGGGTTTCTAGAACACACTCAAAACTTGTTTTGCATTTCAACAAGTATCCAACCGTTGTTGAAGGATGTAGTGATGCAAATTGGATTATTGACTCAACTGAAACTAAGCCCGCAAGTAAATACGTTTTAACTATTAGTAGAGCAATATTTTGATAATCATCCAAACAAACATGTATAGCTCGCTCTACGATGGAGTTTGAGTTCATAGACTTAGACAAGGCTGGTGAAGAAGCTGAATGACTCCGGAATTTCTTAGAAAATATTTTCATTTTGGCCTAAACTAATGGCTCTTACAACAACAACAACAACAACAACATACCCAGTGAAATCCCACAAGTGGGGTCTGGGGAGGGTAAGATGTACGCAGACCTTACCACTACCACATAGGTAGAGAGGCTGTTTCCTGGAAACCCTCGTCACAAAAACCCATCAGCAGAACACGCTAGATACGATACACAAGCAAAAAGAGAAGAGCACATAATAATACCTAGATACAAGATAGTACACCTATAAAGGCAGATAAATAACATATAAAAGACAGACAATTACCACTCCTTCCTATCCTCCCTATTAGCCTGCTACTCTAATTCTCGACCTCCACTCCTTCCTATCTAAGGTCATGTCCTTGGTGAGATCAAGTTTCACCATATCGTTTCTAATCACCTCCCCCCAATACTTTTTTGGTCTACCTCTACCCCTACGTATAGCTCCCAAATCTAATCTCTCACACCTTCTAACAGGGGCATCAGTACTCCTTCTCTGTACATGTCCAAACCATCGCAGTCTCGCTTCCCTCATCTTGTCAGCTACAGGGGCCACCTCTAGCTTCTCCCTAATGACCTCGTTCCTAATCTTGTCGCTCCTGGTGTGGCCACACATCCATCGTAACATCCTCATTTCTGCGACCTGCATTTTCTGAACATGTACATTCTTTATTGGCCAACACTCCACCCCATACAACAAAGCAGGTCTAACCACCATTCTGTAGAACTTACCTTTGAGTTTAGATGGTATCTTCTTATCACACAATACTCCAGAGGCCAACCTCCATTTTGTCCAAGCCGCCCCAATACGATGTGTGACATCATCGTCAATATCCCCACTACTCTGGATGATAGACCCCAGATACTTGAAGCTTTCCTTCTTGGGGATAAGGTGAGCTGCAAGTCTCACATCAATGTCTGCTTCCTCCCTCGCTACACTGAATTTGCACTCCAAGTATTCTGTTTTGGTCCTGCTCAGTTTAAATCCTTTAGTCTCCAAAGCGTGTCTCCAAACCTCCAACCTATCATTAACTTTGGTCCGGGTCTCATCAATCAGTACTATGTCATCTGCAAACAACATAAACTAATGGCTCTTAATATATATATATATATATATATATATATATATATATATATATATATATACACACATTGTGATAGTCAAGGTGCAATAGAAAGAGCTGGAAGCGTTATGTATAATGGTAAGTCTCGTCACATATGACGAAGACACAATACCATTAGGCAACTATGTTCTAGTGGAATTATTATTATTGACTATATAAAGTCAAAAGATAATGTGCTAGATCCATTCACAAAAGGCCTAACTAGAGAAGGAGTTGGGAGATCATCAACGAGAATGAAATTATGGCCAGGCACAAATTATCGTGATGGTAACTCTACCTAGAAGATTGGAGATTCCAAGATCTAGGTTCAAGGGGATCGAACAAAGTCATTGACGAGGATTCAGCATTGTCACAATATGGGACAATGTTCCCTAACAAGGATAAGACATTAGGATCTTTTAATGGTTTCTAAGTTTGATACAGGGATATCAAATCGTGTACCTACAAGATAACACGTTTAAAAATCACCTATGTAAGTGTGAAGTGTAAGCCGCTTAAAGGAAATCTGGTAAGGTCACTTCTCTACACACTTATGAACTAAGAAGTGTTCATGGCTGAAACGAACAAAACAATGAAAATCAAAAATAGTTAAAGGGTTAACTGTGTGACTTATGTTATTTAGGTATACATCAAAGCTCGATAGTTCAAAGATATCAAATCTATCGATTGATCGAGTTTATTCGACATATGTTCACTATGAAAAGTTAAAAAAAAAACCTACTTATCTAGATGCAAGTAATCCTTATGAATCACACAATTTTTTTATGCATATGTGGAGGATTGTTGGGTTCAAGTGAGGTGTGACTTGGGAAATGAGAACTGGGATGTAGGATAACCAAGTGAACGGAAAATGAAGAGTCATTTCTTCCTCATTGGTAGAATAGATGAAAAGTTGTCATTACATTAGGGAACACTTCCTTTAGTTCCTAAGGATTAAGTAGAGGATACCCCTGTGCCATCATCGTCGTTGCTCGCTTGGCTTCGACTTTGGCTTCGGCTTCGGCAAATGATGTGATTGATTGATAAATTTTTTAGACAAAATTATTTATCATTCTGATTAGATTTTCTTTTTCTGATATTAGTCATTAATTAATTAATTTGCGAATTATTTATTAATTAAATTAATTCACAAATTATTTATTAATTAATTAAATTTGTGGAATTTATAAACGAAATTAACTAATTAATTTTGCAAAACTATTTGAAAAGAAGTTGTTCATTGCAAACATATATTGTTTTTCAAAAGATACCATGCTTATTTTGAATAAGTGAGTTCGCACCCTTTGAAAGTTATAAATAGAGAGGCCTCCTCTCAGTTTTTATCATCGAATTTCTTCTTTCTTCTGCATATATTTTCTTACGAACAAAGTAGAGTCTTTAAGTGATTTGTTTGCTGCTTTTTGAATTTGCTGAAGTTATTGAAGTTTGAGGTACCATTACTTCTCTAACGTTTATTCATTTTATTTTGAGAGAAAATAATCTACAACCTTGGGTATAGTGAGGGTATTAAATTCTTTAAGGATACACAGTGAGATTTGTGGACTCAGATATTTTTTTCTTTTCATCTTTTACTGTTTCTAGTTACTGTTTTGAATATAGGAGACAACATCGCTTTAACTCTAAAGCTAGGCTCAAAACATGTTTCACACATTACCGCACTTAATATGTACTTTAGTCTTGTCATTAAGGTTCTTATGCATACTTTTCTGTGCCAATGAAACTCTTCTGAAAAGGCAATACTGATACTAAATAATTGATATTTCACTTTGTTGAATTTTTTTTTCTAATTGCGTTGTTTTTTATATTTTATCCTTCCTATATATGTGTGTGTGTGTGTGTCAGAGCCATGGGGAAAATAAGAATTATTATTCATGTTTTTAACTTGCTATTATCGGTGTGAGATCTATTATTTAAACATGGTAATACGTGAATTAACTAATACAAATTGGTAAGAAAATCTTTAGGCGGATGATACTGTGATCTATTCAGATCTAGCCCTATTCAAATCAACTGTCAAGAAGTAGCCAAGAAAATACTTAGCTTTACAACAAATTTTATCCAAAAGAATTCCTATATATACTAAAATTTTTTTATGAATTCACTCATTGACACCCGATCTTACTTGTTCAAACCTCACAAGGACAAGTAAACACAAAACATATGTTATCTATACAACAATGTGGATTAATAAAATAATCTCACCCAAAGAATGGGGCATGCACTTAGCCAAGTACAAATGACTTTCCTAACCATTTGAATCTTAGAACTATAATTATTTTGATTATCAAAATGCATGAATGTCTTCACTTTTCAAAATAATATTGGCAAACATTCATGTTTTTTTCTTTAGGGATAGCCGTTAGTTACTAAATGTCCCCAATAATTTTTACATTGATGATGGCCTATCTACGACCACAAAGCTGAGATTCTTCCATTGTCAATGCGGGAAGGACATGATTACTTTTATCAAAAGAATTCTAATGAACACCAAATTCTTATGCTCTTGCAGTGTTCTCACAGATTTCATATTTCGTGTATATATTCACAAAATTTTGCATCTCACAAGCCAAATGGACAAAAAGGTCTCCCATGGTTAGCTCTAAGGCATTGCAAATGGTACAAGAGTTGAAACCCATTAGAAACCTATGTGCCTGAGGTAGAAAAATAATTTCTATATCGAGGACATTTGATCCTAACAAATGCTACTTAACTTCAATTTTTGCAACAAAAATCAATTGCAGCTGCACAACTAGTCAACTCGAGTAGTAAAGGAGATTTCATCAATCAAATGAAGAAAATCATGCAGCAGATTAAAGCCGTACTCCCCGACTATCAATCACAGACATCAAATAAATTCGAATTCGAAGACGAATAAGACATCATTTTCAAGTTTCATTTGCAATAACATCATAATGACCTCATGTTAACATCATCAAAGATTAGGTCATCCATCACAAAAGCAAGAATGAACAATTATTGTGGGTGATAATGTAGTACTTTTATTGTAGCAAATTTTCGGCTATAAATAGTCTTCCTTTCCATTTAGTAAGAACACATTACTTTCTTCCAAGAAGCTCTCTTCACTTAAGAATACTTGGTTAGAGTTTTCTCTCTTTCTTTGTAATCTTTAAAGTTTATTTGATTATAATATCAAATTTTAATTTTTAATTCGTCTTTTCCCCTCACTTTACTAAATCTTTCTTGTTATTGCTATTATGACTTATGATTGGTATCGCCGCCTATTTCTAATTAATTGGTTTTATTACCTAACACATGGTCGGACCTGCCCCCTAATTTATTGCTTTTGCATTTATATTTGCATCCTTGAATTATTTACATTTACATTTAATTATAGTACTCTTGCTTCCTATCCATCTTTTCGAAAAAAAATAATAAAGTGAAGGAAAAAGGATGATTTAAAAATTGAAACTTGATATATATATAAGATTTATCGATGGTAGACTAAGGATGTTTTGGAATCTTCCGGATGTCAATTGATTGCTACAAATTAGAGAAACTAATCTCTTCTTTGAGCTTGAAATTAGGTGAAATGGAGGAAGATGTAGCAGAGGAGGAAGCAAGAGTTTTAGAGGAGGAAAAAGAACTGAAGAAAGACATGATGAGATCTGCACAAAAAAAGTTAGACAAATAACAATAATGACTTTGATACTTAGTACCGTAAAATAGCAAGTTAAAATATGAATAATAACCCTTACTTCCCCCCATGGCTTTGATACCAAGTATCCAGAAGTGAACCTTCTAAAATAATAGGGGTGAAATACAGGGTAGGAAGCAAAGTACGATAACTCAATGCAAGAAATGTAAGAATGTAAAAAAAAATGTACATGATGCAAAAATGTAAATATAGATGCAGATGCAATAAATTAGGTGGCAGGGCTGACCATGTGTTAGATAATATAATATAATTAATTAAAGGTAAGTGGCGGTGCCAACCATAAGTAGCAAAAGCAATAATAAGAAAGATTAGTAAAATAAAGAAAAAGACGGTTTAAAAGTTGGAATTTAAATTTATAATCAAATGAACTTTAAAAGTACAAAGAGGGAGCAAACCCTAACTAAGTATTTTTGAGAAAGAGCTTCTTCAAAGAAAAGTGATTGGATACAAATTGGGAAGGATGGCTATTTATGGCCAAAAATTTGCTACTGTAAAAATGCTACAGGATCACCCATTAATAATTGACTATTCTTGCTTTTATCATTGATGACTTCATCTTTGATGATGTTGCCATAATGTCATTGTAAATAAAACTTGAAAGTTGTGTCTTCTTCATCTCCTGACTCTGATTTTTCTGTCGACTGTGATTGATTGTCGGGGAGTTCAGGTTTAATTTGTTGGAGGAATTTTTTCATCTAGTTAATAAAATCTCCTTTGTTGCTCGAGCTAGTCAATTGTACAGCTGCAGTTGATTTTTGTTGCAAAAATTGAATTTGGGCAGTACCTATTGGATCAGATGTCTTGGGTTGTATAGGAACCATTTTCTACCTCAGGAACATAAACTTTCGATGGGTTTTGGCTCTTGCAATGGCTTTGAAGAACTAACCGTAGGAGGCACTTTTGTTCATTTGGTTTGTGGAATATAATTTTTTGTGAATATATGCATGGGATATGAAACCTGTGAGAAAATTGCAAGGTCATAGGAATTTGGTGTTGATTGAAAAATTTCTAACAAAAATAATTGTATCCTTCTCGTTCTGGTGGTGGAAGAATTTCAGCTTTGTGGCAGTAGATAGGCTGCTATTGGTGTAAAAACCATTGGGGAAACTCAGAACTTAGCTACTTTCCCATAAAAGGAACCAGGAATGTTTGCGTGTGTCATTTTGAAGGAAAAAGGCATTCTTTCATGCATTTTGATAGTCAAAATACTTATAATTTTGGGGTACAAAAGGTTGGGAATGTCTCTTGTATCTAGCTGGGGCAATACCCCATTCTTTTGGTGAGATTATTTTGCCAATCCACACCATTGTATGGGTAATATAAGTTTGTGTTTGTTTGTCCTTTTGAGGTTTGAACGAGCAGAACCGGGTATAAACTCATAAAATTTTGAATATATACAGGAGTTTTTTTGGATGAAATCTGTTGTGGGCTAAGTATTTTCTTAGCTACCTCTTGGGGGTTTGAATGCCAAACTTCAGGTTCAATTTGAATGAGGGGTACACTATATCATTTTTAAAGTAGGTTGGCTCATTAGAGTAGGATCCTCTACTGTAGTTGAAGAAATAGATTTGCTTGGTATGGAACATATCTTTTTGGAAAATAATTGAATGAAAAATTGATGGGGCTCATACCAAACAAATCTATTTCTTCAACCACATCCCAACCAGCTTCTTCCAGCAGAGGATCCT
This sequence comes from Solanum rostratum, assembly GCA_029948455.1. Lineage (NCBI taxonomy): Eukaryota > Viridiplantae > Streptophyta > Magnoliopsida > Solanales > Solanaceae > Solanum > Solanum rostratum. The sequence continues at coordinate 21,286,071 of CM057046.1, read as the reverse complement.
ACTCTACTGACCCAACCTACTTTAAAAATGACATAGTATACCCTTCATTCAAATTGAACCCGAATTTTGGCATCCAAAACCCCAAGAGGTAGCTAAGAAAATACTTAGCCCCGTAGCAATTTTCATCCAAAAAAACCCTTGTATATACTCAAAGATTTTATGAGTTCATACTTACGGACGCCTAATCCTGCTTGTTCAAACCTCAAAAGGAAACTTATGTTACCCATACAATGGTATGGATTTACAAAATAATCTCACCTAAAGAATAGGGTATACACCCAGCCAAATACAAGTGACTTTCCCAACCTGTTGAACCCCGAAATTATTTTGACTATCAAAATGTATGGATGAATAACTTTGCCTTTGAAAATGGCACAGGCAAACATTCATGGTTCCTTCTTTGGGGAAAGCAGCTGAGTTTTGAATTCCCCCCATGGTGGCCTATCTCTAGCACAAAGCTGAAATTCTTCCACCACTAGTACGGGAAGGATACGATTATTTAGGTATAAGTTTTTCAATCAGCGCCAAATTCCTATGACCTTGCAATTTTTTCATAGGTTCCATATCTCATGGATATATTTGCATTCCACAAATCAGACGGACAAAGGGCCTCCCATGGTTAGTTCTTTAAGGCCATTGAAAGTGGTATAAGAGTTGAAACCTATCGGAAGCTTAGAGAAATGGTTCCTAGGACAACAGATGCCGCTCAAATTCAATTTTTGTAATAAAAATCAATTGCAGCTGCACAACTAGCTAGCTCAAGCAGCAAAGGAGATTTTATTAACTAGATGGAAAAAAATCCTCCAACAAATTAAAGCCGAACTCCTTGGCAATCAATCACAATCGTCGAAAAATTCGTATACATATACATATAATCCAAGAACCTTAGAGCTTTTTGCCGCCTTTTGCTTTTATCATTTTCTTCCTTTGTGCTCACCTTTTTCATTGAACCCCACTCTTTATTTGCACTTGAAGCCCCAAGGAACCTTGAGTTTTTTTTGCACTTTTTGCTTTGGGGAACACTGGTCCAGAAGGTTAGATAATCTGCGACACTGGCTTTAGATGCTCAAAAATAAAGTTCTGTTCAGAACATTACAAGTAATTGGATTGAGAAGATAAAGGAATTCTAACCATCTTATTATACTGGAATAATATAACATTGACAAATCAAATGAAACTAAGTTATTGTGTTCTTACTATAATACTTTGCTTAAACTCTATTTCACTTTTTATCATTTGATAACTCAAAACATCTTCCATGTTTGGTTAGGCTTCATGTGTTGTGAACAGTGGATAATCTTTACCCTATTCTCTTTTGGATTTTCAAAATGATAGAAGGTCAAGAATCAGAACGAAAACTAAAGAGGAAAGTCCCCTGGCTCTTATGGAGATACAGACTTGAAACAATTTTGCCTTTCCACTTTGCTCATTCTAATCTAGTGAATTGCAGGTTTATGTGAGACCAGCTGGTAGCTATGTAATGGACCGCCTAGAGTTGCAGCGGATTACTTTACATCCACGTGTTAATGAGACTGATCTAGTGATTCTAATTGGTAACTTTAGCATTCCAGCAGGCTTAAGGATTGCTGAAGCAGCTCTTTCGAGGCAAGAGGTACATCAATTATTTCTTCAACTTTGTTTTGCACTGAATTATGACTTTTACTGTGTTTGACTGGTCTTATTCATCTTAGGCAGAGTTACTTCCCGATCTTGGAGCTGTGGTGTTCCCTATGTTGAAACACCCATTTATTGTTGGATTTTTAGTTGCGGAACTTCCAAGAACTACATGGGATAACGGAGGGATTAATATGGAAGGATGGCCTGCCCAGGAGGAGATTTTTCCTTTGCCTCCTAGCACAGATTTGAAATCATTGAATATCAAAACTTCAATTGACCACTCCTTTGAGATGTTAAAATTTTCGGAAGAGCAAAGATTAAATGCAATAAATATTTCTCGTTCACTTGCAATGGCTTATGTCATGGATCAGGTACAATACTGATACGACAAAGGTGCTAAAAATACGTCCTGTCTAGAATTCACTGCATTGTTCTATATTCCTCTTATATAGAATTATTTTTCTAAAATACATAACTACTCTTAACATCCAAAAACTTGTCATAGTAGCATCTGATTGAACTTGATGAATCTATGTATATGTTTGTTACCACCACGGAAATAAAAGAGAATGAACTAAACCTTAACAGATCCTTAATATCACGAAGTATTGACATATACGGCTATAATGTAGACAATATTACATCCTTCTAACTATTTTTTTATTTATTGCCATGAAATGATTTTTGCTTTGAGCATTTTGTTATTTATTGTTCTTGTTCTCTTTTCATCCGGTCATGCACAGTAGTTTTGTCATAAATTTATCTTTGATATAGTTTTGTTCTAAGCTAGCTAACGCTACCCTTTCAGAAATCAATTCTGCTCCAACAGTCCACCTGGCAAAATAATATCAGGATGAGCAACTTGGTTGAGCAAGTAAGATTTGCACTGCAGCTGCACCTCTATATGCCTGCAGTTTTAGGTGGTGACAATGTACAGTATACAGATTCAGAACATAATCATTTGTTTTATAAAAATCTTTAATGTGCAGATTCGGGGTTCTCTTTCCAGTATTCGAACTTTGAGCAAGATGTTATCTGTTCAGATTAGAAAGAGTGAGGTATGTTGCTCAAGAAATCTCCATCCCCAACTTTTACTTTATCTTCACTTCACTTTCTTTTGCCCCCAAATAATCGGTTACATGTGATTTTTTTTTGGGTCATACTTCTAATGAAAGAGTAAATCTGCCCATATGACCCTATGCAGATTTCATATGACATTGTTCAAGACATTTTGGAGCAAGGTGATTGCTTGAGTGATACTCTTAAGGGACTCCAGGATGCTGTTTCGTTAACAAAGGTACTTCACTAACTGTGCCTCTCTCTCGCACACTCATTGTTCTTCTGTATGACTCTAACTGAGAAAGGAAGGAGAAAGATTGAGACAAGCCCCCTATAAGTTTTAAACAGCTACAATCTTCCTGGAAACTTCGAAAGTTTATAAACTTGAGTTCATTCAATACTAAGAACAAGTTGGCAGCTTCAACAAGACGGTGTAAGAGGGCATAAATTCTTCTCATGAACTTAAATATCTAACTCTAGAAGATATCAGAAGCAACCCCATAGGCTTTCACTTTCGCGTCTCTCTAAAATTGCAGTCATGGTAAAATCTTGGTTTATTATTCATAGAACTAAGAGAACTTTGAGAAAGACGATGTAGTCGATTGAACTTATCAAAAATCACTTAGGCCTCATTTGTTTTCATTAAGATTAAGACGTCTGAATTCAATGCACATCTGAATGTTTAGATATGTATTAAGATTTAGATGTCTGAATCTGAATACACATCTGAATATTAAGATGTTGCATTAAGCTTTGAATATTAAATAGTTAAGACTCTTATTCAAATGTATAAAATTTATCTTTGTTAAAAATAATAAATACAATTTTTTAAAAAAAGAATACTAATTGATCTAATAATATAAATAAGGCCAAATACATAAAGAGACACCTAAACTTGTCCTCATTTTTCACTTAGACACCTAAACTAAGACAAGTTCCTAATAGACACCTCAACTGCTCAGATTTGATCCCATTAAACACTTTTATCCTACTTGGTACTCTCCGGTACTGTTTTTTTAATTTTTCAGCCAAAAATAAATAGTTGCGGTCCCAAAAAAAAAAATTTCTCCATAAAAGTTGGTTCTCAAAATTCTCAGTTATCCAAAAAAAAAAATTTTTTTTTCCATAAAAGTAGGTTCTCAAAATTCTCCGTTAACCATATGCGAAAAAAAATTATTACAATTTTAAATAAATTTTTTTTGCACATGGTTAACTGAGAATTTTGAGAATCTACTTTTATAAAAAAAAAAAATTTTTTTGCACCACAACTATTTATTTTTGGCTGAAAAATTAAAAAAAATAGTACTGGAGAGTGCCAAGTAGGATAAAAGTGTTTAATGGGATCAAATATGAGCAGTTGAGGTGTCTATTAGGAACTTGTCTTAGTTTAGGTGTCTAAGTGAAAAATGAGGACAAGTTTAGGTGTCTCTTTATGTATTTTGCCTATAAATAAAATATGTTAAATTTTGTATGGAAATTGGTGGTGGTAATGGTTAATGATGTTGATTGTGTGTTGATTTGGGATGGTATTAACTAATGGTGGTGGTTATGGATAGTATCATGTGGTATAATGGTTGACAATAGTAAGTATTCATGGTTGTTGGTGTTAGTGGCGGCAACTGATAATTAGCAGTGGAATGATACTATAATCTAATGAAGAAGTTGTTCTACAAGGAATTCTATTGAAGGAAATCAATCAAAACATATAAAAGAAAATATTCTACAATTACTCTTATTATTCTGTAATATTTTAAATCTCTATGATTTGTTACTATATTTTGTAACACGCCCCCTCAAGATGAAGCATAGATATTGATCATGCCGAGCTTGTCACAAAGATCACTAACTCATGTTCCATTCAATGCCTTGGTGAACAAATAAGCTAATTGTTCTTCCGTCTTCACATAGCTAGTGGAAATCAAATTTTTCTCAATCTTCTCACGAGTAAAATGACAATCAACCTCAATATGTTTAGTTCTTTCATGATACACCGAATTTGAGGCTATATGAAGAACAAACTGATTATCACACCAGAGTTTTGCTAGTGTATAATGCTTCACTCCAATATCAGATTATGTATCCACATAATCTTACACGTGACTGTGACATAACTCTATTCAGATTCTGCACTAGGTCGAGATACACACTTTGTTTCTTACTCCTCTATGATACTAGGTTTCCTCCAAAAACACAATAGCCTGCTGTAGATATTCTATCAATTTTGGATCCTGCCCAATTAGCATCGGCAAAACACTCAATACGAGTATGACCATGATTGCTATATAATATGCCATGTCCAGGAGCTCCTTTCAAGTAACAAAGAATTTGTTCTAAAGTTTACAGTGTTTGATTATGGCATTAACATAAATTGGCTATTAATACTTACTGCAAAGGCATCTGGACGAGTCACAATGAGGTAGTTTAACTTTTCAACTAACCTCTTGCATCTCTCCGTATAATCAAAAGGATCCCATATCTTTCATAAGATGCACATTGGGGATCATTGGAGTACTGCAAGGTTTGGCAGTCAACTTTCCAGTGTCTGCAAGCAGGTGAAGAATACACTTTCTTTGAGACAAAAATTGTCTTCTTGGTTCTATTTACTTCTATTCCTAAGAAGTACTACAGCTGACCCAAGCCCTTTGTATGAATTCTAGTATGCAGGAAAGACTTGAGAGAAGAGATTCCAACGTAATCACTTCTTGTGGTGACAACGTCATCAACATATACAACAAATAGGATAGTTCCAGTTGCGGATTGTCGGTGGAATACATAGTGATCACATTTGCTCATTTTTAGTCCAAACTCCTGAACTACCTCACTGAACTTGCCAAACCAAGTTCGAGGACTCTGCTTCAAGCCATACAAGGACTTTTTCAAGTGACTGACTTCTGTACTCCCCCTGAGCAATAAAACTGGGTGATTGCTCCATATATACCTTCTCTTGAAGATCATCATGAAGAAATGCATTCTTGATATCCAACTGATGTAAAGGCCAATTCTCCAAAGCAACTAGGGAAATGAATAGTCAAACAAAAGTGAGTTTGGCACTGGAGAGAAGGTGTCTGAATAATCTACCCCATAAGTTTTGGCATAGCCTTTACCCACAAGTTTGGCCTTGAGTGTGACCACTGAACCTTTTGGATAGACTTTAACTGTGAAGACCCACTTACATATCACTGATTTCTTTCCCGTATGGTTCCACCAAATTCCACGTATGATTTCCTTTAAGGCATGTATTTCCTCAAGCATTGCCTTAGACCATCCAAGACGATCCAAAGCCTCCTTAACTGTTTTGGGTACAGACATAGAGTTTAGAGAGATAATCAAAGATCCAGACGTAGAGGATAAGTGCTCATTGGAAACAAAATTAGCAATGGAAGATATGGATTTGCAAGTACGAGTACCTTTGCGAAGAGCAACAAGGGAGGTCAGAATTTTCTGAAGGATCACGTGGCAGAAGGGATAATGGCAAAAGAAATTGATGCAGAACATGTTTCATTAATCTCTCCTCCTAAAGTAAACTTGAACAATTGGCAGTCTTGCTAGTACAGATAAAGAAGGTTTTGAAAGCACAATAGCTGATTGGTGCTCAGTAGAAGAACTGGGAGATGGAGTAGTATCATTTAATTGTTCTTTCAAAGGTGGATAATTCGATAAACTAACCACTCATTTTTCTTCTCTCGACTAGCAGAAATGGGAGGTGCATAGAAAAATGGTGTAGTCTCTGAAAATACCACCTTGTTTGATACCAAATATTTGCCAAGTTTAGTAGAATAACAATGATATCCCTTCTAAAGGTGAGAATAGCCAGGGAAAACGCATTTCAATGCCTTAGGATCTAACTTAGTAACAAATGGTTGAACATTTCGAACATAGCATGTGTTTCAAAGTACTTAGGTTCCACCGGGAAATAGGAGTTGTTTGGGAAAAGAACGCTATGAGGCATGTTACCAACAAGAACCTAGATGGCATCCGATTAATATAGAAACAAGCTACAGAGACGGGATCTGCCCAAAACTATTTAGGAACCTTCGTTTGGAATAAAAGTGTCTGAGTTGTCTCAAGTAAATGCCTATTCTTCCTCTCAACAACGCCATTTTAAAAGGGTGTATCAACACATGAAGACTGATGGAGAATATCATGTTGTCTCATGATTGACTAAAACAATTTTGACATGTATTATTTGACATTATCACTCCTTAGGATATGTACCGTAGCACTGAGTTGAGTTTTAACTTCAGAATGGAATGCACAAAAGTGAGTAAACACTTTGGAACAACTCTTCATAAAATAAATCCAAGTCATTTGAGAGAAATCATCCACAAAAGTAACAAAATACTTATGTCCAGTTTTGGAAACAATAGGACATGGTTCCCAAATATCAGAATGAACTAATTCAAAAGTTGACTCAACTCGCTTATTAACCCTTGGACCTGCCGAGATGTGATGATATTTTGCAAACTAATATGACTCAAAGTCTAAGGAGGAAATGTTCTGAAATTGGGGACAAAGTTTCTTTAACATAGGTAACGAAGGAGGTCTTAGTTGACAATGTGCTTTGAATGAAGACACGACACAGGAGTAGGCACTAAATCGAGGCTCTCATTCATCAAGAATATATAGATCATTGGATATATATCCCTTACCAATTACCTGATTTGTTGGAAGATCACGAAACAAACAATAATCAGGAAAGAATGAGATATAGCAATTAAGGTTTTTGGTAATTTTACTGGGCCAACTTTGGTAGACTTAATACAGATGATAAGGTAATAATTGAGGCTGGTTTAATGGTCCCTGATCCCACAATGCTACAAGTTGAACCATCAGCTACCTTCACAATAGAAGGCGTTTTATGTGGTTAAAAGCTAGAGCACATTAGAATTACCTATCGTGTGATTTGTGGAACCTGAATCCATCACCCATTTATTCGATGAGGAGAAAAGACATGTTTTTCTTGACTCTGCATATGTACTAACTGAAATGGATTCCTTAAGTGATTTTTGAAATTGAGAGAATTTTGCATACTCATCTGCCGAAACAAGAATTGTCTTCTTGGTCAATTTTCTCACGAATATACCTAGTGTAATTCTTGACAGAGAACAAAAGGAGTTCAACATGTCTGACTCAGCAGCTCCTCTCAAATAAATCTACCAGATTGAAGAAATACGCGATATTTTGTAGAATCGAAATGATCTTCAAATAGAGATTCAACACCAGAAAAATACCAGAACGTGTTGTGATTGATGAGAAGATGCCAGAGCAATAAGCCAAAAAAAAAAGAAACAAATATGCTAGACCACACGTCGGTGAGTGGAAGACAGAAACGTTGTGCAGGTGGCGCATGAGGTTCACTTGCTGCCACCCAGCCCGGAGATGTCCTTTCTGGACAGGAATCTCCTTCTATCTTTTCTGGTGAGATAAATTTGCCACTCCTAATGAGTGACCCAAACTTTTCTTAGGTTGGCAGAAAAAGAATTGATCTTCTAAACAAAAAGTTTGAGCCTTTGGCTGTGATACCATGTAATGTAATGGAAGAAGTTGTTCTTCTATTCATGAATATACAAGATATTTATACAATTACAAGGAGTCCTATAAAAGGAAATCAATCAAAACAAATAAAAGAAAAATATTCTACGATCGCTCTTATTATTCTGTAATATTCGGAAATCTCTTTATGATTTGTTACTGTATTTTGTAACATTCCCCCTCAAGATGAAGCATAGATATTGATCACATCCAACTTGTCACAAAGATAACTAACTCATGTTCTATTCGATGCCTTGGTGAACAAATCAGCTAATTGTTCTCACATCTTGATGGAGCCAGTGGAAATCAAATTTTCCTGAATCTTCTTACAAATAAAATGGCAATCAACCTCAATGTGTTTACTTCTTTCATGATACATCAAATCGGAGGATATATGAAAGAGCACCTAATTATCACACCAAAGTTATGCTAGTGTATAATCCTTCTAATAGCTAATAGTGGTTAGCAATAGATAATGTTGATTAATAGCAATGAACAACCATCTTTGTAGACATTCTTAAATAGACATATTAATGATCTTATGACTTTGTTATAGATCTTAATCATATAGACCTATTCGACCCATTAAGTGGTTGTAAAATAAGAAACAAACATACTTAATGATTATGATCTAAATGATTGAGATTAAAACCTTAACAACAATCAGATTCAAACTTTGAAAACAAATAAACTTAATGCCTAAGATCTGATTGATTAAGATTAAGATCTTGTTTAAGTGTAAGCAAATGAAGCCTTAGAATAATTGCAAAAGATAAACGTCCTACGTTGAGCCGTCAAAATGGGCTTAGCCCATGGGGCCGACCCAACCCCACCCGTTATTGGAGTAGGTTGGGGTATGATTTTTCAAGCCCATTTAAACTGGGGCTTATAAGCCCGGCCCAACTAAGCCCTTGCCCCTTTAGGCTTGACTGAGGCTGGCCAGGGTCGGCCCATGGGCCCAGAATATTATTTATTTGAATAAAAATAATTAAAGTTGTAAGGAGTAATTGTTCTTTAGTTTACAAGTTTGTTTTTTAAAATTTTCTTTTCTTATTTATTTGTCAGAAAAGATTACTCCCTCCGTCATTTTATGTCGCACCCTTTGACTTGGGTTGGTGTTTAAGAGAAAAGGAAGACTTGTAAAATTTGTGGTCTAAAATCATTCTTAGATATTTGTGTGGATGAGAATCATTTCACTAAGGGTAAAAAGATAATTTTAAAGGTAAATTGTTTCCAATTAGAGTAAGGTGACATTCTTTTTGGGACGGACTAAAAAGGAAAGGGTGTCACATAAAATGGGACAGAGGAAGTATTATTTTTCTTTAGTTGTAGGGTGACTCAAATTCATGATCATTTTTTGCCATATTTGATTTGAAAATGTTCTTATTTCTTGATGTTATATATTTCAGATATGATATTGTAATTGAGAGAACCACTAATCATATGTATAATGCATATTATGATTGTGATTATTATGTTCTTTCATATAATTTTGTTAAACATGTTTAAAAGCTTAATATATTGACGGAATTTTAAGTTTGAATTTAGGTTGAAAAGAAAAAAAATTATTAACAAAAGGGCTGGCCCGCCCCAACGTGCAGCCCTACTAGGTTTGGGTTGAATTGGCCATTTCAAGGCCCTATCAAATGAAAAGCTGGCCCATCCTGGCCCTTCAAATTTCTTGGCACGTGAGGCTTGGGTGGGTGGGCTGCTAACCCGTTTTGACAGCTCTAGACTCCTACGATTGTTGAAGGTCCATTTACCCTTCATCATCTTTGTTTGCCTTAGTTTCTGCCGTGCCTATTAGTGATTTTGAGAATAACAAAGATAAAATATTGAACATATTGGCTTATGCCTTTTCAGGCTAATATAATGCGCTATAGTGAAGAAACATTGAAAAGGATGCCTAAATCAACTCACCCTGACCAGGAGTCAGCGAGGTCACAGTTATCCGATAACTTGTCTCAGAAGCTAGAATCATTCTCTTCAAAATCCAAGGATCTAGAAATGCCAATGCCACCTCTTGCTCTTGCACCTTTACGCCAGGAAGGAATCAGGTAAACTTTTGGCTTTCAGGCTATTTTTGCTCTAAAGATCTATGGTCTGGAAAGCTACAAATTGCATTATGTCAGCTTCATAAAATGTTTATGCATATGACAGCATGATACAAAATAATTGGCCAATTGGGACTGTGGGAGTACTATTGGAATGAGAAAGTGGAGAAATAATCTCCGTACTGCAGACCACTGCTCCAAAGAAATAGGAAGCATAACTAACAGACAAGATAAAGTCATCAATTTTTTACTTTTTCAAAATTTACATGTGTAAACTCCTTGGTGGACTAAGAGGGTGCTGACACTTTCCATCCTGTTTCTCCCTTAAGCTTGCCTATATTGATGCTTCTTGAATTGGTTGACGAGTTTCAGAAATATTCTGCAGATTGTCCTTTTTTTTTTCTAGTCTGATGCCATATGATGATTGATGGAGTTTTTGTTTGTGTGCTAGCTTGTGGAACAACACTTAGGTTTTGGAGATTGCTAATTATTCCTTCTTTTTTTGTCATTTTCCTGTTCATCCCTTTTCCCAAAAGACCATGCAACATTTCTGATGTACTGGTGGATTTGGTGGGCGCAGTGGCGCCTTTAGCACACGAGCAGAGGAGAGCTGTTTTACTTTCTGAGGTTCCAAGATCTTTACAGGTACCTGTTGAAGAGCCTGCTCTACGCCAGGCTTTGGGTAATTTGATCGAGGGTGCTTTATTGCGTACACAAGCTGGTGGGAAGGTTGAAATCATTGCCGCTGGAGCACCTGCAGGTGGTGCTCTTGTTATAATTGACGATGATGGCCTTGATATGCATTATATGGTATGTGTCATGAAATCTATTCAATATCATGATCACTGAGACACTGCCTGATATTAAGATGATAAAATGTGGCACTTAAATGCGAATATGATCTTAATAATAGCAAAGGAGTATGCTCATGGCTAAATTTATCAACTGGCTTTTGTGTGTGTGATAGAATTGAAGTATTGTCTCCTTTTACTTTTGTATAGACACAGATGCACTCCCTAGCACCTTTTGGGGCAGACCTATTTTCTGAAAATAGGGTAGAGGACAACATGACATGGAACTTTGTGGCTGGACTAACTGTTTCCCGAGAAATACTGGAGAGTTACGGATGTGTAGTGCGGGTGAATTCACCAAGAGTAACAGATGCTGCAATTGGAACAGGAGGAACCCGTATAGAACTCTGGTTTCCCTCTTCTTCTGCTTCATCCGTCGTAGATGGCCCTTCTCATGAGGTCTAAAAAAATTTGGTATTCGACTGTCATTTATCTAGCTGTTAAAAGGACAAGAACATACGACAAAATTCCTGATTAATCCTTTGCAGATGCTGATATGGAAAAATTGAAAAGAACATGTAGTTTTCTGATTCATCTAGTGATACAAATCTTCCAAACGACTAATCTCTCTCCTACTGGGATTGAACAAAATGAAGGTATGGCTAGTAATACCAGAAGGATGGATGCTGCAGGAGAATGTCCTGATTTTTTTGGCTTCATCAAACACTTCCTCTTGCTGATCAAGCCTTCTACAGAAACTGCAATGCTATAGAAGACTTCTGTATATACTTTAGCATAGTAGTTATGTCAATTTATCTGTTGTGGTGCTAAAACACATTGCGATTAACTACGAACCTATTGCATGGAAAAAATCTGTCTATTGTATAAATCAGTGTACGTCTACAGATGTTCCAGATTGAAATATTTGCATTGCTGGGGCGTTTATTGGACAGAAAGTAGCCGAAGAGTAAACACACAAGCACACTTTTGAGTCTTAGTTCCCGAAATCCCTTCCCTGCAGCTACGTTCTCCAGAAATGTTGGGTATCAGAGTGAAAAATATAACAATGCCTTTCATGTAAATTTTAAATTGCAAAAGCTTCTTTATCAGCTTATTCTGTTTTCTCTAATTTATTTTTCAGTATGGTGTTATGTAAATTATTTGGGAAAGACTCGTGGTATTTGCTTCTATACTTCTGACGTTACCTCATGCACCGACAGTTGAAATATCATAGTAATTATGCCTTTTCATTTCTAGATGCTTGCATTTTGTTTACTGTCAGAAATTTGTGGCTTGATTAGCTTAGTTATGTATAGGAATAATTATGGAAATACGAATTATATAGTATTGTATCACATAATTGAATTATTGAAACATGTTTCGAGGTAAAACAAATCTGGAAAAGGGTCAAATATGCTCTTAAACTATGTGAAATAGAATAAAAATGTCTTTTGTTAATAGTTTGATGAAAATATGTTCTTAACGTCAATACTTTGGTCATAATATCCCTATTATTAGAACTTTGATTAAAAAATATCTCTATTTTTATTTTGGGGTAATAAATATATTCTTCTTTTCCTTCCAAACACACTATTTTTCTTTTGTGTTTAATAATAAGAGAAACAATATGTTTGTTGGGAAAAGAGTGTTAAAAAAAAGAAGAGAAAATAATATCATTTGACAATGATTGTTATACTGAGATTTGATTGTATAAGTTTTCTAGGTATTTCCTCATTGCAGATATGGAAGCAGAATTTGGTGCACTAGGCTAAAATAGAGGACCAGTTTACCAAAAACATCACCCATAATTCTGCCATGGATGCAAATTTGCTAATTCAGAGCTGTGAGCTTTATTAATCTTATGCTTGGTAGACTCTCTAAATTGATACATACCATATTTTTGTGTGTTGTATGGTTAAATGGGTCTTGGTATTATTGCTTAAAATATCTTTTGTTCAATGAGACGGGCAATTAATGATGATATCACATATGTTCCGATGATATTGCATATAATGTTGGAGGAGGGAAGAGTGAAATGAAGGCTCATGTTTGGGAAACCCTATGATAAGAATGTGTCCGCAAGGCTTAAAGGTAAGTTTTATCGAATGGTGGTTAGACCAGTATTATTATATGGGACAATGTTGGTCAATCAAAAATATCCATATTTAGAACATGAAAATAACTGAGATGAGGATGCTCTGTAAATATATGAGTACGCTAGGAGTGATGATTAAGAACGAAGTTGTAAGGGATAAGGTGAATAATGGCATTTGGTCGATAAGATGAGGAATGTGAGACTAAATCGGTTCAAACACATGAAGAGGTGGTGCAAGGATGTGTAGATGAGGATGTGTGAGAGGTTGTCTATAGTCGTGATTGATCTTATATAGGAAGATATGACAGTAGAGAATCAGGGTAGAAAATAAGTAGATAGTTGAGTGTTGCCATACTTCTAGTAATATGATCTAAGTGTCACGTAATTTTTTCCTTCAATGTGTACTAATATTTAAGAGCAAAGTGTGTGTATACTCTACCCTCCTCATACTTGTGGAATTACACTGGCCATTGTTGTACATGGATCGAATTGGTTTGAATTTTTTAAAATATCAAATCAAACCATTTGTGCCAGACTTTGAAATTTATGATCCAAACTAAACTAATAATACCCGATTTTTTCAATCTCGGGTCTTTTGAGTTTTTTTGAATTTTTTGGATTTTCAAGTTTTTCTGATAAAGTAATCATACAAACATATAATTAACTTGTGTTTCAAACATTTCTTTAGTCCTACCAAAATACAACTATCTGGAGTATTTCTTAAGAAAAATAACACAAAATATAAATACGAGCGATGACACTAATATATTCAACAAAAAATAATAATGAAAAATCGCATAAAATAAATATGGAAAACAAATAAATCATAATGAAAATGATCACAATTTTAAAGTACTAAATTATGCTAAGATACATCTAAATGAGCATTATTTATGTGACTAAAAAAAAAATAGACTAGGTTATGCATTTTAATTGTCTAACTCAATGTAAAACTAGAGAACAAATAATTGACATTGTTGTCATTCTTAGAATTGAATTTATTTTCTTGCTAGCATTAGTATTGATTTGAGCTTTACAATTACTATATCTATGGACTATAACATTTATTGGACCATTCAAAATTAAGTCAAATATGAAATGATATGTTTAAAGATAAAAACTATGAAAAAGTATAAGAATATTTATAAATTATATCAAAATAAATACTTTAATGTATAAAATAAATTTTAACATATATAACTACAATGTCGAGTTTGATCTTGAATTGAGTTTTTAAAGTTAAAACCAAACCAATTTAATTTCAGATTTAACAAAAGGAAAAAAGAACAAATGGTTGGTATACACACTTATGATGTAACATACACACTGAATTTGTTGAAGTAAAAAATAAATAATAAAATGAATGTGGCCTATGTTATAAAAGCTGATATTAAAAAAATACGGATAGTGAAAATATCACTGAATATATAATAAAAAGGAAGAACAATGACTTGTATTTTCAATTTTTTTCCACTTACTTTCTTTATTGAATAAGGCTATATATATAGCCATTGGAAGTAATAGCCAAGTGTCACTCTCTTGCAAGTTGTCTTGGCTAAGAGTGACATATGGATTACTCTCTCCGTCCATCTTTACTTGTCCCCTATTGACTTGGCACAAAGATTAAGGAGCAGTAAATGATATAATTAGTTTTAAGCAAATTTCCCTTTGAATATAATAAATGTAATATCTTGTAAATGTAATAGGAAAATAACTATTATTAAAGGTAAGGGTAAATTAGGAACTAAGTGTAAAATTATCTCTTGATTTCATAAAGTGGACAAGTATTGTTGGACATCTATTCTTAGTATAGTGGACAAGTAAAGATGGACGGAGGGAGTATTACTAAGCATGTCTAGTGACATATGGACAATTACTAAGAATGTTTTGCCAAGTCATAGAGGGCACTCGGCACATATTTACAATACTCCCCCTTAATTGTCCATGTAAAAGAAAAGTTCTAGGTATCCTTAATACGCATTTCTGGTTGTCTCGTTAAAAATCTTATCAGGAAAACCCAGTGGGATAAAACCTTGGTTAAGAAAAAAAGAGTACAACGCGTATTTTACTCCCCTTATTAGAAGACTACGATCTAAGCGATAGAGTCTTCGCATTCCAATCTTGTGTACCATCTTCTCAAGAGTTGAGGCTGATAAAGATTTGGTGAATAAATCTGCTGGACTATCACTTGAACGTATTTGTTGTACGTCAATATCACCATTTTCTGGAGATATGTGTAAAGAACAATTTTGGTGAAGTGTGCTTCATTCTATCTCCTTTATGAAGCCTCTTTTTAATTGAGTTATGCACGCAACATTCTCCTCAAATATGACAGTAGGTACTTTAACACCATTCTCCAGGCCACACCTTTCTTTGATAAACTGGATTATTGATCTCAACCATACACATTCTCTACTTGCTTCATGAATTGCTATTATCTCAGCATGATTTGAAGAAGTGGCAACAATGGACTGCTTCATAGATCGCCATGATATAACAATTCCTCCATATGTGAATAGATACCCTGTTTGAGATCGGGCTTTATGTGAATCTGATAAATAACTTGCATCTGTATAACCAATAAGGTCTTTACAACTTTTGTTAGTATAAAATAGACCCATATCAGTGGTTCCCTTTAGGTATCGCGGTATATGCTTGACGTCGTTCCAATGTATTCATGTTGGGGAAGAACTATATCTTGCTAGTAAATTTACAAAGAATGTTATGTCAGGTCTAGTTGCATTGGCAAGATACATAAGTGCACCAATAACACTGAGATATGGTACTTCAGGACCAAGAAGTTCTCCATTCTCTTCTAGAGGTCGGAATGGGTCTTTATTCACTTAAAGTGATTGAACAACCATTGAAATACTTAATGGATGTGCTTTATTCATATAAAATCATTTTAAAATTTTCTCAGTATAGGCAGATTGATGGATAAAGACCCCATTGGCTAAATGTTTAATTTGCAGACCAAGACAAAGTCTTGTCTTTCCAAAGTCTTTTATCTCAAACTCTTTCTTTAGATATTTAATTGCCTTTTGGACCTCTTCAGGGGATCCAATGAGATTTATATCATCAACATAAACAACGAGTATAACATATCCTGATTTTGTCTTCTTAATAAAGATACAAGGACAAATAACATCATTTATATAACCTTTATTAATCAAGTACTCACTAAGATGATTATACCACATACATCCTGATTGTTTTAAACCATACAATGATCTTTGCAATCTGACTGAGAACATCTCCCGAGATTTTAGAATTATATGCATCAGGCAATTTGAATCCTTCTAGAATGCTCTTACAAAATTTCATTATCAAGTGAACCATAAAGGTAGGTTGTATGCACATCCATCAGCTATATTTTAAAATTTTCATGTAAGCTAAACTGATGAGATATCGAAAAGCTATTGCATGCATAACAGGTGAATATGTTTCCTCATAGTTGACACCGACCTTTTGAGCGAATCCTTGTTCAATAAGGCGTGCCTTGTATCTTACAATTTCATTTATCTCATTTCGCTTTTGCACAAAAAACCCATTTATAGTCAACTGGTTTTACACCATTAAGGTTTTGGACTACAGGTCCAAATACCTCGCGCTTAGCAAGTGAATTTAATTCTGATTGAATTGCCTCTTTCCATTTTGGTCAATCTCATATTTGTCGATATTTTTTGACAGATTTAGGCTCAAGATCCTCACTGTCTTGCATGAGGTCAAGTGCAACATTATATGCAAAAACATTATCCACTGTAACTTTCAATTGATCTAAATTTATCCCATCACCGGTAGAACTTATTGAAAGTTCTTCATTCACTTGAGTCTCAAGTTCACTAATTTCTTCAGGAATATCAGGATTAATTAGATCTTGGACTTCTTCATGAGGTCCTGTTATAGTGTCATTCTATCATTTTTCATGCTTCTTTTTCTAGGATTTTTATCCTTTGAATCCAATGGTCTACCATGCTTTAGACGTATTTGTGATTCAGAAGCTATGACACTAGCGGATGGTCCTTTTGGGACGTCAATCCGGATAGGCACATTCACTGCAGGAATATGTGATTAGTTATCTGTTGCTAATCAGTAAATGCATCTGAAATTTGATTTGCTATTTTTTGTAAGTGGATGATCTTCTAGACCTCCTGCTCACATATACGAGTACGTGGATCAAAATGAGGTAGTGACGAAACCTTCCATGTAATGTCCCTTTTGGGGTCCTTCTCTCCCCCTAATTATGAGAAAGTTGTTTCATCAAACCTACAATCTGCAAATCGAGCAGTGAATAAGTTTTAAGTCAACGGTTCAAGGTAGCGAATGATGGACGGGGAATCAAACCCAACATATATCCCCAACCTTCGTTGAGGGTCCATCTTAGTACGTTGCGGTGATGCTATATGCACGTATATCGCACAACCAAGGATTCATAGATGAGCGATATTGGGATCATGACCAAATACTAATTGTGACGAAGAGTATTTATTATAGTTAATCAGTTTAAGATGAACCAGTGCTGCTGTATGTAAGATAGCGTGACCCCAAATAGTAGTGGGCAACTTCGTCTTCATAAGTTGGCCATGCTATCAATTGTAGACGCTTAATAAATGACCCTGCAAGGCCATTTTGAGTATGAACATAAGCAACAGGATGTTCAATTCTTATCCCAATCGATAAATAGTAATCATCAAAAGTTTGGGATGGAAATTCTCCAGTATTATCGAGACAAATAGTCTTAATAGGATAACCTAGGAATTGCACCTTTAACCTTATTATTTGTGTCAATAACTTCACAAACGCCAAGTTGTGAGATGATAAGAGGCACACATGAGACCATCTTGAGGATGCATCTATTAGGAGCATAAAATATCTGAACGATCCACTAGGTGGATGGATAGGTCCATATATATCCCCCATGTATACGTTCTAGAAAATCAGGGGATTCAATCCCAAACTTCAGGGTGATAGTCTTACATTTAACTTGCCTTGATAGCAAGCAGCACATGAAAATTCATTACTAGTAAGAATCTTCAGATTCTTTAATGGATGGCCAGTTGAATTTTCAAGAATTCATCTCATCATTATTGATCCAGGATGACCCATTCGGTCATGCCATAGCACAAAAGTATTTAAATCAGTACACTTCTGACTTATGATTGAGTGTACTTCAATTGTACTAATTTCTGCATAATATAGGCCAGAAGATAAGGTTGGTAATTTCTTCGGCATATGTTTTTGGCTTGAGATACTCTTGGTTATACAAAGATATTCGATATTCATTTCATTTAGTGTCACGATCCGGGGTCGGGGTTTAGGTGTGACACGGCGAATGGGGACCCGTAAGCCCCCAAACAAGCCTCAAATTTGCGGAAACTAAAGACAAGATAAAAGAGAACATTCTTAAAACCAAAAGGGAGAACATATTTCCATATATAACAAAATGAGAAGAGTTTATACAAAATCCAACAAGTGCCTCTAATCAAGGAACGGGAGTCGGGACAAGTTCCGGGCTCACCCTCAACAAAGTACATACATAGATAAAGCGTACAAGAACAAAAGCATGCCCTCGAAAGACGGGGCTCACCACAGAATATCCAGACAGGGAAAAACTACTCGTCCGGCGGATACTGCTCAAACTGCTCGGTCCCTGCATGGTAAAATCATGCAGGCATAGAGTATGCGTTAGTACGTTGAATGTACTAAGTATGTGGGTATGCAATGCACGTGACTTACCGAACCTGCATAACCAAGTTAAGTGGCAAGGGCACATAATATACAAGGAATATATAAACAATGGGAATTTTAATATACAAGATGCCATGAAATGTGTGATGCGTGTAATGCGGTAATGCTCCTATATATATATATATATATATATATAAAGGGGATGGACTATAACCGACACACCCAAGTCCATGCGAGCTATTACATGAACCGAACCGAATTGGGACCTCCCATCGGCGGGGAGAAGATTACTTGCCAAAGGTAATCTACATCACACCTTACGGGCAACCCCTACTTTCAGTGGATGGCCACCTTCCTTACGGGCAACCCCTACTTTCAGAAGGATTTTCATAACACCTAGCCATTCCTTACGGGCAACCCTACTTTCGGTAATGGCTCCTACGCTGGCACATAGTTCAAGGAAAGGGAGAGGGACCTTGGGGCTATCCCAACACTCCAAATCCATTGGTGCTAAGTACACATCCCACAAGAATACTTATAAATATATGCACATATTCTTATCAAGAGAGAGCTAACATCCATTTCAAAATGTGATTATACAAATAGGCTCAATTACCAATTTCCAAACTATGACCATAATGCGTATGCAAGGAATAGCTCATCTACACATATATCATAATGGTGCAAGCACCCATATTGCTCAAAGAGCCATAATCATAGACATACCGGTGATCACCTTCTTGTCATATCCCATGTCTTACCAAAATTCACATTATAATCTCCCTTTTCGGACCAAAATTAGACTTAGCCCATATCTCCAAGATTTCCATGTATAAATGCCATGAGTATGTTGTAATGCAAAATGTAGGAATGGCATGGGTAATGTAGAATGCATCCAAAATTAGAAATATAATGTAAAGACTAGGAATTCCATAATAAAATTCATATGAAAGTGTAGTATAAATCACCCATGCAAAATAACATCTTTAAAAGGGACATGCAAGCTTCATAGTTCATAGCTCAAGTAACTCACCTTAGTTCAAACTTAACATAACTCAAATTTCTGAATATTAACTAGCTCATGCATGGTTCAAAATATCAAGTTCAAGTAGTAAAATTCACATTTTAAGTAGACAAACTCATAAATAGTTTAATTAGGAATTTGGGTCTTCTTGGTTGGAAGAGACCAAGAATCAACACCCACATACCTGACTTGAAAACAAACTTGAGGAGGAAATTGACTCACAATCTTGGCCCCTAGCTTGAACAATCTTAGAGAGAGGATGGAGAGTCTTGAGGGATGAATTTGAGAGAGAGAAGTTTGAGGGTGAAAATGACTGAAAATGGTGAAGTCCCATTTATATAGGAAGCTCAGGAAGGGTGGGAAAAGACCACATTTTCGTCCAAAATAATCAAAATTACAAAAATACCATTAATGAAATGGTCCAGAAAATAGCCCGTCTGGGGCATACGGTCCGGTAAACAGACCATCTGGGCTCACACGGACCGTTTACTAGTCCGTGGCCCTTCCCTTAGAATTTTTCGGAGACAACATTTTTTTGACTAAGTCGATCCACATTGTCCAGTAAACGGACCATCTAGTGTCACACGGCCCGTTTAATGGGCCATCTCACCAGACTTAGAATTTTTCAGAAAAATTTTCTTTCGAACCAAGTGTCACCAAACGGTCCGGTAAACGAACCGTTTAAGGTCACACGGACCGTTTGATGCCACACGGTCCGTGTGGCTGGCCGTGTGGATTTCCTGCACGAACAGTCTGAACAAAAACGAGCGTAACTCCTTGGTCCAAGCTCGGAATTAGGTGAAACCAGATGCGTTGGAAAGCTAATTCAAAGAGCTTTAATTTGGTATGTCATGGGTCACCCAGTTCATTTTGAGCTAAGAGATATGCTCACTCAAAGTTGACCCTCTTATTGGTACTTGAGAAGAGTTTAGTCAAGGGAATTCCTTTGAGGTCGTTAAACAAATTTCCGGGTCCTTACATTTAGTGTCTCAACATGATATCCATTTAGGCGGATATCTTTGAAACTTAACAAGTTTCTTGAGAATTTAGAAGAGAAAAGTGCATCTTCTATAATGAGTTTAGTCCCCATAAGCAGAAATATAGTAGTTTTTTCGGAGCCTTCAATCAATTTTGAATTACTAGAGATTGTAGTAACATTTACTTTTCTTCTAAGCAAGTAAGGAAAGTATTTTTCATCTTTGAAATTGGCATGAGTTGTTCCACTATCAATTACACAATATCCTCACGATGGTCATTGATCCAAACAAAATTTAAGGCATATCCATATTTTCTTCAAAAATAAAATAAAGAACAAAGTTATTACATATTTTATTTAGTTACAAGAACTCGAGAAATATCAACATATACCAACAAACAGAAAAAGAGTTATCTAGACTATGGCAGACTCATTACTGATCATTTTTCCTTCTAGGAGATAAAAGAAGTCAGCTACATCCAAATGCATGGACTCAACATTATCTTCAGATATAAAATTTGCTTCTGCATTATTACCCATTTTATTATGGGTTCAACATCATCTTCAGAGATAAAGTGTGTCTCTGGATTAGTATCGCCCCTTTTTAAGGATATCTGGTAGAGCTGAACCAAATGTTTGGATGATTGACATATACGTGATTAGTGCTCCATTCCTCCGCATCTATGACATATACTTACTGAATTTTTCTTTTACACAACCTCTTGCTTTTCACCCTTCTTTTCATACTATTGATCATTCCTCGGTGCAAGATGACCATCACGATTATAATTTCTTTTACGACCACGACCACGACCATGATTGGGGCCACGATCTCTTTCTCGTTGGTGATAATGTGTCTGATTCACTTTAGGGAGTGACATAGAACCGACGGGTCGACTCTCTTGATTTTTCATCAACATGTTGTTATGTTGTTCAGCAATAAGAAGGTGTGAAAGTAATTCAGAATACCTTTTAAAGCCCATTCCCCGACATTACTACTGTAGGAGCATATTTGCGGGAGGGAATGTGGAATATGTTTTCTCAAACTTATCATGTTCGGTGATATTTTCTCCACATAAGTTTAACTAGGATATAATTTTATACATAGCATAATTATATTCAATTATACTTTTAAAGTCCATCAATCTCAAATTAAGCCAATCATGACGTGCATGTGGAAGGATGACCAACTTCAGGTGGTCATATGTATCTTTTAGATTGTCCCACAGTATGAGGGGATCTTTCAAAGTAAGATATTGCATTTTTAATCCTTCGTCAAGATGATGATAGAGAAATATCATGGCCTTGGCACGATCTTGACTGGATGCTTGATTATTCTCTTTGATGGTGTCCACCAAACCTATTGCATCCAGATGAATTTCGGCGTCTAGTTCCCATGATGAATAGTCTTTGCTCGATATATCTAGGGCAACACATTCAAGCTTAGTAATATTAGACATTTTTACAAAAATAAAATTTTTACCTTTTTACCTGTCTAACGTAGCTTGAAATGGGCAGAGCTTCGTGTTGATAACGTGTTATAAAAACTAATATTAAAAAAAATACGAAGAGTGAAAATATCACTAAATATATAAAATAAAAAAGAAGAACAATGACTTGTCTTTTCAATTTTTTTCCACTATCTTTTTTTATTGAATAAGGCTATATATATAGCCATTGATAGCAATAGTCAAGTGTCACTCTCTTGCCAAGTTTTCTTGGCTATGAATGACATATAAACTATTATTAAATATGTTTAGTGATATATGGACAATTACTAAGAATATTTTTTCAAGTTATAAAGGGCACTGGACATATATTTACATACTTACAATAGCCTAAAAGTCGTGGAAATTTGAAAGAAATATGTGATGGGATGACCTAACTACCTCATTCTTGTTACAAGTCTAGTCTCATGCCATATGGACCAACCTGTTATATACAGTCACAACGCAATTCTACCAATTCCATGCCACACGTCAATATAATATTGCAATCTAAATTTAATTGGATTCATAAATTTTAGAAAATGTCAAAAATATTTATACATTTAAATTTAAAATCAAATTTTTTCTTCAACTTTGAATAATTGATATACTTTTTTTATTTAAATTAAATTTTAAAATATCTGTTTTAACCCTATATTCTCAACTTCTCTTTCTTTCTTTCTTTTTTCTTAACTTCTTTGAAATCATGCATCTATACATACTCAGTACATATAGTATTAAAATAACAATCATAAAACATAAAATTAGATTTTTTTATAAATTATTATACTTGTAATATTAATAAATTTAAATAAAAATTTATATATACTAAGTTGAAAAATAAATATTATATATAATATAATAATATATTATATTGATGGAAGATTGAAAATGTCAAGGAAAAAATAGACATTGCATAAAAGAAGATGGAAACTGGAGAGAATATCTATC
The DNA here is from genome assembly GCA_029948455.1 of Solanum rostratum. Classification (NCBI taxonomy): domain Eukaryota; kingdom Viridiplantae; phylum Streptophyta; class Magnoliopsida; order Solanales; family Solanaceae; genus Solanum; species Solanum rostratum. The sequence continues at coordinate 21,262,797 of CM057046.1, read as the reverse complement.
ATACATAGTCAAGGTGAGACTTTGATTTTTAAAGCAAGTTGAGGAGTGAAAATGATTGTTACCAATGTTAGAAATTAGATAAATAAAATAAAAAATTATAAACAGAGACCTCATTTTCGACGTGCATATTTCATCTCAAAGTATGTTAAAATTTCAAATCTCTTCAACAGCATGTTTGCTTTATGCCGATGATATTTCGAAATTTTAGTGTCCATGCTTTAATGGTGTTTTCTAATGATAGTCTGATCCCACATAAAATGAATTCAACCTGAATGAATATATATTAATGACATCATTAAATACTTATCAAATAAGAAAAAAATATCCTTTTTAATCAATGCCCTTCATTTTTGGGCAGCATTAACGTGTAAAAATAAGTACAATCATGCAAATTCTAATAACCAAAAACCCCCAATTTCAGTACTGCATTAACATGTTTTCTAATAAATATAATGTCCCAAATTCTGATAATCAAAACCCCATGTGTCTTGCCTATATTGATATAGAATATTAAATACTAGTTATAATTTCTATAATAACTGGTAGGAGTGAATAATTTTTCAACCGTGCAAAAAGAATAGCTATAATAATAGGTAATTTAAATAGTTAATTGGTAAATATATAATTTGAATTTTTTTTACTTAATGCTAAACTTTTGCTATAAAAAATAACTAGTAACAAAACTTACATCAATTTATGGCTTTATATCCTTTTTAAACTTTTGCTTTATCTTTATTTATCAAATAATATATCATCATTGATAAATTTATATTAAATTTAATTGATTAAGCCTCTTATATAAATAGACATTAAGAATATAGTTGACTCTTACTATTGGATTGAACCAACAATATGATTTACGTAATTCTTGTTCTTTTATTTTGTATTCTTTACTTTTCCCAAATCAGCTATTGCTAATTAAAATAAAAAAAAATATAAAATTATTTTTAACATAATTCTTTTTTAATCACATTTCACAATCAAGCTCGAAGAAGACTAAGAAAACGGTGTGCTCAATGAGAGGAGGAATTTAGGTTTGGTGATGAGGTCAAAGTCTCCCACCAGTCAAATGTTCTGACTTTTCTCTATTTCATTTAATTGTTTTTATTATTTTAAATATGTTCTCATTATTGTAATTAAATAGTCAACCTTATGACGGTTACGTATCTTATACATGTCCATTCCTAGACAGTTCCTTCAACAAACAAACTTATACAATTTGAATATGTCAAAAAATAGAGTACATAATGAAATTCCTTTCAACTGACTTATTCAAAATAGATTTATTATCTATTTCGAAAAAAGTGTCTATTCAGAAGAAATATATTTTTTTTCAAATTCTTGTTAGGATTATTTCACAAAATGTAAATAATTTGGTGCAAATTAATAAATTATTATCAGGGGGAAGGAAATTAACAAGTGGAATGATTTTTTTTTTTAATCAATCAAGTTATTTTTCAAAGTTTTAAGTTGGGCAACACTATGATTGAGAGAGAGAGACGACTCTCAACTCAACTCTTTAAAAGTTTTAAAAAATAATATTTTATATGAGGGAGAAAATTTCTAATTGAAGTGAACTTTTATGTCAAATTTTTCTCCACTCAGAATACATCTTGTCTTTAAAGCTTAACCATTAAATATTTAAAACCCAACAATGAGTCATTAACCTTACATTGACTAATTTAGTAAAGTATTGACTTAATAATATAGGTATATAACTTATTTTTGATTGGTTATGCATAAATATGGTATATAATCTAACTTGTAATCTGAAAATACTGGTTTTGAATTTTCCCAAATTCCACCCAAACTTAATCCCATTCTCCTCCAATAAAATTTGTACCTTTGTTTTTATTTTAACTGACTGTGTTGGATTGCGTAGTTATTACTCCTTAACTTTAGTGGCGTCAGGATTGAATGATAGACTAGGGTCATATCGTCGATGTGGGGTAAAGGGCAGGGGTGGAGAGAGGGTCACGGGCTCATGTAAGCTAAGGATAGCATCGTGGAATATAGGATCATTAACAGGGAAATCCATAGAACTAGTTAAATGTCTTAAGAGAAGGAATATTAACATAGCGTGTGTTCAGGAGACCAAGTGGGTAGGTACCAAAGCTTGAGACGTGGATGGGTTTAAGTTGTGGTACTCGGGTGGCTCTAGTGATAGAAATGGTGTAGGTATCCTAGTAGCCGAGGACCTTAGGGATTATGTGGTTGAGGTTAGGAGGGTTAATGATAGAATGATGCTTATCAAACTCGTGGTGGGTAGGCGCGTAGTGAATGTTGTTAGTGCTTATGCGCCTCAAGTAGGCCTAGATGAGGAAGTCAAGAGGCTCTTTTGGGAAGATCTGGATGAGGTTGTGCGAGGCATACCAGAGACAGAAAAAATCTTCATGGGAGGCGAATTTAATGGGCATATCGGGGCAACCAATAGTGGGTTTGAGGATGTTCATGGAGGCTTTGGTTTTGGGAGAGGAATGGAGGGGGGACGTCTCTCTTGGATTTCGCTAAAGCGTTTGAGTTAGTTATTGCTACCTCATGTTTCCCAAAGAGGGAAAACCACTTGGTCACCTTTCGTAGTACGGTAGCTAAGACTCAGATAGATTACCTGCTTTTACGGAAGGGCGATAGAAGTTTATGTAAGAATTGCAAGGTTATTCCGAGTGAAAACATTTCCACTCAACATAGACTGATGGATTTAGAGATCAAGAGAGAAAAGAAGAAAAAGGTTATGTATGCCCAACCGAAGATTAGATGGAGAGGCCTTAATCTTGCCCTGTCCCGAGTGATGGAAGATAAGTTGAGAAACTTAGAGGCTTGGAATAGTGGCGGGATTGTGAATGGGATGTGGGACACTACTGCTGGTTGCATTAGAAAGGTGGTTGCCGAAGTACTAGGGGTTTCAAGAGGGGATTTTTGTGGACGGCAGGGCGACTGGTGGTGGAATGAGGAAGTTCAGGACAAAGTGAAAGATAAGAAGGTTGCTTACACGAAGTGATTGGAGCGTAGGGATGAAGAGGTAAAGCGAATGCTTAAGGGGACATATAAGATGGCTAAGGCAGAAGCAAAGATAGCGGTGACGTGTACTAAGACAACAACTTTTGAGCGCCTATATAAGGAGCTAAGTGATAAAGGCGGGGATAAGAGATTGTATAGGCTCGCTAAAGAGAGAGAAAGGAAAGCTCGCGACCTGGACCAAGTGAAGTGCATCAAGGATGAGGAGGGTGTGGTGTTGGTGGATGACACTTCCATTAAACAAAGGTGGCAAGCTTACTTGCATAAACTCTTAAATAAAAAAGGAGATAGAATTATTAAGCTGGGGGAGTTGACCCACTCAGAAAGTTGTCGTGATTTTGGCTATTGTAGGTGGTTCAGAGTTGAGGAGGTTAGAAGGGCTATCGGTAAGATGAAGAGAGGGAGGGTGGTCGGATCCGATGAGATTCCGATAGATTTTTGGAAGTACATGGTCAAGGATGGCATAGAGTGGTTGATTAGACTATTCAATGCTATTCTGAAGATTGCCAAGATGCTTGATGAATAGAGGAGGAGTACAATGGTTCCATTGTACAAGAACAAAGGGGATATTCAAAACTATAACAATTACAGGGGTATCAAGTTGTTAAGTCACACTATGAAGGTCTGGGAGAGAGTAGTGGAGATGAGAGTGAGAAGGGTAGTGTCTATTTCTAGAGAATCAATTTGGATTCATGTTGGGGCGGTCGACTACAGAAGCTATTCACCTTGTTCGGAGATTAGTGGAGAAATATAGGGAAAGAAAGAAGGATCTTCATATGGTGTTCATTAATCTCGAGAAGGCCTATGACAAAGTGCCAAGGGATGTCCTATGGAGGTGCCTAGAGGAAAAAGGTATCCTAATGGCATATATCAGGGCGATTAAGGACATGTATGACGGAGCCAAAATTCGGGTGAGAACGGTGGGAGGAGACTCAAGCTATTTTCCTGTTGAGATTGGACTCCTTCAAGGATCTGTTGTTGAGCCCTTTCCTGTTTGCCCTAGTGATGGATGAGCTGACGCGATCTATTCAGGAGGAGGTTTCATGGTGTATACTTTTTGCAGATGACATAGTATTGATAGATAAGACCCGAACTAAAGTAAATGATAGGTTGGAGGTGTGGAGACACGCCTTGGAGTCCAAAGGATTCAAACTGAACAGGACCAAAACAGAATACTTGGAGTGCAAATTCAGTGTTGCGAGGGACGAAACAAACATTGATGTGAGGCTTGCCAATCAACCTATACCCAAGAAGGAAACCTTTAGGTATCTGGGGTCCATCATCCATAGTAATGGCGATATCGACGATGATGTCACACATCGTATTGGGGCAGCTTGGTCTAAATGAAGGCTTGCCTCTGGAGTATTGTGTGATAAGAAGATACCACCTAAACTCAAAGGTAAGTTTTACAGAATGGTGGTAAAACCATCTTTATTGTATGGAGTGGAGTGTTGGCCAATAAAAAATGCACATGTCCAGAAGATGCAGATGCAGAGATGAGGATGCTGAGATGGATTTGTGGGCACACAAGGAGGGATAAGATTAAGAATGGGACCATTCGGGAGAAGCTAGAGGTGGCCCCGGTGGCTGATAAGATGAGGAAAGCGAGACTGTGATGGTTTGGACATGTGCAGAGAAGAGGTACCAATGCTCCTGTAAGGAGATGCGAGAGGTTGTCTTAGGAGGCGCTAGGAGAAGTAGAGGTAGACCGAAGAAGTACTGGGGAGAGGTGATTAGACAGGACATGGCGAGACTTGATCTCACCGAGGACATGACCTTAGATAGGAAGGAGTGGAAGTCGCGTATTAGAGTAGAAGGCTAATAGGTTAGCAAGGTTAGATTGATGTCTAGCTACGAGGTAGTGTAGGGTGTTGTTTAGCTGTATCATGTATGTTAAATTTACAGTATTTGCATAATGTTATGTGCTTTTCAGTAGTAGTCGCTCTTTATATTCCTTTCTTTCCTTTTATCTTTGTCATATCTAGTCTAATCCGCCTATGGGTTGAGACGAGGGTTCCCAGGAAACAACCTCTCTACTTCTATGAGGTAGTGGTAAGGTCTGCGTATATTCTGTGTAACGCCCGGTAAAATTACCAAAGTACCCCTAGAATGAGGGTATGCGCGTAACGCGTCTTCCGAAGCTCGTATGGCAAATCCAAGACCGGATTTGGAATCAGCATGGAAAATTGAGTGGGAAGGTGGTCTCGGTCGATTTTTAGAGCGACCCGAGCGAAAGATAAATTTTCGATCCAAAGCAGAAAACAGTGACGGCCCGCGACAGAGGCGCGTCGCGGACCTGTCGCGGAGAAGTACTTGTACGATTTTTAAAATTTTCGACGGGATGGAGAAAACTCGTTCAAAAGCATTTTTCTAAAAATACCCTGTTCGTGATAGGTCCGCGTCGCGGACCGTGTATTTTTCGGACTAGGAATTTCTAAATAATTACGAGGGGCATTCCGGTCAATCTCCCACCCCTCCCAAACTCTAATACACGACTAATAACGATGTTTCTATGTGAAAAGGGTCTAAAATCCTCATTCTAGTCCTATTCCCTAAAACTAACAAGGCTAGGGCTTGAGGAGAAGAGAGAAGAGCTTGTGTGGGAAATTCGAGAGGAGATCCTAGACGTATTCAATTGTTAGCCGAATCACAGGTATGTAAGGCTAAACTAAAACATGGGATTGTTCTCTCATGTGCTCCATAGAGGTCATAGATGAGTTGGTGCTTGAAGAGTCTGAATGCATGATTACTTTGATGGTTTTTCTTGAAAATTATATTTGAAATTACATGTTTTCTATGTAGATGATCATCATACAAATTGTCTTCTTAAATTGAATATTTTCATGAGAATTTGCATAACCCTACATGATTAATTTGAAAAGCATGCATAATGAACTTGAGAATTGAGTCTAGAGCCTTGAGTTGAGATTGTGATTATTGATTGTGATTGTGATTGTGATGAGAGAATGATGATGAGTTGATAGAGTGTGATTGCCTTCTGAGTCTCTATAAATGAACTCTACCGATGTGTCTATCCACTTGATTCCTAATGATGGTTCTAAATCTTAAGTCACTGATGAGATTGATTGATGATAGGGCCAAAGTCCCTATGAGATACCGATCGTTGACGGGGTTAAACTCCCTACGAGATTGGTTTGATTGGATTGATGGTTTTATGAGCATTGAGTCGGGAGGAGTATCGAGCACCGAAATGGGTAAGAGTGAGTCCCACTCGCACCCATTAAATTACGTCGCCAAGCGTAGAAGAGGTTTTTCTCTTGAGTTTATGTCCCTGAAAGCAATAGCAGACTTGATGAGTTTTCTTTCTCCATTTTGGACTCTCCATTATGGCACTTCTTTGTGATTCGTTCTCTACCTGGCAAGTATAGAACGGTTGTGGCAACACCGGCGGGATGTTGTACAATCACTGGCTCATAAGTGGTTGTTGTCGGTTAAGAGAAACTCCCATAAGTTTTATACCTTACTCCGAGTCTAGATGAGATGAGAGGGGGTGAGCTCCTCTGAGTTGAGTTTGAGATGAGTTGAGAATATTGATGAGTCTGAGTTAATGATGTGTCACTTGTCTACTCTTTATTCTTTCATAGATAGACAATTGACTGTTTTGATGTGATTATGATGTTTATATTGAGTTGATGTTGTTTCTATTTTATCTACCGGTTTCTGTTTCACTCAGCTATATTACATACCAGTACATTCCAAGTACTGATGTCCCCTCTGGACTGCATCGTTTTATGATGTAGAGGCAGGTACCAAGGATCGTCGACATGCTCTTCGTTTAGGATTCAAGATTGCAGCTGATTGGTGAGCCTCCCCTACTCCGGAGGATTCATCTTTTATTTCATCATGCTTTAGAGTTAGACTGGACTATTTCTTTTGTTTTGATTTGGGTAGCCATGGATTTGTCATTGGCACCACATGATTAGTGATAGAGGCTTCATAGACTATGGTCGAGCATTTGATGTTGAGATTGTGAGCTAGTTCTTTCTACTAGCCTTTGTTTTATATATATATTCCTCTGAGACTAGAGATAAGAAGTGTCCAATAGACTTATATTTTCCTGCTATTCAATAGAGTTATTTGATTGAATGACGTGATGCAGCTAAGTGGTTCGCTTGGGGACTAGTAATAGTCTTCGAGTGCCGGCCACGCCTAGGGTACACTCCCGGGGCGTGATAAACTTGGTATCATAGCACAGAGTTCAAGTGTCCTAGGGAGTCTATGAAGCCGTGTCTAGTAGAGTCTTGTTTATGGGTGTGTTGTCGATCACATTTCATAAGCGAGAGGCTATGGGACATTAGGAAGGGTTACACTTCTTTCTTATTCTAATTCGTGCGATAGAATTAAACTCTATTAAAACTATCTTCTAATTCGTGCTCTACACGTGCAGAAATCGACGAAGAGCTGTCAGAGGAAGGGGACGTCCTGCCAGGCACGCTGTTAATCCACCTGAACCCCAAGTACTTAAGGGGCCCGTGGATCTAGCTGTCCCTGTTGAACAACCCCCTCAAGACGAGGTTTCCAATGCCGAATTACGCCAGGCTATTCGAGCTCTAGCCCAGGCTGTTGCGGCACCTCCAGTGAGACAAGGAGCGGGCAGACTGGACACTCATGACACCTCTAGAGTCCGAGAATTTCTGCGGATGAATCCGCCCGAGTTCACGGGGTTGGCATCCACCGAAGACCCCAAGAACTATGTAGAGGAACTTGAGAAGGTGTTCCAAGTGATGCACGTGACTGATGCTGATAGGGTTGAGCTGGCCGTCTACCAACTTAAGGGTGTGGCCAGGCTGTGGTTCGACCAATGGAAGAAAGGTAGGGGAAACGATGCCCCGCATGTGACTTGGCAGTGTTTGAGGAGGCCTTCTTGGGACGCTTCTTCCCAAGGGAGAAAAAGGAAGCTAAGGTGAGGGAATTTTTGAATCTAAAACAGGGCTCTATGATCGTGCAGGAGTATGGCTTGAAATTTCACATAATTATCTCGCTATGCTCCGGACATGATTGCAGACATGAGGTGGAGGATGGGAATGTATGTCGATGGGTTGAATAGAGGACCCAGGAGGGATGGTAGGGGAGCGATGCTTGTGAGTGATATGGACATCGGGCGACTAATGACATTTGTGCAACAGGCTAATGAGGAAAGGCAGCAGGACAAGGAGGAGTTCAAGCGCAAGAAAGTCAAAACATCTAGCTATGAGGCTGGAAGAAAGGGCAATTGTAACCGGTTCCCAGCACCATCATCTGATACTGCACCCACGCCCAGAATCAGGGATGATCAGAGATTCCAGAATGCTAGAGTCCATGGGTCCCAATCTCAAGCTAGTGTGGCCCAAGGATCGCAGGGTAAACCGCCGTGTAGTACGTGTGGCAAGCTGCACTTGGGAAGATGACGTGAAGGGGAAAATGGGTGCTACAAGTGTGGCCAAGTGGGTCACTATCAGAGAGACTGTCCGCAATGGGCTGGCCGAGCTCAATCCACTGCATCGGCCCCACCAGTTAGAGGGAACCAGAGGGCCACTACGTCAGGTACGGGCGGAGCGACAAACCACTTGTATGCCATGGGTAGTCGCCAAGATCAGGAGAACTCCCCAGATGTGGTGACGGGTATGATTCGAGTCTTTACTTTTGATTGTTATGTTTTGATGGACCCTGGTGCCACGCTGTCATTTGTATCTCCTTATGTGGCCAATAAATTTAGTAGGACCCCTGAGAATCTCCTTGAACCCTTTGATGTTTCTACTCCAGTGGGTGAGTCTATTCGAGCTGAGAGGGTCTATAGAACTTGTGTAGTGTCCATCCATCATAGGGACACTCTTGTCAATTTGATAGAATTGGAGATGGTTGACTTTGATTTGATCCTTGGCATGGATTGGCTTCACGCCTGTTATGCCTCTGTTGATTGTAGATCCCGAATGGTTAAGTTCCAATTTCCAAATGAATCAGTCCTATAGTGGAAGGGTGACTCGGTAACACCTAGAGGGAGGTTTATCTCATATCTTAAAGCCCGAAAGTTAATTTCCAAAGGCTGTATTTATCACTTGGTGAGGGTGAAATCTGATGATGTTGAGTCCCCAACTCTTGAGTCCGTTCCGATTGTCAACGAGTTTCCAGAAGTCTTTCCTGATGACTTGCCCGGAGTCCCTCCCAATAGGGAGATTAACTTTGGGATTGACATTCTTTCCGATACCCAGCCTATTTCGATTCCACCTTACAGGATGGCCCCCGCTGAGTTGAAAGAATTGAAAGAGCAACTAAAAGATTTGCTAGAAAAGGGCTTCATCAGGCCAAGCATTTCACCATGGGGTGCCCCTGTTTTATTTGTGCGGAAGAAAGATGGGTCCCTCAGGATGTGTATTGATTATAGGCAGCTGAACAAGGTCACGATAAAAAATAAATATCCTCTCCCAAGGATAGATGATTTGTTTGACCAACTTCAGGGAGCCTCCTGCTTCTCTAAGATAGACCTCAGATCTGGCTACCATCAGCTCAGGGTGAGAGAGTGTAACATTCCGAAAACAGCCTTTCGGACTAGATATGGCCACTTTAGTTCTTGGTCATGTCCTTTGGGTTGACGAATGCACCTGCCGCCTTTATGGACTTGATGAATAGGGTGTTTAAACCATATCTGGACTTGTTTGTGATTGTATTCATCGACGACATTCTGATTTATTCAAGGAATGAAGAGGAGCATGCTGATCACCTCAGAGTTGTCCTCCAAACTCTTAGGGACCATGAGTTGTATGCAAAATTCTCAAAGTGTAAGTTTTGGCTGAAGTCAGCAGCCTTCCTAGGCCACGTTGTTTCTGGTGAGGGTATCCGAGTGGATGCCCAAAAGATTGAAGCGGTTAAGAACTGGCCCCGACCGACCACTCCGACCGACATTCGAAGTTTCTTGGGGTTGGCAGGCTACTACCGCAGATTTGTCGAGGGATTTTCTTCCCTATCCGCACCATTGACCAAATTGACTCAAAAGAAGGTCAAGTTTCAGTGGTCCGAAAAATGTGAGAAGAGTTTCCAGGAATTGAAGACAAGGTTGACTACTGCGCCAGTCCTAACCTTACCGGATGGAACCGAAGACTTTGTAATTTATTGTGATGCCTCAAGGGTTGGACTGGGGTGCGTACTAATGCAAAGGGGGAAAGTGATAGCCTATGCTTCCAAGCAACTCAAGGTTCATGAAAGGAACTACCCAACCCATGACCTCGAGTTGGCAGCAGTAGTATTTGCACTTAAAATATGGTGTCACTACTTGTATGGAGTGCACGTGGATGTGTTCACTGACCACAAGAGCTTGCAGTACATTTTTAGTCAGAAAGAGCTCAATTTGCGACAGAGGAGATGGCTGGAATTGCTCAAGGATTATGACATGAGCATTCACTACCACCCAGGTAAAGCTAATGTTGTTGCTGACGCTCTTAGCAGGTTATCAATGGGTAGCACCTCCCACGTGGAGGAGGGAAAGAAGGAGTTAGCCAAGGACGTGCACCGGTTAGCCCGATTAGGAGTTCGACTCGAAGAGAACAATGAAAGGGGAGTTAATGTGGAGAACGAGTCTGCCTCCTCGTTAGTAGTAGAAGTAAAGGAAAAGCAAGACCAAGACCCAGTCATACTCCAATTGAAAAAGGACGTCCATAGACAGAAGGTGATGGTTTTCTCCAAAGGGGGAGATGGAGTGTTGAGATACTAAAGTAGATTGTGTGTCCCAAATGTTGATGGTATTCGGGATAGGATCATGGCAGAAGCCCATAACACCAGATACTCCATTTATCCTGGCTCCACCAAAATGTACCACGACTTGAGGGAAGTCTATTGGTGGAATGGGATGAAGAGGGACATTGCAGAATTCGTTTCAAAATGCCCAAACTGCCAACAAGTGAAGGTTGAACATCAAAGGCCATGTAGATTGGCTCAGAACTTTGAGATTCCGGAGTGGAAGTGGGAGATGATTAATATGGACTTTATCACTGGTCTGCCAAGGTCTCGAAAGCAACATGATTCGATATGGGTAATCGTGGACAGAATGACCAAATCAGCTCACTTCCTGGCAGTCAAGACAACCAACACTGCGGAAGAGTACGCCAAGTTGTACATCCAGGATATTGTGAGGTTGCATGGAGTTCCCTTGTCCATCATCTCGGATAGAGGAGCCCAGTTTACATCCCAGTTCTGGAGATCGTTCCAGAAAGGCTTGGGTACTAAGGTGAACCTGAGCACCGCCTTTCATCCCCAGACGGATGGTCAGGCAGAGCGTACAATTCAAACGCTTGAAGACATGTTGAGGGCTTGTGTCCTTAACTTCAAAGGGAATTGGGATGATCACCTACCACTGATTGAATTCGCATACAACAATAGCTATCATGCAAGTATTCAGATGGCTCCGTATGAGGCCTTGCATGGGAGGAGATGTGGATCACCAATTGGGTGGTTTGAGGTGGGAGAAGCTGAGCTGATTGGGCCTGATCTTGTTCACCAGTCGGTGGAGAAGGTCAAAGTCATTAGAGAAAGGTTAAAGACTGCCCAGAGTTGCCAAAAATCTTACACTGACGTGAGGAGAAGAGATTTGGAGTTCGAAGTGGATGATTGGGTGTACTTGAAGGTATCACCTATGAAAGGTGTCCTAAGGTTTGGGAAGAAAGGAAAGCTTAGTCCGCGTTATGTTGGACCCTATCAGATCGTAAAGAGGATTGGGAAGGTTGCTTACGAGTTGGAGTTGCCTTCCGAGCTAAATGGAGTCCATCCAGTATTCCATGTATCGATGCTGAGGAAATACTTGGGAGATCCTGCCTTGGTGATCCCTGTTGATAGCATTGGAATGAAGGACAACCTATCTTACGAAGAGGTCCCAGTTCAAGTCCTTGATCGTCAGATTCGCAAGTTGAGGAACAAAGAGATAGCCTCAGTCAAAGTCCTATGGAGGAATCAGTTCGTTGAAGAAGCCACATGGGAGGCTGAGGAAGAGATGAAAGCAAAATATCCGCACCTATTCGTGCCAACTAATGAGGAGGATATGGAAGGTAATCCTTACTCTTCACTAAGCTGATTGTTCTATTTTTCTAAGTGACTTACTATCTTTAAGTCGAGAATTGATCGATTGATTGAATTGAGTATAGAAATGAGCCTTAATTCTACTCGTGCCTTAACCCCCATCTCTTCTCATCATTCGAGGACGAATGATCCCAAGGGGGAGATGATGTAACGCCCGGTAAAATTACCAAAGTACCCCTAGAATGAGGGTATGCACGTAACGCATCTTCCGAAGCTCGTATGGCAAATCCGAGACCGGATTCAGAATCAGCATGGAAAATTGAGTGGGAAGGTGGTCTCGGTCGATTTTTAGAGCGACCCGAGCGAAAGCTAAATTTTTTATCCAAAGCAGAAAATAGTGACGGTCCGCGACAGAGGCGCGTCGCGGACCTGTCGTGGAGAAGTACTCGTACGATTTTTAAAATTTTCAACGGGATGGAGAAAACTCGTTCAAAAGCGTTTTTCTAAAAATACCCTGTTCGCGATAGGTCCGCGTCACGGACCGTGTATTTTTCGGATTGGGAATTTCTAAATAATTACGAGGGGCATTCCGGTCAATCTTCCACCCCTCACAAACTCTAATACATGACTAATAACGATGTTTCTACGTGAAAAGGGTCTAAAATCCTCATTCTAGTCCTATTCCCTAAAACTAACAAGGCTATGGCTTGAGGAGAAGAGAGAAGAGCTTGTGTGGGAAATTCGAGAGGAGATCCTAGACGTATTCAATTGTTAGCCGAACCACAGGTATGTAAGCCTAAACTAAAACATGGGATTGTTCTCTCATGTGCTCCATAGAGATCATAGATGAGTTGGTGGTTGAAGAGTCTAAATGCATGATTTCTTTGATGGTTTTTCTTGAAAATTATATTTGAAATTACATGTTTTCTATGTAGATGATCATCATACAAATTGTCTTCTTAAATTGAATATTTTCATGAGAATTTGCATAACCCTACATGATTAATTTGAAAAGCATGCATAATGAACTTGAGAATTGAATCTAGAGCCTTGAGTTGAGATTGTGATTGTTGATTGTGATTGTGATTGTGATGAGAGAATGATGATGAGTTGATAGAGTGTGATTGCCTTCTGAGTCTCTATAAATGAACTCTACCGATGTGTCTATCCACTTGATTCCTAATGATGGCTCTAAGTCTTAAGTCACTGATGAGATTGATTGATGATAGGGCCAAAGTCCCTATGAAATACCGATCGTTGACGGGATTAAACTCCCTACGAGATTGGTTTGATTGGATTGATGGTTTTATGAGCATTGAGTCGGGAGGAGTATCGAGCACCGAAATGGGTAAGAGTGAGTCCCACTCGCACCCATTAAACTACATCGCCAAGCGTAGAAGAGGTTTTCCTCTTGAGTTTATGTCCCTGAAAGTAATAGCGGACTTGATGAGTTTTCTATTTCCATTTTGGACTCTCCATTATGGCACTTCTTTGTGATTCGTTCTCTACCTGGCAAGTATAGAACGGCTGTGGTAACACCGGCGGGATGTTGTACAATCACTGGCTCATAAGTGGTTGTTGTCGGTTAAGAGAAACTCCCATAAGTTCCGTACCTTACTCCGAGTCTAGATGAGATGAGAGGGGGTGAGCTCCTCTGAGTTGAGTTTGAGATGAGTTGAGAATATTGATAAGTCTGAGTTAATGATGTGTCACTTGTCTACTCTTTATTCTTTCATAGATAAACAATTGACTGTTTTGATGTGATTATGATGTTTATATTGAGTTGATGTTGTTTCTATTTTATCTACCGGTTTCTGTTTCACTCAGCTATATTACATACCAGTACATTCCAAGTACTGATGTACCCTCTGGACTGCATCGTTTTATGATGCAGAGGCAGGTACCAAGGATCGTCGGCAGGCGCTTCGTTGAGGATTCGAGATTGCAGCTGATTGGTGAGCCTCCCCTACTCCAGAGGATTCACTCTTTTATTTCATCATGCTTTAGAGTTAGACTGGACTATTTCTTTTGTTTTGATTTGGGTAGCCATGGATTTGTCATTGGCACCACATGATTAGTGATAGAGGCTTCATAGACTATGGTCGAGCATTTGATGTTGAGATTGTGAGCTAGTTCTTTCTACTAGCCTTTGTTTTATATATATATTCCTGTGAGACTAGAGATAAGAAATGTCCAATAGACTTATATTTTCCTGCTATTCAATAGAGTTATTTGATTGAATGACGTGATGCAGCTAAGTGGTTCGCTTGGGGACTAGTAATAGTCTTCGAGTGCCGGCCACGCCTAGGATACACTCCCGGGGCGTGACATTCTGTCCTCCCCAGACCCCACTTGTGGGATTCCACTGGGTATGATGTTGTTGTTGTTGTTGTATAATGTCTTTTCAGTTTTTCTCTCTTTTCACAACATTTCATTTTCTAGAAATACGTATGAGAATGCTATTTATTATTTGCTTATTTATCTCTTCAATATCTTCGTTCTTCTCCAAGAAGAAACTCACACTTTTTTAAACAAATACTAGCACTAACTATATTTGGTCAAATTTGCTAGATACGGTATAGATCTAAGTTGTTTGGACTCTTCAAAATGTTGTCGCATTCGTGTTGCATTCTTAAAAAATACACTATTTTTGAAGAATTCAACACGTATCTGTTGATATTTTTAAAAGTCCGAGCAACACAAATATGGATTACTTCCACCCGTTGGGTGCTTCTATTCTTCAACATTTAATTTATTTCTGAAAAGAAAACAATATCTTTAAACACCCAAATTCTTGCTACTTTGCTGGACCGCTAACTTTTATTTTCTTGAAGGGAAAAAAAAATAATTCCCATACCATTTAAGACTATAAATTAAAATAGTTTTTTTTACAAATGTATGTAACTTTTTCCTTGAAATTACACTCTCCATTTTATTTACAAAACTATCAAAAAAATTACAAAAGTACACCATACCATAGCTGCAAAACAGCCTGGCAATATGCAATCCAATCAATTAAATTGATTTGATTGCATGTGGTAAAAGAAAAGGACTACAACTTTCATTTTTTTTAAATAAAAAGGAAAAACACCAAAAGCAAAACTTTTTGGTATTTATTTGGTATCTACACGGATGGCTAATTTTTTTAACCCTTTAATTTTTTATTTTTCCTTTCCCAACACCAATCACATCATCTTTCAATCAACATTAATAAATACAAAAAAAATTACAAACATTTACTTTTATTATTTTTCCTTTCGCAACACCAATCATATCATATTTCAATCAACATTAATTAATCATTTCTTACTTATTTGGTATGTTAAGGGTAATTTTTGGAACTTGGATAAGACATTGTAATTTCATCCAAAAAATTGTCTACATATGAAAATCATCCATTACAATAATATGTCAACTTTCTTAAATTATATCTAAATGTCAATCTTTTGTTTACAAAACAATGCAAACCTATAAATTCATTAAAGAAAATATTTTTCATCCATCTTTTTTGTGCCAATCCTTGATTTATTGGGATTTGGTAATAATTTCATTACTTTTTCTAGTTCCAAGGACCTCTAAAAAAAATTTTTGTCTTGGAAACCATCTGCACACCTCTTGTTTTTGTCTTTTCAATTCTCCGCTTTAAAATTTTATTGATGTAGCAAGGTTACGTAATTGTGCATCAATGTCTTGATTTTTTTTTGGATATCTTTAGATTGTTGTCTTTGGTTATAATTAAGTATTAACATGGTGAAATATGTTGTGTATCTAGTTGAAACTTAGTATGGTTTGTTGTGCATTTTTTTTGTTCAGTTAAATGGTGAAATAATTGTTGTTTAGGTTGGTGTTTGTTTGGTTTTTTTAAATGCACTGTGAAAACAACTTGGAAAATATTTTGTTGATGTATTTGGTTATAATTAAGTATCTATATGGCGAAATTCGCGTGTCCAATTGAATGTGTCTTGAAATTTTGATATACTTGGTGTGGGTTATTTTATTTTTAAGTTAAATGGTGAAATAAATGATGTTTAGATTGGTGTTATTTTGATTTTTTTTGGTGAAAAAAACTCGGGTATTTTTTGGTTGTTGTCTTTGGTTATAATTAAGTATTTACATGGTGAAATTATGTTAGTGATGTCTAGTTGAAATTTGGTTTGATTTGTTGTGTAATTTTTGTGTTCGGTTTAATGGTGAAATAATTGGTATTTAGGTTAGTGTTTGATTTGTTTTTTCGTTAATGCACTATAATGCAATGTAATAAATTGGTGTTTTGTTTTGTTTTTGTTGTAAAACCTTAACTACTGTAAAACCTTTGATATTTTGGTTTGTGTGATGTATTTCTAATGAGAATGCTTTATTAATGTTAAAGTTGATGTGGTTTTTTTGAAATAATTGAAGGTGAATATTAACACTAGTGTTGGTGTGAATTTTTTAAATAATTGAAGCTAAATGATAACAAAGTTGTGCAGATGATTTTCAAGACCAAAAAAAAAAAAAGTTAGGTCACCTTGAAATATGCAAAAGTTTTTTACCAAAAAAAGGAAAAAGAAAAACATAATACACTACTTGGGAAATATAAAAAATAAAACATGTGTTGTCAAATACCACAAATAGTTATTAAATGTGAATTTTATTTTTTGTAAATAAAAAAAAAACTTTAAAATATAATATGACATGAATATAAATAAAAAATTTAAAAGTATAAAATAATTTCAGCTCTTAAATTATTTACCCTTGCAATTTTTCCTTTCTTGAATCTCCATATGGACCTGGTCAAAATGCCTCTTTACTATAATTATGATTTTGTGACAAGCGATTTACAAATCATATGAAGGAAAGAAAAAAAAATCCCATTAAGGTTTAAAATAATAATAAAACAAGTTAAGTTGGATTAATATAAAGTGCTCTTTGTAATAATGATCATTGTAATATTGTGACTTTAGTCATCCTTCACTTGTCACCACATCCACCAAAATTAGAGTTAGAAGCTTAGATGATTGTTCAATTTTGAGTATTTGATTTGCATAGTTTTTGAGTTTGTCAAGTTAGTTTTGATAATTAAAAATATAGCTTTTGATATCTATTTAATTGCATGATAAATGATTAAAATTAATATTTAATTATTGAGCTTTTAGTCAAAAAATTTATTATCATTACTTTTTTTTTTAAACTAATTTTCATTTTTCCTGTTATTTTTCATTAATTGGATATAATAAGATATTATCTCGAGTATGAGTATTTTAGATATGTTGGGAGATATGTTAAAATAATCAAATTCATTAACAAGGTGTTATCAATGAGTATTTTTTATATGTCTTGAGCAATGTGAATGAAGAATAAATAGTGTTTTTTGGAAAAAAATACAAAGAATTTGTAACGCCCAGTAAAATTATCAAAATGCCCCTAGAGGAGGGGTATGCTCATAACACATCTTTCAAAGCTCGTATGACAAATCTGAGGGTGGATTTGCGATTAACATGAAAAGTTGAGTGGGTAAATAGTCTCGGTTGATTTTTAGAGCAATCCAATTAAAAGATAATTTTTCGGTCCGAAACGAAAAAACAGTGTCGATGCGCGACAGAGGCGCGTCGTGCCTCTGTAGTGGAATTACACTTGTTTTTTTTCAATTTTTTTTACGGGATTGAAAAACTCGTTCGGGAAACTTCCGAAGAAAAATACACTTGTACGCGACCAATCCGCGACGCGGACTGAGTTATTCTGAAGCTGAAAGTTTTTTAAATTTTGTGAGGGGCATTCCAGTCAATTCCCAACCCCTCCTAAACTCAATACACGATCTAATTAGGTCATTTTGAAGTAAAAAGGGTCTAAAACCCCATTCTAAGTCATTTTCTAACAATCTAACAAGACTAGGGCATGAGGAAAGAGGAGAAGAGCTTGAGATTGAGGAAATCCTTGAAGTGATTATTGAGAGCTTCATCCCAAGTATGTAAGGCTAAACTAAAAACATGAGATTGTCCTCTCATGTGCCCCATAGATGGTCATAGAGGAGTTGAGTGTCCATAAATCCCCATACATGTTTCTTAAATTGATTCTTGAATGTTTTCTCACAAATTATATCTAATTACATGTATTTCTGTATGCTGATGATCATCATAAACTTATTTTCTTGAATTGGATATTTTCATGAGAAATTGCATAACCTTACATGTTAACTTTTGAAAGCATGCATGAATGAATCTAGGGGTTGAGTCTAGAGCCTTGACATGAGATTGTTGATTGTAATTGTGATTGTAGTGAGAGAATGATGATGAGTTGATAGAGCTTGATAGTCCCATGAGTCTCCATAAAAGAACTCTAATGATAGTCTATTCGATTGTTCCCTAACGATTGTTCCAAGCCTTGAGCTATTGGTTGAGATTGATTGATGATAGGGTTAGAGTCCCTATGAGATACTGATCGATGACGGGGTTAAAGTCCCTATGAGATTGGTTGAGATGGAGGTTTTATGAGCATTGAGCCTCGGGAGGAGTATCAAGCACTGAAAGAGTGAGAGTTGGTCCAATTCGAACTCGTCAAACTACGTCGTCAAACGTAGGTGAGGATTAGAACCATCACATTATATTTTGTTTCTCTCTTGAGTTGAGTTTATGTCCCTGAAACAATAGAGGGCTTGTTGAGGCTGTTTCCATTAGGGGATTCGATTCGTTCCTTACTTGGCAAGTATGGAACGACTGTGGCAACATCGGCGGAAAGTTGTACAATCATTGGCTCATAAGTGATTGTTGTCGAATAAGAGAAACCCCAGATTGTTCCTACCTTGAGTACTCTGAGTCGAGATGAGATGAGATGAGTTCCTTTGAGACGAGTCTAACTTGATTGATGAGGTTGATTGGTTGATAGGTCATTTGTCTACTCTTTATTTTCGCTTTAGATAGACAATTGACGTTTTGATTTGATGATTGTTCTGAGTCAATGATTGATCCATATTATTCTACCTGTTTTTATTTCATTGAGCTATTTTACATACCGTACATTTCACGTACTAACTCCACTCGGCTCTGCATCGTTTTATAATGCAGATACAAGGATTAGTGACCGTCAACAGGCGCATCGTTGAAGATCCAGGACATTTAGCTTATTGGTGAACCTCCCCTACTCCGGAGGATCCATTATTATTTATTTCATCATGCTTTTGAGTTAGACTAGACTAGTCTTATATTTTGATTTCGGTAGCCTTCTGTCATTGGCACCACTTGATTAGTGATAGAGGCTTCATAGATGATAGTCGGACTTTGATGTTGAGATTGTGAGCTAGTTCTTCCTACTAGCATTTATTATTAACCTATTATTATTTGAGACATTAGATGAGATAAGCCCATTGACTTTCATTTATTGATCTAAAGAGTTGTTGGATTGAATGGATGTGATGAGGCCAAGTGGTTCGCTTAGGGACTAGTAATAGTATCTGGGTGCCGACCACGTCTCGAGTACCCTCTCGGGGCGTGACAAAATTTCTCTTTTTTCTTTAAAGAATATACATATTTGAAGATTTGTTGAATCAATTTTTAAATTCTTTCAAAAAATATAAAACCTTGTTTAAGAAAACTGCTAGTATAAGTCTATGAAATAAGATGATATCAATTAGTTACATAAAACACCAATTTAACTATATCTCGATACTATATCTAAAGTCATATTTAAAACAATACCTTATTAATTCAATTAATGAAGAATAACAAGAGAGGTGATACTTTCTTACGGAACTTCCAAGTAAAGATGATATAATCAGTTATAGAAAACTCAAATTTGACTATTTGAGTAGTAACATATCTAAAGTGTTCAGACTTAATTAAGACAACACCTTATTAAATCTTATTAATGAAGAATAACAAGAAAAACAAAAATAAACTTAAAAAAACAAGAAGATAATAACAAAATATTTGACTGCAACTCAAAAATCAAATATCAATTTTAAAATTTTAAAATATTTTTTTCTCAAAATTTTTAGTTGTCAAGTGATTAATACACGTGCCTATTTATCAGTATATAAGGATAATGAATGATGTAGTACAATTTTCAATGCTATTGGTACAACTTTGTAGAGTTGTATTGATACTTCACCTTGTTGGCTTATATATAAAGGTAATATATTTATTTATTTTCCTTTAAAGCTTATAACTTGAATGGGCGTTTAAATAGAAATATCTCACGAATTGAATATTTAATAATGTTTGTGTCTTAAGTAGTCAATAATATTTTATAGTTTACCTAAATTTCTCTAAAATACATGTCCGAAGAGGAGGAGTTGCTATACAAGTATTGGTTACCTAATACGTAACTATTTTTCTTTACCTAATTAATAGGGAAGTAATCACTTTAGTAGCAAAATCATGATTCAGATATAAATATTTATTGATTATTCATTAAAAAAAAAAAGTAAACATTGAAGCCTTGGGCAGTAAAAAGATGTAAGTTGTTTTTTAACATAAATTTTGATATTCCTTTCGACTTTGATACAACTTTATGACGTAGGGGCAAATTCATTCAGAACCATATTAGGTTTTGAAAGCATATATGTAATTACATCACATAATTAAATATTTTCACCAACTAATTCAATCTCATCTCTTTCACTTCTAGGAAAAGTGAAATACAAAAAAGGCAAATAAAAAACATGACTAAAGCACTACAAAAGATCAAGATAAATTGACAAATTTTAGTGATAAAATAATTTTGCC
Source organism: Solanum rostratum (assembly GCA_029948455.1). Taxonomy (NCBI): domain Eukaryota; kingdom Viridiplantae; phylum Streptophyta; class Magnoliopsida; order Solanales; family Solanaceae; genus Solanum; species Solanum rostratum. Next base: position 21,242,080 of record CM057046.1, on the reverse strand, counting down.
ATTTAGGTGGGCTTAAAATATTCTTCAACTATTAAAAATAGTATAAAAATGTCCTCTATCCACCTATTCAGCCTAAATACCCCTGCCATTAGCTTTGGATCCAAAAATACTATTTTCTTTGACAAAATATTTTTGAATCCAAAAATATCTTTCGTGCACCTTTTTTACTCACTAATATACCAATAACAAATGGAACCCACTTACAATAATTACTAATTTGATTTAAAAAAATTCATTGATCTCAAAATTTTGTATGTGAAACATAAATTGTAAGTAAATAAGTAACATATATTATTTAAGATTAACATAAAATATACTTAAAATGTATAAAATAATCTATCATTGTCACATAAACCGAGACAAAAAAATAACATATATGAGCCCATGCTTGATTAATTTTTTAGTTAAACTAAATATTGCCTTCATTTTAATTAATTGCTCCTATTTAATTTGACAAAATAAATTAACAAAATTTATAAATTTTGTGATCTTAAATTAAATATATGTCAAATTAATTAACTCAAATGTAGAAAAATATCTTTTGGTCGTATAGTAACATATCATGTGAAAAGTTAAATTTTAAAAAATTATCAAAAAAGAGAGAGAAAGAAAGAAAGAAACATTCTTTTTAGATGAACTAAAAAAAATACAAACAAATTAAAACAAATAAAATATTATATTTTAAATTTAAATTTAATCATGCGAATAAGAGTATAAAAATAATTAAACATATTTATTCGGGCTGGGGGTTTGTGTAACGCCCGGTACAACAACAACAACAACAACATACCCAGTGAAATCCCACAAGTGGGGTCTGGGGAGGGTAAAATGTACGCAGACCTTACCACTACCACACAGGTAGAGAGGCTGTTTCCTGGAAACCCTCATCACAAAAACCCATCAGCAGAATAAGCTAGATATGATAAACAGGCAAGAAAGAGAAGAACACATGATAATACGTAGATACAAGATAGTAACATATAAAGACAGATAAATAACATATAAAGGCAGACAATTACCACTCCTTCCTATCTACCCTATTATCCTGCTACTCTAATTCTCGACCTCCACTCCTTCCTGTCTAAGGTCATGTCCTTGGTGAGATCAAGTTTCACCATATCATATCTAATCACCTCCCCCCAATACTTTTTTGGTCTACCTCTACCCCTCCTAGTAGCTCCCAAATCTAGCCTCTCACACCTTCTAACAGGGGCATCCGTACTCCTTCTCTGTACATATCTAAACCATTGTAGTCTCGCTTCCCTCATCTTGTCAGCTATAGGGGCCACCTCTAGCTTCTCCCGAATGACCTCGTTCCTAATCTTATCACTCCTAGTGTGACCACACATCCATCTTAACATCCTCATTTCTGCGACCTGCATCTTCTGAACATATACATTTTTTATTGGCCAACACTCCACCCCATACAACAAAGATGGTCTAACCACCATTGTGTAATGCCTGGTAAATTACCAAAATACCCCTAGGGAAGAGGTGTGTGTAAAACCGCATCTTCTGATGCTCGGATTAAAAATCCGAGAAAGGATTCATGATCAGCACGAAAAATTGAGTGGGAGAAGGGTCTCGGTCGATTTTTAGAGCGACCGAGTCGAAAGATAATTTTTCGTTCCAAAACGAAAAACAGTGTGACTTTGCGATGGAACCGCGTCGCGAACCTGTCGCAGAGCCACACTTATGTTTTCTGTGATTTTCTCGACGGAGTTGGGTTTACGAAAATACACTGTCCGCGACAGGTCCGCGTCGCGGACTGTGTTATTCCAGGTTGGGAAAAAGTTCTTTTAAATTTCGAAGGGCATTCTAGTCCATTGCTATAATTCCTAAACATTCTCCTACGACGAATAAAGGTCGGTTTCTAGGAAAAGGGTTTCAAAAACCCCATTCAAGAGCATTCTTCCTAGGAGAGTCACTAAGTCAGGGCTTGAGGGGAGTTGAGGCTGAGGAAAACAAGAGAAGTTTGTGCAAGAACTGTGTTAGCAAATCATCTCAGGTATGTAAGGCTAACCTAAAACATGGGAATGTTCTCCCATGTGCCCTTCCGAGAAAAGTAAATTGTGTCTTGAAACATAATGAGGTTAGTGCGAAGAGTTTGAGTATGTATTATTAATTTTACTTTATGCATATATTTTTACATGAATTGATGATCATCACAAACTTATCATATGTCATAACCCTATGACTATTTTATTAAAAGATATAAGAATGAACTGAGAGATGAGTCTAGAGCCGTAATGAGTATGATGTTGTGATGTTGCGATGTTGTGATTGTGTTTCACATTTGATGAAAGTCCTGATGATGATGTTGATGAGAATGATGTTTTATGATGTCTTAAACTTGAAAGTTTAATTTCTAAAAGAGTATCTCGAGTCCATGATGTTGATATTGAAGTTGATGTTAATGAGGTGAGGTGATGTTGATGTTGAGGTATTATATTATGCCCCTACGGGACTGATGTTGATGTTGATGTATTATATTATGTCCCTACGGGACTGATGTTGATGTTGAGGTATTATATTATGTCTCTATGGGACTGATGATGAGGTATTATGTCCCTATGTGACTGATAAGGTTGAGGTTTTATGAGCATGTCGAGTTCTGTAAGGAGTATTGAGCACTGAAATGGATGAGAGTGAGTCCCACTCGAACTCATTAACTACGTGGCCCGCGTAGGAAGAGGGGATTGAACCGCAATGCGGATGGCTCCTTTCTTGTCCCAAATGAGGACTGAGGTTTTTTCTTGTGGATCCATTGAGGTTGATGTCTTTTACCCCAGGCAGGGTATTAGATGGATGTGGCAGCGACATCGCTTCGTTGTATCATCACTAGCTCATAGGTGATGGTTGTCCGTTAGAGAAACTCCCAGGTAGGTTCCATTTGATAGAACTCTGATGTTGATGTTGATGTGATGTTCTGAGTCGATGTTGATGTTCCCTAGGTTGAGTCGACGTTGAGGTTCCTTGAGTTGAGTTGAGTCGAGTTTCTTGAGATGAGTCTGAGGTGTTGATGATGTTGAGATCAGAGGTTGATGAGTCAATTGTCTACTCTTTATTCTTTCCTTAGATAGACGCTTGACATTCTGATGGAGTATGATGTTGAGTTGATGTTGTTCCTATGCTGTTGTACTTATGTTGTTGTTCAGCTATTTTGCATACCAGTACATTCCACGTACTGACGCCATTCGGCGCTGCATCGTTTCATGATGCAGATACAGGAGTCAAAGGACTTCAACAGACGCACCGTTGAGGTCAGAGATTTCGAGTTCCGACTTTGGTGAGCCTCCTTGCTATTTGGAGGAGACCCCTTCTATTTTATATGATGCAAATACATGAGTTCGAGGACTTTAGCAGACGCACCGTTGAGGTTAGAGATTTCGAGTTCCGACTTTGGTGAGCCTCCTTGCTATCCGGAGGAGACTCCTTCTATTTTATGCTTTCATTATTTATTAAGTCAGGTAACCATGGCCTGTCATGATACCATCTTAGACAGTTGAGTCAGGTTAGAAGTTTCATAGACATGAGTCAAGGTTTGATGTTGATGTTTTATTTATGAACTGAGTAATACTTACTACTTACTTCTGAGGTTGAGACTGATGTTGGCCATTTGACCCTTTATTTTGAGGTAACTCACTATTCTGTTTCCGCTGTGTTGATGTTGAATGACTGTCCTGAGAACGAGTGGTTCACCTAGGGACTAGGGTTCCCTCCCGGGACGTGACAGTTTGCTAGTAGTGATATAAATAGTACCCTTTTTGTATCTTTTTTAGTTATAACTTCGACTAGGAGAAGGAACTGGATTACTAGGATGTGGAGAATTAATTTCTTATAGTCAATATGAAAATTCAGAAAGACTATGAATATATAAAGTTTTGGAGTGAATTCAAATGCCATTTCTTTTAATTTGTCAAAACATATATTTAAAAACTATCTATCTATAATCTATATTTATATCTATATTTATAATCTATAATATATTAAAGGCGTGAAGGCCTTTAGAAATATTGATTGAACTTTTTGTCTTTCATTAAAAGACTTTGCTTTAAATAAAATATCTTTTCACTATTTTTCTTAATTTGTTATTTTATTTTTTATTTATTTAGTTTCAAAATTCACTTTTAAATTAGAATTTCTTTATGTTTAGAATTTACTCTTGATGTAAGACTATTCAATATAAATAATTGTCTAGGCTATGAAGAAAAAAATAAAAATATTATTGTTTTTCTAATATTTAAGACTTTAAAATTAACTAAATTTTTTATTGTCAAATATTTTTAAATAAAAGTATGTAATAAAGTAAATTTAAAAAGAAAAAGAATAATTAAATTACGCTGAAAACATTAAACTACTCTTTTTATATTTAGGAGTTTTTTAAAAACAGTTTATTTTTAATCAATTAATTATTTAACTCCTAACTATTCAACTCTAAATTATTACTTTATATATTATAAGTAATTGAATTGATTTTCTCGTTTTTGCCCATTCATAATAGATTAAACTATTGTATTAAATTAATTGTATTTATATAAATATTATATTTATTTTAATGAAAAATACTATTTATATATAACTTTTAAACTGAGTATACATTAAACTAGTAATTTTAAAAAATAAGACTTCTTTTTGTCAATAAATAATTATTTGACTCAACAAATATATAACATACAAATGTTCCTTTCCACCTTGAAATAAATTAGCAGCCAACAGGAAGTATGTTTTCTTCATCCACGCCAGCAAATTTAAAGGCGACACCAAATTAGAACCAGACATATCATCACCTGTAAATTACTAATTTAATAGTATGGGAAAAAATTCCCCAATTTAGGACTCAAATTAAACAGTTACTTAGTATAGTCAGTTTTAAATGCTTCTCCTATATTATTCTTAAACATTAACTACTAATTTATAGATAAACTATAATTCAAATCACACACTAAAAATCAACCTTTTAAATAAGGGGAAAAAAAGCAATTCTACCTCTTTTGTGCTTCTACTTTTCCCCTGCTCTTTTTCTGTCACCAAAACACAAGTTTTGTGCTTACTACTTCACGAATTTTCTTCTCCCTTTTCGAAGGTTTTTCTTGCTTCTGTTTGATTTATCTTTAGCTATTTATAGATACCCAGAAGGTTAATATTAGCTAAAATTTGCTGTTGTAAGCTAAATCCAAGTGGGGTTCCTTTTCCCCTCTGAAAATCAAGAAACTGGGGTTCTTCTTGTTGCTTCTCTTCAAGATTTATCTGGGGTTTGCTTATTTACAGGTAATTTTCTGAAAAAGTTGTGTCTTTGGCATTTATATGTTTAAAAGGTGTAATCTTTATGGATTATATATGTTTAGCTGGCAAGAGTTAGTTTTTATTTTTTATTTTTGTTTTGTGCTTTTGTATCTAGTATTGATGGGAACTTTGGTATGACAGTCAAATTTGTTTGTCTGTTTAGGAGATGACTTGTGCAGAGGAGACTATGTTATTTAAATTATATGTACTCCTCTACCGAGTTGGTTTCTTGAATGGTCACTCATAGTTATTATTTCGAAAGGTCATTTGTTTTTTGAAGAAAGTTGGAATCATGAAGAACCGTGACTTTCTGAAATAATATCTTTTAGTTGATTGACCATCCAAGAAATCAATCCCTGCTATTTGTTTTGAGAGATGGAGTGAATTTGTTGAATAGCTTTAATGTGAGGAATAAGTCAAAGAAGGCACGCAGTGGCTTGTATTTGGGAACACAGAATTGTGAAATTGAAATCAGCCTAGTGCTTGATCTTGGGGGGGGGGGGGGGGGGGGGAGGGAGGGAGGATATTCAAGCTGCTATAGTCAAAAGCCAGGCACATGACCAATTTTCTAGCTGCTTTGTGGATTGTATAGTTATGTTAGGCACTCGTTTGGTCTTTGCTGACATTTAAAGGTTTTAGCACAGGGGCAATCTAGTGTAGGAGGAAATTTTTCAGAAGTTGTTTAATGGTTAAGAATTACTCTTTCAATTTGTGGGTTGGGGATGATGATGAGATGCTAAGAGTTTGAGGCAAGGTACTTAATTTCTAATTTGAACCTAAGTTTTGTATCTGTGAAATCCAAAGAAGAGAAGCTTTTAAGCTTGCTCACTCTTTTTTTGTTTTTGTCTTGGTGGGTGATGCATCTAACTTTGTGATTGCAGAGCATATCATACTTTTCTTTTGATATTTCAGGTTCTTTGTGCCATTGTTATGTTCTCTCTTTACTGAAAGGTGGTTGCTAATAACTTATTTGGGGTTCAGTAAAGCTAATAAACTTGAGGTTCAGTAAAGCTGCTTTGACTACTTTGGTTGTACTTAACAATTCAGATATTGTATTTAACATGAGGAGTTTTGGACGCGGGTTCGTTAAATTTCAGCTTTTCTTGTGATAACAAATACTACCAAGTTTGTGATGTTATTGTCTGTCCCGTGATAATGGTTTGTCTAACACTTGAAGCATGTTCTGCAGGTCCAATTCCTTAAAATCAGCTGAAACTATGAGGCTTATGCTCTCCGTATGCTGCGGAATCATTTTTGGCTTATTCATTGGAATTTCATTTCCTACTAGTTCATTAACCAAGGTATGGATAATGCCCTCCATTCTCATACACTCATATAGTGGTCTCATTTGTGCAGTGCTGTAATTTGACATGTACAATAAAACGGCTTCTTTTGGTTCCAATTTGGCAGCTAAACATAAGATCCAGTATTGTAAGCAACTTCCCTATTGCTAGAGACAGAAATAATGTTGTGTCAGACCAAAAGCATACAGATTCTTCGATCAAAATTCAGAATGCTACAGATCAACTGAAGGTATATCCTTCTTTGTCAGCTCAAAGTTGAATTTATGGTCAAGATAGTTTTCAGTTTTGGCAAGCAGTGTGAATTATTGTGTTGCTGCAATTATTATTAATTCTCGTACACCTTCCTTCTGCAGTTCTTCCAGAAGTGACAATTTTATAGAAATTTTAACCCGTCATGTTCTTGAGTGCGAAATATAGTGAGGAGAATAGGATCTCTTTAAGTAAATGAAGATGTACAATTGGATACTCAATACTCATTCAATATGCAGCCTGTAAAAAGAGTTTGTATGCACATTGAGTAACAGATGCTTTTGCATAGCTCCCTGCTTAAGCTGATTATATGGTCATCAACATGATTTTTTTTTTATTTGGAAAAACCGAGAGTCCTGGAAGGCCATACAACACCAATTCGAAACTCAGTTGATAATGGACCTGCCCCTCTACCCTTCTCCGCTTAAATACTAGGCTTTTGTCTTGGCATGGTTCGAAATCATGACATTTGTCTAACTCACACATCTTGCATCTGCACTGTTAGAGCAAGACCAAAGCCCTGGGGTGGCCATTGGCACTACTATTGAAGCTATACATTCTAAATTCAACACCAATTCGAAACTCAGTTGATAATGGACCTGCCCCTCTACCCTTCTCCGCTTAAATACTAGGCTTTTGTCTTGGCATGGTTCGAAATCATGACATTTGTCTAACTCACACATCTTGCATCTGCACTGTTAGAGCAAGACCAAAGCCCTGGGGTGGTCATTGGCACTACTATTGAAGCTATACATTCTAAATTCAAGCCTATCCTGCATAGCAACTGATAACAATGCATAACAATCTTCTTACATTTTCTTTTCTCAATATAACTTATTAGTTGAACATCCTCTGGATGCTTTTGCATAGTATTTAGGTAAGCGGCAGACACATGTTTGTCTTAGTTGACATTTGTAATTGCTGAAAAACAGTCTAGGTTGGATGATTGAAAGAATCTATTCTTTAGTCCTATATCTGTATTGTTAGGGAGTCTAGAATTGTTTGAGCTTTCTAGAATGCTACATTGGCAAGTTCAAGCAATTTGCATGTTTTAATCAATACCTCCTTTCTTCTCTAGTAGAGTTGCCTGTGACGAGTTTTTTCAGCATGTCCTTGTTAGTTGACTGTTCTTGATTTAATGTATTAGTTTTATCCTCCTCACCTACTGCCGGTTCAATGTTATTCTCTCTTTGTCTTCTACACTTTTCTGCTACTTTCAAGTGCTGTCGAATCAACCTTCTCCAATTTTATCTTCTTTACTTCTTCATGTAATTAAAATGTGTGTTTAATGTTTGAGATTATGCAAACTAAGACAAAATCACATTTTAATCTGATAAGTCGTCCTTGTTCTGATCAGATTTGGGTCCCATCAAATCCAAGAGGGGCAGAAAGATTACCTCCAGGAATTGTTACTTCTGAATCCGACTACTATCCCCGGAGATTGTGGGGCAAACCCAGTGAGGTAAGTGTTCTGTTACAACTACTGTATGAACTCTATAGACCTACACTCCGGGCCTAAGGTGCTGACCCATGAATGATGTGGACTTAAAACTACTTATTTCTTTAATTAGATCCATTCTATTGGTCCAGCTCATTCAGAATTGCTTGGCAAAGAATTGGAAGTATAAATTTTACCTCTGTTCTGCGAAGCTAGCTAGAATACGCCTTCAAAATGTTGGATAATTAATCTGTTAGGACATATCGCAATTGTTTATTGTCACTTGAGCTTGTAGCAGAATACTCTCTTATCAGGTTAAATAAAATGATCTTTTTGCCTGTTACTTTTATGATCAAACTAGTCTTTGTTACCCATCTCTGTCCTGGGTTGATTTTGATCTGGAAAAAATCTAAGTGCTTTCCTTACCAAAAAGTTGATTTTATTTGCTCCCGTTAATCCAGATCAAGGTAGTTGCAACTTGCAAACTTTAAGAATGAAGACATTTTACTGAAGAATCCTGTTTTTTTTTTTTGGGGGGGGGAAGATTCAGCTTCTTATCATATTTTATCTGCAGGACCTACCAAGCAAGCCAAAATATCTGGTAACATTTACTGTTGGTGTTAAGCAGAAGCATAACATTGATGCTGCTGTAAAGAAGGTATATCAGTCTGTTTTTGTAGGTTCCTCCTCTCCTTCTCTCTATTCCCAATTCAGTCTCATCTTGACCATTTGTTGTTGCAGTTCTCAGACGATTTCACAATTCTTCTTTTTCACTATGATGGTAAGACAACTGAATGGGATGAATTTGAGTGGTCAAAACGAGCCATCCATGTGAGTGTTCGGAAACAAACCAAATGGTAAGTAATATGATAAAGTAGCTTTGGACTGGAACTATGATCAACTTTTAGTGCTTCTTTAAACCATGTTAGTGACAAGAACTTTACGTATTTATAAGGTGGTATGCGAAAAGGTTTCTGCATCCAGACATAGTTGCCCCATATGACTATATTTTTATCTGGGATGAAGACCTAGGAGTTGAGCATTTTGATGCCAAGGAGTAAGTTTCGTGTAATTTCCTGTGATTAACAGCCTGATTTGACTCAATATCTTAGTTCTTTTGAATTGGTCTGTCCAACCTCAGGTACATTAAACTTGTCAAGAAGCATGGTTTGGAAATTTCACAGCCAGGTTTGGATCCCAGAAGAGGAACAACATGGCAAATGACAAAGAGAAGAGGTGATCGTGAAGTTCACATGTAAGAGCCAGGATCCCATGATATTATTTATTCACAAGTCCTGTTTTTTCCTCATCCGTTAAACTGTTCTGTACTTCTTGATATTTGGGTTTCTATCTGTTTATTCTTCTTTTTCTTGGTTTATCTGATCAGAACGACAGAAGAGAAACCAGGATGGTGCTCAGACCCCCATTTGCCTCCATGTGCAGCGTATGAATAGTTGTCCTGTTCGCTATTTTTTTTTCAGTTCTTAACTTGTTCTTATCATGTAGTCTTCTCTATTTTCAGATTTGTAGAGATCATGGCTCCCGTCTTTTCCCGAGATGCATGGCGTTGTGTGTGGTATATGATTCAGGTATCTTCCCTTGCACATTAAACATGGAAAAGGTCTTGAGACGACGTGCATTTTTGAGATTGACTGTGTTGTTTTATCACTTGTAGAATGACTTAGTCCATGGTTGGGGACTTGATTTTGCGCTTCGTAAATGTGTTGAGGTAAGTTTAGCTCATCCAATGAATTCGGTCCCTTGGCAACTTTTTTCACATGCATTTGTTAGCACCAAATTATTCAAAGGCTCATAAGTGTATATTCTCGTTTGCAGCCTGCTCATAAGAAAATTGGAGTTGTAGATGCTCAATGGATTGTTCATCAAGGACTCCCTTCCCTTGGAAACGAGGTAAGTGAATGAAACCAACTATTGATACTACATTCCCGCACAAATTAGGTAAAATGTAATATGCTTATTGGTAAAAAATGTAGATGTAATCCTAACTTTTATATGACTTGATATTGGGAAAAAATATTGAAAGGCATAGCAAACCTTAAGCGATCGTTGATTTATGAAATTTACTTAGGTATCTAACATAGTTATTTCCCTTTCCTGCTTCACTCTATGCAGGGGGAAGCAAAAGATGGGAAGGCTCCTTGGCAAGGGGTAAGTAATTCTGTGTTACATTTGTTGTATTGGTACTTCGTGCTTCATCCTTTTCCACTTCAAAACTTGATTGAGCTTGTGTTTGTTGTGGCAGGTGAGGGATAGATGTAAAAAGGAATGGACAATGTTTCAAACTAGAGTAGTAAATGCAGAGAAAGAGTATTTCAAGTCTATAGGAGTTGATCCTTCTAATTTGACATCTCACTAAGTCAACATGATCAAGTTGACAGTACACAAAGAGTCTTGGCAATTTTGCCTAGGATTATAGGTGACTCCATCTTGTAAAGTTGATAGCCATAGTTATGATACATGAGATTTATCGCATATAACATGAGAGTACTTTCTTCTGTACACATAATCTTTTGATAAAGATTTTGAGCTTTACTATGTGGGAATACTCCCTCATTAATCTTTGCATCCAAATTTTCCTAGAGCTTCCTTTTCAACTTTATCAACTGAAGAATTTAATAACAAACACATTCACTGAACTTGTTTCATTAGTCTAATAGTGTAATCACATGTATATATACACGAATTATACCAAAAAGATCACAATCTAAAATCCTACCTTGTTACAGATGTTGTTCCAACACTTTTGGAGAAGAAACCTTTAAAGAATCTTCACAGGAACTTCTTGAGTATTAAGGAGAAAAGAGAAGGAGAAAAATTCAGAAATGAATTTTTTTTTTTATAATTCTAAAGGGACACAACTTTTCAATTAGTTGTGTCTTTCTCTTTTCTTAATAATTAAATAAATATAATAAATATATATTATTTAAATATTAATATGGATATGGATTGACCCACATGGGTGACCCAATCCAATTTCGTTCATCTCCCACTCACACGTAGTGGGTCAACTCTCATTCCTATTATGTAATTTTCATACGTTATGACTAGATCGTGTGACCAGTGATACTTCGAGAACTTCGTTGTTATACATCTATTAGGAATATATAACATCTCAATCAATGAAACTTAGAGTACATTATAGTATGCAGTACCCTAGATCATTTATCACATTCATATCTCTCATTATCTCTTTTTCTTAATTTTGAGTTCATCATTATGTACTAGTCTCGCAGACAAACATAAAGGACATCAATGAACACAATTGATGTGATAATATCATCAATAGCACAAGAAGCTAAAGATGTTCATTATGAAAGAAACATTACTGTTAGTAAAGAAGATTTATCATTAAAAGACAAATTAAACACCAAACAGAAAGAAGCTTATAATATAATTCTTGATAGAGTGTTATTTAATAAATCAGGTGCATTCTTTATTAAACGGTCCTGGTGGAACTGGTAAAAGTTTTTAATATCGTGCTTTACTAGCTACAATAAGACACATGAGATTTATAGCCTTAACAACTGCAAGGCATTGCAGCTTCGCTTCTTCCTGGAGGTCGAACTGCTCACTCTCGATTTAAAATTCCTATTGAAGTTAATGAAAATTTCAGTTGTAACATTAGCAAACAAAGTTCACTAGCATCTTTAATACGAGATGCAAAATTAATCGTTTGGGATGAAATTTCAATGGCCAAAAAAGGAATGATAGAAGCATTCGATTTGCTTTTAAATAACTTAATGGAGATAAATATATTATTTGGTGGCAAAGTAATAGTTTTTAGTGGTGATTTTAGAAAAACTCTTCCAGTAATTCGCAATGGGAAAAAAGAATTCTTTATTCGTGAAAGCTTATTGTACTCTGAAATTTGGAATCAACTTGAAAAATTGAAATTATCAGATAATATGCGTGCAAAAAATGATCCTAAATTCTGTGAGTATTTAATGGAAATTGGTGATGGAAAAGAAAAACAAAATGACTATGGAAAAATTGAAATTCCTCATTCTCTTCTTATTCCTTTTACTTCTGAAAAAGAATCGCTAAATGTTCTTTTTAAACGTACATATATATCCTGATTTATATAAATATGATTCAAATTCTTCATTTATTACTTCTTGTGCCATTCTAACAACCAAATATGATTTCGTTGATGAAAAATATTGAAAAGGTTTACATTGCTATAGATGAAATAATTGATCCTAAAGATCAGAGTGAGTACTCAAATTTCTTACACACTTTAAATCCTGCTGGTTTACCTCCGTATAAATTAACTTTAAAGAAAAACTGTCCTATTATGTTACTAAAAAATTCAATCCTTCTGAAGGTTTATGCAATGGAACACGATTAATATGTGATGATTTTAAATCCCATGTCATTAGTGCAACAATATCTAGCGGTGATTTTAAAAATACACATGTATTTATTCCATGAACACCACTCATGACATTAGAGGATGAAAAATTACCTCTTCCTTTTAAAAGGACACAATTTCCAATACGATTATGTTTTGCCATGACTATAAATAAAGCTCAAGGACAAACATTAGATTTCGTTGGAATATATTTGCGTGAACTTGTTTTTCTCATGGACAATTATATGTTGCTCTATCACGAGCCAAGAATTCTAATAATGTTAAAATATTAATAAGACCACCTATAGCTACCGACAATGATGATCACTCCACATATAATATTGTCTATGATGACATTATTAAGAAAGCCTTCTCCTGAATTCATTTTATAGTTTTCAACGGTAAATTTAATATGTAATTTATTTATACTTTATTATATTTAATTAATTTATATTGTGTTCTCTCTATTCCTTATATATTTATCTTTGGTTCATGTAGTTGTAACACAATATTTAAAATTATAATATCTAATTAAAATGCAGATTCACTAAAATGGCAAAAAGATTTGCAATCAATATGATCACTCCCGATACAGATGATTGGATTTGCAAGGTTCAAGTGGTCGATAAATCTCGAGCAAAGGATAACAAAGAGAAAACAAAAAAAAAAAAAATATCAGATTTTAATTCTACAAGATGAAGAGGTATTAATTTTTTTATTAACATTTTTACTATAATTTTTTTTAGAATAATAAGGTAATGATAAATTTAATATTTATTGCTAATCAATTTTCTTTAAATTCTTTTACAGGAAAATCAAGTTCAAGGCATTATTTTCAATGCTGATGTAACATTTTTCGAAAATAGAGATGTGCTTCTTCCATTTAAAACTTATTTGATATCAGTTGCATATGTTAAGGAGCCACCTCTTGGATATGAAAATCCTCTTAACAAATTCACTTGGACCATTGATAAAAATATCATTATCGAACCAGTTGAAAAGCTTATTCCTCCTGAAGATCCATTACCACCACCAACCCAGTTAACTCTTGTTACCTTTGACACTTTGGAATATCAATCCAGAGAATAGAATTTGGTATTCATTTTTAAAATAAAAAAAATTCTATAATTTTATTAAAATATGATCTTTGTCATCATCTAATCACTCTTTCCTTTTTTTTTATTCATTTATGATTTTCAAGATGTACTTGCTATTGTAATTAATGGCGGTCATCCAATAAAAACTATACATGGAGGAAAAATTCAAGAGTTTATTCTCATGGACAAGCTGTAAGTTCAAATTTAATTGTTTGGGTTTTGTTTTGAGTTTCTTCTGTGGTTTAGTTATGTTGAATATCCATTTTGTTAGGGTGACTATATAGATTTTCCACGTGTCTTTTTAAAAAATGATACTTATCATCAATTATAGTATGTTACATTACAAATCTTATAGTAGTATATATGTTCTAAATACTAATTATGATATCTCACTTTAACTTTTAAAATGAAACTACTTTTTCATTATATGTATACAGGGAAAAACCAACAAAATTGACACTTTGGGAGGATTATGTCGATAATGATGGAAATAGACTTTTTGAACAACTTCATGAATATCCAATCATTCTTGCTAGAAGAATTGGAAGAGCATCCCCAGGTAAAATTACAAATAAAATTATTTTTTCTTTTAAAAAATTATTACATCAACAAAATTAAATTAAATATTTAAATGTATGTAGGAACATCAAATAAATTCAATGGTTTGACGAACAGATTCAATATCACAAGTACAATCAATCCTCCGTACCCACAAGTTGCCACATTGAGAGCATGGTATTATTCATTTCTTAATTTTATTATTATATTATAAGTATAATAAAAATATAAATTGATCTTCATATTTTTTCTTGTTTATAGGATCAAAACAATTGAACCAAAGCTTATTGATTATAAGATGAAAAGTACAAAATAATGGGTTTGATTTTGTTGATTCCATTTGAAGAAAAGGTCATATCTATCACTAATATCCAGATGCAACCTCCCGTAAGAATAACAATAAGTACATTGTTTCACTATATTTGTATAATTTTTTAATCTATATCTATTTCTATTAAAAAATTAACATTATTGAATTTCAGGGACAAGTATTTTACATCAAAGTTCAATTGTCTCTTGTGAATAACGATCAACACTTTTGTGTTTTAGTCTGCTCTAATTGCAAACAATTGTTCATAAGATATAATGTTCGGAGGAAAATCTATTGCATAAATTGTGATAGATCAACACATCTTATACTCAGGTTTTGATGGTCTTCTATAAATTATTTCACTGATTAAGATCGTATATATTATTAAATCAAAATAATAATTTTATTTAATATCTTTTACTGAATTATCATTATTCTATTTATTTTTTATATATAATAGATGTCAATTTGAAGTTGTTGTTAAGGACAACAGTGGTGAGACAACAGCCACCATTTCGGATGAAATAGCAGAAAAAAATGTTAGATCTCACTTCAGAAGAAATTTATGAAATCAAAGTTGTCAAGGTATTTATTATTTTAAAGTCTGGTTGACCTTTTTGCTACCTTGAAGGTAATCTAATTAAATTTAATATTTTTACGGATAATGATAGTACTTATTGTTGAATGAACAGGTAGGCTCTTTGCTCCAAAAGAGCCTCCTCTAAAACCTATTAAGATTGTTTTTTCCGGAATTAACAGATGAAAAGAAACTGGTTAAGTTCCCTATAGCTATATCTTTGGCTTGGGTTTACAGGAAATTCTTATTGATATCACATTGTTTTAGTAATAATAATAATACAACGTCCCCAAACATGTATCTTTAGAAATCAATGCAATGCTGTTACTTTTGATGTTGAAATTCAATACAATTGTTTGCTTCTATCTATGGTATTTTGGTCTTGGCTTGGATGTTCTATAAAAAATTAGATCTTTGATATGAAATGGAGGAAAAAAAAGATTTCACATAAAATATGAAATGTAAGGGGTATTTTTTTTTTTTTTTTAAAAGCCATTTAAGAAGGTTAAATGATGAGAAAATTAAGAGGTAGGAAATTAGAAAAGTTTTTTCTACTCTTTGAAAATTTATTTCTAAATCTTTTCTCCAATTCTTAGTCAAATTATTATAATTAACCAAGTTTTCTATTTTTTTCAGAAAGAAACATTATCCTTTCAAAACCTGCAAAATCAGTTGAGCGGTAAAATATTCAACATTCAAATGAAAAGACTATTCACAAAAAATGTGGATACATCATTAAAATTAATCATTTTCGTCCACCATCGATGTTTCAGATGTAAAAAGCCGCAGCATTGAACATCTTGGTTCAGAAGGAAAAGAATATCCAAGCATGAGAAACAAAGGCAATTCACCCTCACACAAGCATGGAATGAAAATGAAAACTCCTCCCTCTAAAAAGAACTAAAAGGTATGTCCAATGCATTAGTTGTTTGTTTAATTTGATTGTTGACATGACTTTGGTTATGATCTGGAGCTTAAAATTTGCTTTGATAGTAATAGTTGGGGTTCATTTTTTACTCTAAATTAGTGCTACGAATCAACAATTTTGATACTTGAGGTTGAAATGATATGACGCCTCTACAGACAGAATCGACTCCATCTATCTTGATATCTACATGATTAGTTATGTTCAAGTTTCTTGGTTTACGAATTTTCCTCAAATGTCAATATTGCAAAACCCAAAAAACAAAAAAGAAGAATATTATACTAATGGTAGAACAATTTTTTACATCATTGTTAGTGATTAATCAATCTCCTCTACACCCTGTGAGAGATTTTGTGACACTCTCTTTAGTACTTTTTTTTTGTTTGGATATTTTTGATATTTGGAGAATTATGAGTTATTTTATCCACTTGTGGAGTCTTTACCCTTTATTTAAAATGTTTGACTGGAAACTAACTTACATGTAACAGTGGCTAATAAGTTAGTTTGATACAAAAGAATATCACATCTAAGGTCAAACTATGAATAGTTAAATTAGTTGTAACTCTTGAAAGTTTTGAAAAATGTTCTAGAATTATGTTAGATATTAGAAAATGCCAGATGTTTTATCACGTTCTAAAGTAAAAACATTGTCATGTTAATTAGGATGATGAAAGTAATGATAAACAACCTTCCCACTTTTCGTTCTTTCTACTAAATATGGTATTATAAAACATAACATGGAATTCACTAATGGTACACTAAAATAAGAACTTTGCTAAACAAAGAAATATTTAAGCTCCACAGTTTCATATTGTTTGCATTTAGGGGAAAATTTATAGGGAAAAATTCCTTTAGATTTGCCTTCTATCATAGGAAATCTATTTGCTGTTGATGCGGCTAAAAAGTTCAACCCTGGTTAAAATCTTTTTTTTTCTGTTTAGTAAATGATTTTGAATTGCTAATGGTATATTTTTTACCTTTGTGCCCCTCTTATTGCTGCGTGGTAATTTCTTTCCAACCACCTACTCCTTCAGAATTTCCATATTTATGTTGTAGATATTTGTGCTCACTACTTTTGGACTGCAAAATAGCCTCAACATCTTGCAATATCTTAAGTTCTATATTGCTGAAACGCCTATACTTCTTATATTTTTCAGAATATTCTCTAATTATTTCACTTATTGTTTCACAAATTTTACAAAGTACAGGATCTTTTGAAAAAATTGTTCTTATTGCTGGTATTGGACATCATTTTGCACTCTTTTGCTGCTGCCAATGGATATTAAGTTTTGCATTGTTTTGATGTTGCTATTGGATGAATTATTTTTTGGGTGTTTTCAGCAGATTGAACATGTTATTTGTTGTGATGTTAAATTAGTTTAACTAACTACTATCTTTGTTTTCTTACACTTATATCTTCTCTCAATATATATAAGGTAATATCAAAGTAATATGTTCTTACTTTAGTTTTCTATGGACTTTTATGTTTTCTTTTACTTGGTTATACTAAAACACCTTTATAATTTTCACATTATTTTGAACTTTGACTTTCTAAACTAATTATGATACTGACATTTCATAGTAACATGTTATTACCTTACTTTTCTATGAACTTTTATGATTTTTTTTCTTAGTTATACTAAAATACCTTTATAATTTTTACATTATTTTGAACACTAACAACTGGCGATGGAGTAGCAATGAAGTTCATAGCTAATTTCATATTTTTTTTATTTTAAATGTAATAGGTGCTTCTGATTAAAAATGGTGCAGGAGAAATTAATCACAACATGATAAATGCATGTATTACTGCATCTATTTTGGTCTACTTTGTAAATAATGTATTGATGTAATTAGTACTCCTTAAGTATCTTATTTCAACATCCATTAGTATGACATCCACATGTATATATGAACAATATGTTTGGCAACTAAACTATGTTCAATGATTAAATCATTTATATTGCTTTATTTTAAGTTTCTACTAAGATTTTGTGTTGGGCCCGTGCTAGCACGGGCCATAATATATATATATATATATATATATATATATATATATATATATATATATATATATTGGCATACATAACCACTTTTCACAACTCTTACAATCTAACCCCTTCTTTTGCCTGCTAACGCTCAACTTTTATTCTCCCATGATTCATTTGCATAAGACTTAGACTATCATGGAAAATTCATCATCATCTATCCATAAGCCCCGATCGACTCATTTACTAAGAATGACAAAGAATGCTTACATCAATCTACTCCACATTGACAACATAAAATATTGTGTAGATTCTTATAGTAATCATGACTTAGAGCTTCACATATCTTTACACAATCATGGCTAAACATCTCAAGCCTCTTCTTATATATTGAGCTATCCTTGTTTCACTAGTCTTACCTAAGAGGCACTTGTACCCTGCCCATAGCATCACTTTCCTTACAAATTAGCATCTTCATACTCTGTGGCAAGTCTCTTAGAGAAAATCTCCAAATAAGACTATCACTCTCACTATACTATCTCCTCTTTCACGCTACTCCTCAAAATTTAAGCTTAGGGTCTAGTACTAACATGTGCATCATAAACTTCCCTCATATTATAACAACTTGTAACTACTAGGTAAAAAGTTGGGAAACATAAGTCCACTAAAATCTCATAGCGAGTATTCAATCAACACATCCCTTCCTTACAACTTAGTACCACTTACCTATTCATTCTATCTCATTATTTGACTAAGCTAATTACTCGATGAATCTCATGAACTCTCACTTACATATCATAAGCCTAGCTTAGATCAATCACATTTAAAGCACTCTGTTCCACTGTTCAACATCTATACTTCACCCTCAATAGTATGTATAATACAACGCATCAACATAATCCTCCTTCTAGTCTTGAGCACGCTCTAACACATTATGATAATAACTCTTTCTCTATACCTCATCATGAAAATTAAAGGGTACTTACTACTCTTTCGACAAAATATTATGGCAACCGACTCATCACCCGATTACTTCCCTAAAATATAACAACTCTAGTTACAAGCCTCAATCAGCTATCACTCTTACTATCTCATCCTTTCCTTTATCAGCTCTTCTTGGAAGAATGATCGCAATAATGCAAACGTGTATGCATGAGTTAGAAAGGAGTTCTCATAGAGTTTCAACTCTATCGCACGAATCAAAATTTGAAAGAAGGAAAACTTTTCCTAATGTCATATAGCCGTCTACTTATAAAGTGTGGTGCACAACACACCCCTAAACAAGACTCTACTAGACATAACTTCATAGACTCCCTAGGATACGTGAACTTTATGCTCTGATACCAAGTTTATCACACCTAGGGAGGATACCCTTGGTGTGGCCAGCACTTGAAGAACCATTTTTGATTCCCCAAGAGAACCACCTAGCCTCATCGTCTCAACAGCAGAAAAAATAACTCAAAATGAATATAACATCATTAAGATAACATAAAATCTATAAACTCATTGTTTCCAATGAATAAGTTTGAGAATACCAGATGCTCAACAAATCCTCTACTCATTCTCTATGAAGCATCTACTCAACTATCTAAATGGGGCCATGAAAGGCCATGGACACCCCAAATCAAAGAAGAGAGAAAAAATATAATATACTAAGTCAACTCATAAGATAAAAGAGCTTCTCCGGAAAGCAAAGAGGGCTCAACAACTCTAGAAGTGTACTGATTTGGACCTCAATAAAGCGCGGGTTGAAGTCCTCTATCACATGTATCTGCATCATAAAACGATACATGTCCAAATGAACGTCAGTATATGGAATATACTAGTATGTAAAATAGCTCAAGAAATAAGGCTCAACTCACTCATCTCGACTCAACAACTCGTGCTCGACTCAGTACATGCAGGTTTAAAGTAATTCATTCTCTTTTAAAAAATATGCTCAGTAAACATTAGACTCAGTTTAAAATGTCATGCTCAATCAATGTTTCTTAGGAGTTTCTCTTAACCGACATCCAATCCCATCAGCTTTAGTTTGGTGATGCACAACGAAGGCAACGTCATTGCCACGCCTGTCCTAAGCTTGCCACAGTAAAGGATGATCAACCTCTCTCTGGGATCCATAATAAATGTTCACTTGCGGGACAAGAGTCGCCGGAACAAGATGTACAACTATCCTACGTTGGCAACGTAGTTCTGTGGGTTAAAGTATATGTTTACTCGCTCCTAGCTCGCTGTCTGATACTCCTCCCAAGACTAAAATATGATCAACTCAATCCTCAAATGCTCAATCAATCACATCAAAATCTCTAACGTCATTGGGTTACCTCATCTCAACTCCTCTTAGTTACTCATCAACTCAGTCAATAAATGCAGACAATCAAACTCGACTCAGACTTAGACTCAGACGATCATTTAGACTCACTTGAATTGACTCATCATGTAATGCAAGTAAGTTCATGGTAGTATAAGTGATTTTGTTCGATATGATTTTCATGTTTTGTGATGCTCAATTTTCTCAACTCATCAACTTAACCTCAAACGCAAGTTCAACTCAATCCATGCATAGAATTTCATAGAATTATGTAATTTAGGGTTCATGCTACCAAGTATAAAATACATATGTAAATATCATATATCAATGATCATGCAATACAACAATTTTCTCATATAACTTGATAGGACCTCATGATAAATGCAAGGAATTTAGTAATTGGATGACAGAATTTTCAAAAGTCAATTCTTGTCCTCATTTTCAACTCAAATAAGTGAAAGGGGCGTGTGAACGGACGTGATTCCACACTTTAGTAAGCCTTACATACCTGAGAATGGAAGAAATAATCAGATTTCAATGAATCCTCGTGCTAGAATCAAGACTTCTTACTTTTCTCCTCCTTCTAAGGTTCTTCAAGAAAGACCTATGTGTGATGAATGGTGGAAAATACGTTTGGGGTCTCATTCAAGACTTAATTAAGTTCAAAACATCCAAGGATTAAATTAAAAAGGGTAGGAATAGATAAAATTTCCCTTCCTAAAAACTATCGTCTGGGTCTACGAGACCTCATTTACGAGTCGTAGACCATTCTACGAACCATAGACCAATCCTCATAAACTAGTTGCCTAAAAATCTGAGTTACTAAAAGTTGGCACGAAACCCCTCCCTACGATCCGTAAAATCTTCTACGAGTCATAAACTCCTCTCGAAAATAGGGGGAGTCCTGAAACTTAAGTTACTGGAATTTGTCACGAAACCTCCTCTATGAGTCATGACTGTCACGCCTAAGGCAGGTACCCTTGGCGTGGCCGGCACTCAGAGACTGTTGTCAGTGTCCAAGCGAACCACTTAGTCTCATCACATCATTCAATCGATAAACTCTACTGAACAACGGAAAGTATAAGTAAGTAAATGGGCACATCTCATCTAAAGTCTCAAAATAAATATGTAAAAATGAAGGCTAGTGGAAAGAACTAGCTCACAAATCTCAACATCAACGTTCGACCATCGTCTATGAAGCCTCTACTACTACTCATGTGGTGCCAATAACAGACACATGGCTATCCAAAATCAAAACAAAGAAATAGTCCCATCTCTAACTCTAAAGCAAAATGAATAAATATAGGGGATCCTCCAAAATAAAGGAGGCTCACCAAATCAGCTGCAAATCTTAGATCTTCAACAGAGCGTTTGTTGACGATCTCTAGTACCTGTTCCTGCATCATAAAATGATGCAGTCTAGAGTGGACATCAGTACTTAAAATGTACTGGTATGTAAAATAGCCGAGTGAAACAGAAACAGGTAGAATAATATGGAAACAACATCAACTCAAATTATCATCATATGCCATCGAATCGTCACAAGTCTATCTATGCAAGAAATAAGAGTAGACAAGTGACCCATCAATAACTCATCCTCAATCAATCATCTCAGAGTCATCTCAAAGGAGCTTACCTCCTCTCATCTCATCTCATCTCATCTCAGAGGAGCTCACCTCCTTTCATCTCATCTCAGAGTACTCAAGGTAGGAAATTTATGGGAATTTCTCTTATCCAACAACAATCACTTATGAGCCAGTGATTGTACAACATCCCACCGGTGTTGCCATGACCGTTCTATACTTGCCAGGTAGAGAACGAATCGAAACCATAATGGATCATCCAAAATGGAGAGAGAAAAATCAACAAGTCTACTATTGCTTTCAGGGACATAAACTCAAAGGAAAACCTGTTCTACGCTTGGCGACATAGTTAACGGGTTCGAGTGGGACTCACTCTTACCCATTTCGGTGCTCGATACTCCTCCCAACTCAATGCTCATAAAACCTCCATCTCAACCAATCTCATATGGACTTTAACCCCGTCAACGATCGGTATCTCATATGGACTCTAACCCTATCATCAATCAAGCTCATAGGGACTTTAACCCTTTCATCAGTCAATCTCATCAATGACTCAAGATTTAGAACAATCATTAGGAATCAAGTGAAAAGACACATAGGTAGAGTTCATTTATAGAGACTCGTAAGACAATCAAACTCTATCAACTCATCATCATTCTCTCATGACAATCACAATCACAATCACAATCAACAATCACAATCTCAACTCAAGGCTCTAGACTCAATTCTCAAGTTCAATGCATGCTTTTCAAATTAGTCATGTAGGGTTATGCAATTTCTCTTGAAAATATTCAATTTAAGAAAACAAATAGCATGATGATCATCAACAT
This sequence comes from Solanum rostratum, assembly GCA_029948455.1. Lineage (NCBI taxonomy): Eukaryota > Viridiplantae > Streptophyta > Magnoliopsida > Solanales > Solanaceae > Solanum > Solanum rostratum. The sequence continues at coordinate 21,219,252 of CM057046.1, read as the reverse complement.
AGAAAACATATAATTTCAAATCAATTTTTCAAGAAACACCGTCAAAATTCATGCATGTAGACTCTCGAACCATCAACTCATCTATGACCTCTATGGGGAACATGAGAGAACAATCTCATGTTTTTCGTTTAGCCTTACATACTTGGAATGCAGCTATCAACCAAGCACGTCAAGGGCCTCTTCTCGAATCTCTCAATTCAAGTTGTTCTCTTCTCCCTTCAAGCCCTACCCTTAGTAATGTATTGGAATAAGACTTAGAATGGGGGTTTTAGACCTTTTTCACGTCAAAATGACCTTATTAGATCGTGTATAGAGTTTAGAAGGGGTGGAAAATTGACCGAAATGCCTCTCATAATGATCTAGAAATTTTCAACTCAAAAAAGACACAGTCCGCGACGCGGACAGGTCGCGAACAATACGTTTTTAGAAAAGAGTTTTTAAACAAGTTTTATCCATCTCGTTAAAAACTTTTAAAAGGATATAAGTTCTGGTCCTCGATGGGTGCGCGACGCGCCCCTATCGCGTACTAACACTGTTTTGAGCTTCGTATCGAAATTTATCTTTTGATCGGGTCGCTCTAAAAATCGATCGAGATCATTTTTCAACTAGATTTTTCGTGTTGATCACAAATCCAGCCTCGTATTTGCCATATGAGCATCGAAAAATGCGTTACGCGCATACCCTCGCTCTAGGGATATTTTGATAATTTTACCGGGTGTCACAACGACATACTCTACAAGTCGATACCATTTCATATATAGGCCTCAGACATAGAAAATTTTACCAAGTCATTTGGGGTTTCACGAGACCCATTCTATAAGTTGTAAACCTGTCTACGAGTCGTAAATGGTTCTCATGAACCTTCCTCTACAACTTTTCTTAGTCTTTTCTCAGCAACCTCTGTCCATTCACTCCAGATCACGTTGAACGAAATTTGGGGGTGTTACAGTAAACTTATTATTATTGTTATTATTTTAGAAGGAACTTTTTAAAAACAAATTTCCAGAAAAGGATACACAATAAAAGTGCCAATAATCTTACCCTTTTTATTTTAAAACAACACTTGGTCTATTTGGCAATGGACTCTATTTTAAGTTTGAATTTAATAAGGATTCAAACAGAGAAAGTGCAAATTATATGCCTTTCTAATTTCTCACAGTCACATCTACAACAACGAAAAGACAGAAAGAAAATATTAAACAGGGACTCCTTCCCAATATTTATTTCGTCTAGGAAACAAATAAAAAATGCAGGCTCGGATACCAATGAAGAATTTAATCAACAAACACGTAATTCGCGGGATCATTGGATTTGGAGAAGAAACCTTCAAAGAATTTTCAGTAGAACTTTTTGAATATTGAGGAGAAAAGAGAAGGAGAAGAAATAAAAAAAGTAACGTTACTTTTCTTCAGAAAATTCTTTTTATAATTATAAAGGGACACAACTTTTCAATTGGTTGTGTCTCTTCTCTTTTCTTAATAATTAAATAAATATATATTATTTAAATATTAATATGAATATGGATTGACCCACATGAATGACCCAATCCAATTTCCTTCATCTCCCGCTCACACATGGTCGGTCAACTCTCATTCCTATTCTGTAACTTTCATACATTACAACTAGACTGTGTGATCAGCGAATATTTCGAGAGCCTCACTTCTATACATATGTTAGGAATATACAACATCTCAATTAATGAATTTTATAGTAGATTATAGTATGTAGTACCCTAGACCATTTATATTCACATCTCTCATTATCTCTTTTTCTTAATTTTGAGTTCATCATTATATACTAGTCTCGCAGACAAACATAAAGGACATCAATGAATATAATTGATGTGATAATATCCAATGATCTTCCTCATCTCATGAATCTCTCAATCTCAAGGTGATATGCTTTTCTAGAAATGTTCCACTAGACCGAATCAAACATTATCTCTTGGCACAAACTAAAATAGCAAGCACCAAATTGAATCTCAAGAAACTGATTTAAGTCATGAGGGTACAATATAAAAATTACATATAATTTCTAGGAAAACATTTGCAACCAAAAACTCTAAGACCTATGAAATTATGTTACCTTCCTTTTAAGTAATTCATAGTCTTCCAAAGCAAGGGTCTGATCATGCATCTAGTTAACAAGTAACTAACAGTTTTTATAGCCTATAAACTCTTAGGTAGACCATTAACATTTGAGATTATCAGAATCATATATTCTAGTTAGTGCTTAGCAAAATGAGCTCATATTTTATCAATTTGTGTAATCTGGCTCATATTCCAGTAGACTGGGGAGTGATGTTAGGTATAGTTTATCAATATACCATTCCTCCATCTAGGTTATTAAAAATGACCGAAGTATACATTATATACACACTTTGTTGTATAGATGTATATATATTGTGTATAAATATGTATTTTATATGTATAGGTATGTAAAGATACATATAATTTATTTATAATATATGCATAATGGTATAAAGTACACATTATCAAAATCATATATTCTAGTTAGTGCTTAGCAAAATGAGCTCTTATTTTATCAATTCGTCTAATCTGCTCATATTTTAATAGGTTGGTGACTGATATCTATAAAAGGAACAAATTATCAATACACTATTCGTCCATCTATGTTTACAAAAAATGATTGAAGTATACATTATATATACACTTTGTCGTATAGATGTACATATATTGTGTATACATAGAGCTGTCAAAATGGACTTAGCCCATGGGGCTGGCCCAGGCCTATCCGTTATTAGGGTAGGGTTGGGATATGACTTTTCAAGCCCATTTAGAAGTAGCGCTTACAAGCCTGACCCAACTAAGCCCTTGACCCTTGAGGCTTCACCGAGGCCAGGCTGAGGTCATCCCATGGGTTAAAAATATTATTTAATTTAAATTAAAATAACTAAAATTGTAAGGCATAATAGTTCTTTAGTTTAAAAGTTTGTCTTTTTCAAATTTTCTTTACTTATTAATTTGTCAAAATGGATTATTATTTTTCTTTAGTCATACGATGACCTAAATTATGATTATTGTTTGTTATATCTGATTTTAAAATCTTCTCATTTCTTGTTGTTATATATTTCAGATATGAAATTGTAATTAAAAGCACCGCTAATCATATATATATATAAGGCCCGTAGTACGAGCCCAATATAAGTTCGCATATTTCTTTTGTAAATTTTATGACTTTATCATTGTTTCAAATGTTATACGATATAAATGTGTCATTTACAACCAAACACATGCAAACTGAATTCCAAAATGCTCTATGCATAGAGGAAATACAGAAGTGTTTAGATTCTAAATTAGCATATTTCATGTTTGAAGAATCTATAAAATGTAGATATTTTTGAAAAAAATCGTCAATCTTCATATATTTTCGCAAGTGGTATTTATTTTCCACAGTTTTTATCTTTTATTTGTAATATTTGCACCAAAAGTTTTGCATATGTGATAATATATACAAATCTTTGATCAATTCAAGTATAATTTATTTGTCGTTAGCTATGTCGATAAATTATGATTCATTTTATTATTGTCTTCAATAAGTAAAAATAGTTCTATTTATGTTGATGTCAATATTGAAAGTATTTATTAAAAAAGTTAATTTCTAATTTCACAAAAATAAAATAATCATGAAAACAACTTTATTTCTATATATAATACTAACAATTACCTTAATGTTATATTCTAAGTTAAATTATTAAAGAACAATTAATATTGAACTCTAAATATCATGCAGTAAAAGAAAATTTTGAATTCTTTTGTAGGTTGGTTTTCCCTTTATTTATTCTTTAGTTTTTTTTATTTCGTTATATTTCTCAACATGGTCTTTTTCTATTGATATTTTCTTTTGTTGTTCTTCGTTATTTTTTAACTCTTCGTTTTTCTTTATTTTGTAATTTACTCCTCAAATTTGAATGTTAGCATATTTTTTCTTCAAATTTTCTTTATTAAATAGTTTATCTTATTTGATGTTAAGAAAATATCCTATATAAAAATAAAAAACTAATAACTTTTAATATTTCGATGAACACATTATCAAATTATTAATTTCTTGATAGTCCAACATTGTTTTCTCTTTCAGTCACTAAATTTGGTATTTTCTTTAAATTAAACAAAAAATATTGATACATCATTTTTAAGACTGTTTTTATAATCAAGATACGAACTCTAGTAATGGTCATGTTATGTAACTTGATACCAAAAATATGTTTACGCAGTAATCCTTAAAAAAAACATTTTTAGGAGCGAAAATCAACTATTCAAACACTTTTTATTTTAAATTTGTTCAAGATTTTCTTTTTAAAACATGTCTAAACAAGCTTAATATTTATTATTTTTTGCTAGAACTTAACTAATAGAAACTCTTCATCTTTACACAATTACAAAAATATTCTTATAGGCCCATGACAAAGTAAGGACATGTATAGATTCTTCTAGATTTTTATTTTGACTATTAATTATACAATTATTATTTTTGTCCTTAAATAAAGTTAAAATTACTAAAATGTTGTGGTCATCATTTTCATGGCTTTTTCATAAAATAAAATAAATAGATAGAAATAATATATAATAAAAGATAGAAAAGAAATATGAAAAAAGAAAGATGCATCGAGAATTTTATTTCTAATATTAAATCATGCAACTATCTTTTTGCCCTTGAATGTAGTAATATTTTCAAAATTGTCATTGGCTATCCTCAATTGGCATTTCTATATATATATATATATAATGTTCTTTCATCCAATTTTGTTAGACATGTTTAAAAAATGTATATATTGATGAAATTTTAAGTTTAAATTTAGATTGAAAAGAAAAAAATTGTTAAAAAATTATGAATGTTATTCTTTGACCGAGTAGTCATAGGATGAGAGGGTTGAATGGATAGATTTTGATCTGATGCATTTGTATTATCAGATTAGGAAGGGTCAAAAGAGGCAGAACTAACAGAAGATGATGAAGGAGAAAGAGACATACCTGAATGGTGACCGGATGAATTCCCAATTTCGTTTGATGAGAAACCATCGCCAGGTGCACCGTTGGAAGATGTGGGACCAAGAGGTGGTGTTGTAGGAGCTGTAGATGAGGTGATAGATGAAGGTTGGTCACGCGGAATAGGAATGACAAAGTGGTTGGGAACCCAAGAGTCAACAGTGTCATTTTAGGGTCTACTTTTTGTTATCTCAAGAGACATGTAAGGAAAAGAGTGTTCCACAAATCAACATGACGAGATAAATATAGGCGAGAATTTACAGGATCATAACACTTATAAGCACTCTGATTTTGTGAATAGCCTAGAAAAACAAAAGGAGTAGAGCGAAGTTGTAATTTATTCTGATTATAAGGACGCAACCATGGATAATATAAACAACTCAAAACACGAAGTTTGGCAAAGTACCATATAATCTTAGATAAGGTGAATCTTCAACTAAAATTTGGGTGGGCAACCTGTTGATTAAGACGCAGTGATAAAGTCATATGATCGAAATTTTAGAGGAAGATTGGCGTTGTGTAATAATATGATATTTGTCTCCACAACATGGCGATGACGACGCTCGACAGTGGCATTGTGTTCAGGTGTGTAGGGAGGAGTGAGGAAGTGGGATATTCCATTCTCTTCAAAAAATGAATAGAGATGAAGAAATTCTCTGCCATTGCCAGAGTAAAAATATATAATGGACTTTTGAAATAATGTCTCCATAAATTCGTTTGAATTTTGGAAATACAATTGAAACATCAAATTTTCTCTTTAGAGGAAATAATCGAATATAATTCGTATAATGATTGTCATGCCCCGGGAGGGTACCCTAGGCGTGGCCGGCACCCAGAGACTATCGCTAGTCCCTGAGCGAACCACTTAGCTTCATCACATCACTCAACATCAACATAGCGGAAATAATATCAATGGAAAACCTCAGGTAAGGGCCAAATAGCCAATCATCAATCTCAACATCGACTAAGTAAGTAAAATACCACTCGGTTCATAAGGAAAACATCCACATCAACCTCGACATCATGTCTACGAAGCCTCTACCCTGACTCAACTGTCTAAGGATGGTGCCATGATATGTCATGGCTATCGACTCATTGAAATAAAGAAAACATAAAATAGAAGGGTCTCCTCCGGATAGCAAGGAGGCTCACCAAAGTCTGAACTCGAACTCTTTGACCTCAACGGTGCGCCCGCTGAAGCCCTCGAACTCCTGTATCTGCATCATGAAACGATGCAGCGCCAAATGGCGTCAGTACGTGGAATGTACTGGCATGTAAAATAGCTGAATAACAGGGTAAGTACACAGCAATAAAGAAACATCGACTCCACATCATACTCCATCAGAAATATCAAAAGTCTATCTAAGGCAAGAGATTAGATTAGACAATTGACTCATCCTCTCATCAATCATCAACATCATAGCAAGCTCATCTCAAGGAACCTCAACGTCAACTCACATCAAATGAACATCACATCGACTCAAGGGGATATCACATCGACTCAAGGAAACATCACATCGACTCAAGGACTTAACTCGAACATCACATCAACATCAACATCAGAGTTCTATCAAAGGAACCTAACTGGGAGTTTCTCTAACCGACAACCATCACTTATGAGCCAGTAATGATACAATGAAGTGATGTCGTTGCCACATCCATCCAATACCCTGCCCAGGGTAAAGGACATCAACCTCAGTGGATCCACAAAAAAAAAAAAAAAACCTCAGTCCTCATTTGGGACAAGATAGGAGCCATTCGCATTGCGGTTCAATCCTCTCTTCCTACGCGGGCCACGTAGTTAATGGGTTCAAGTGGGACTCACTCTTACCCATTTCGGTGCTCAATACTCCTCCCAGAACTCGACATGCTCATAAATCGTCAACCTCATCAGTTCCATAGGGACATAATACATCATCATCAATCACATAAGGACATGATATAATACTTCAACATCAACATTAGTCCTAGAGGGACATAGTACATCATCTCATAACATCGACATCAACATCAAAACTCAAGGGACATCATTTAGCAATTAGATTACAATGCTAAGACATCATAAAACCATCATTCTCATCTACATCATCATAATATCATCAATACATCATCATAACATCATCATTGTCAAGGCTCTAGACATATTCCCTAATTTCATTATGCATGCTCTTTTCAAACACAATAATTATAGGGTTTAAAATGCACTCATAAAATGAATTATAATATAAAGCAAAATAGTGATGATCATCAATTCCTGTAGGAAAATTACTTATACATAAGATAAAGTAGATTTTTACATACATCAACTCTTCATATTAACTTTATCACATCAAGATATTATACTCAACACTTAGGAGGGCACATGGGAGGACATTCCCATGATTTAGGTTAGCCTTACATACCTGGAATGTTTTACTAACACAATTATGCAACACCTCCTCTTGATCTCTTCAACCTCAACTCCCTTCAAGCCCTAGCTTTGGTGACCTTTAGGGAGAATACGCTTTAGAAATTGGGTTTTTGAAATGCTTTTCTTAGAAACTGACTTTAATTAGTCGTAGGAGAATATTTAGGAAATATAGGAATGGACTAAATTGCCCTCCATAGCTTAAAAGAATTTTTTTCTCGAACTGAAATAACACAGTCCGCGACGCGGACCTGTCGCGGATAGTGTATTTTCGAAAAATTAAAATCCGTCGAAAAATCACAGAAAAACATAAGTGTGGCTCCGCGACAGGTCCGCGACGCGGTTCTATCGCACAGGCTCGCTGTTTTTCATTTTGGAACGAAAAATTATCTTTCGACTCGATCGCTCTAAAAATCGATCGAGACCCTCTTCCCACTCCATTTTCAGTGCTGATCACGAATCCACTCTCGGATTTTCTATCCGAGCATTAGAAGACGCGTTTTTCACACACCTCTTCCCTAGGGGTATTTTGTAATTTATCGGGTGTTACATTATCTCCCCCTTGGGATCATTCGTCCTCGAATGATGAGTAGGAACGGTACATGGCACGAATAGACTCAAGGCTCACCTCGATACTCACTTATTAACATCATCACCTCAACTTATCATCGACCTCATTATCATGTAAAAGTACACAGACATCAATGCCATAAACATCACATCATGGTAGGAACATCAATTTACATAAAGGTAGGAATGTTACCTTCCACACTTTCATCAACCTCAAGCACGAACAGGTGCGGGTATTTAGCTTTCATCTCTTCCTCAGCTTCCCATGTGGCTTCCTCAACAAATTGATTCCTCCACAGTACTTTGACAGAGGCTATCTCTTTGTTTCTCAGTCTGCGAACCTGTCGATCAAGGATCTGGACTGGAATTTCCTCATAAGACAAGTTGTCTCTGACTCCCGTGCTCTCCATAGGAACTACCAAGGCAGGATCTCCCAAACATTTCTTCAACATCAAAATATGGAACACCGGATGGATTTCATCTAACTCGGAAGGTAAATTTAGCTCATAAGAAACCTTCCCAATTCTTCGTACAATATGATAGGGGCCAATATAGCGAGGGATCAATTTTCCCTTTTTCCCAAATCTCATGACACCCTTCATGGGTGATACCTTCAAGTAAACCTAATCGCTTACCTCAGGCTCTAGGTCTTTCCTCCTCACATCTGTGTAAGATTTCTGATGGCTTTGGGCAGTCTTCAATCTTTCCCGAATAATTTTCACCTTCTCCATGAACTGGTGAACAAGATCAGGACCAATCAACTCAGCCTCTCCAACTTCAAACCACCCAATAGGTGATCTACATCTCCTCCCATACAAGGCCTCATAAGGGGCCATTTGGATGCTCGCATGATAACTGTTGTTATATGCAAATTCAATCAATGGTAAATGATCATCCCAATTTCCTTTAAAATCAAGGACGCAGGCTCTCAACATGTCGTCCACCGTCTGAATAGTGCGCTCTGCCTGACCATCCGTCTGTGGATGTAAGGCTGTACTCAAACTCACTTTGGTACCCAATCCTTTCTGGAAAGACTTCCAGAACCGATAAGTAAATTGGGCTCCTCGGTCCGAGATAATGGACAAGGGGACTCCACGCAACCTCACAATCTCTTGGATATACATCTTGGCATAATCCTCTGCCGCGTTGGTCGTCTTGACCGCCAGGAAGTGCGCTGACTTCGTCATTCTGTCCACAATCACCCATATGGAATTATGTTGTCTCCTCGATCTCGGCAGGCCAGTGATAAAATCCATGTTAATCATCTCCCACTTCCATTCTGGAATCTCAAAGTTTTGGGCCAAGCCAATTGGCCTTTGATGCCCAACCTTTACTTGTTGACAATTTGGGCATCTCGAAACAAACTCCGCAATATTCCGCTTCGTTCCACTCCACCAATAGACCTCTCTCAAGTCGTGATACATCTTGGTGGAGCCCTGATGAATGGAGTATCTAGTGTTATGGGCCTCAGCCAGAATCCTCTCTCGGACACCATAAACATCAGGGACACATAGCCTACTCTAGTACCTTAATACCCCATCTCCCCCTTTGGAGAAGACCATCACCTTTTGCTTCTGAACATCCTCCTTCAATTGGAGCATAATAGGATCTCGATCCTGCTTCTCTTTTACCTCAATCACTAGGGACGATGCAGACCCATTCTGAACATTAATTCCTCCCTCGTCGTTCTCCTCAAGCTGGACTCCCAATCGAGCCAACCTATGCACTTCCTTCACTAACTCCTTCTTCTCTCCTTCAACATGGACCCATAGACAACTTGCTAAGAGCATCAGCAACAACGTTAGCTTTACCTGGATGGTACAAGATGCTCATGTCGTAGTCCTTGAGCAATTCCAACCACCTCCTCTGTCGCAGGTTGAGCTCTCTCTGACTGAAGACATACTGTAAGCTCTTGTGATCCGTGAACACGTCCACATACACTCCATACAAGTAGTGACGCCAGATTTTAAGTGCGAACACCACTGCCGCCAATTCAAGATCATGGGTCGGATAGTTCTTCTCATGAACTTTAAGCTGCCTGGAAGCATAAGCCACCACTTTACCTTTTTGCATTAACACACATCCCAATCCAACTCTTGACGCATCACAGTATATTACAAAACCTTCTGTCCCGTCAGGCAAGGTTAAGATAGGTGCAGTAGTCAACCTAGTCTTTAGCTCTTGGAAGCTGTTCTCACATTCTTCAGACCACTCAAACTTGACCTTTTTCTGGGTCAGTTTGGTCAATGGGGCGGATAGAGAAGAAAATCCCTCAAAAAATCTGCGGTAGTAGCCTGCCAATCCCAAGAAACTCCTTATGTCAGTTGGAGAGGTCGGTCTTGGCCAACTGGCAACCGCTTCAATCTTCTGACCATGTACTCGAATCCCATCACCTGAAACTACATGACCTAGAAAGGCCACTGATTTGAGCCAAAATTCACATTTGGAGAACTTTGCATACAACTCATGGTCCTTTAGAGTTTGAAGGACAACTCTAAGATGCTTAGCATGCTGTTCCTCATTCCTCGAATACAGCAAGATATCATCAATTAACACGATCACAAACATATCAAGGTAGGGCCTGAACACCCTATTCTTGAAATCCATGAAAGCTGCAGGTGCATTCGTCAACCCAAAGGACATGACCAAGAACTCAAAGTGGCCATACCTTGTCCTGAAAGCTGTCTTTGGAATATCACATTCTCTCACCTTCAATTGGTGATAACCCGATCTGAGGTCTATCTTTGAAAAGCATGAGGCGCCCTGAAGTTGGTCAAACAAGTCATCTATCCTGGGAAGAGGATATTTATTCTTGACAGTGACCTTGTTCAGTTGCCTATAGTCTATGCACATTCTCAGAGACCCATCTTTCTTCCGTACAAACAGAACGGGAGCACCCCAAGGAGAAACACTGGGTCTAATAAAACCCTTTTCTAATAGATCCTTCAACTGCTCCTTCAACTTTTTCAACTCAGCTGGGGCCATCCTATATGGTGGAATCGGAATAGGCTGTGTCTCAGGAAGTACATCAATACCGAAGTCGATCTCTCTATCAGGAGGAACTCCAGGTAAATCCTCAGGGAACTCATTCACAATCGGGACCGACTCAAGAGTAGGGGACTCAATATCATCAGATTTAACTCATACAAAGTGATAGATACACCCTTTAGAGATTAACCTCCTCGCCCTCAGGTAAGAAATAAATTTACCCTTGGATGCAACATAACCTCCCTTCCACTCTAGGACCGGTTCATTAGGAAAATGAAATGTAACAACTCGGGTCCTACAGTCTATGGATGCATGACAAGCATGGAGCCAATCCATACCAAGGATCACATCAAAGTCAACCATCTCCAACTCCACCAAATTGGCCAAAGTATCCCTATGGTAGATGGACACTATACAGTCTCTATAGATCCTCTTAGCCAGAATTGACTCACCAGTAGGAGTCGAAACAGTGTAAGGCTCAAGCAAATACTCAGGAAGAATCTCAAACTTATTGGCCACATAGGGTGTCACAAAAGATAAAGTGGCACCCGGGTCAAGCAATGCATAACAATCATAAGAAAAGATTCGGAGCATACCCGTAACAACATCTGGAGTAACCTCTTGATCCCGTCGATTACCCATCGTATATAGACGGTTCATCCTGCCTCCTGCATTTGCAGTAGTTGCCTTCTGATGATTACCCTCGGGGGGCGCTGTAGAAGACCGAGTTCTATTACCTCTATCACTCCACCTCTGATTCCTCATAGGGCACTCACTTTGGAAATCACCAGGCTGTCCACAGGTAAAGCAATTACTGGTGCCCTCACGGCACGCGCCAAGATGCAGCTTACCACATCTGCAACAAGGAGGCTTTCCCCTCGGACCTTGAGCAACACTGGCTTGGGACTGAGGTCCCTGTGCTCTGAAGTTTTGATGACCATAGGCTCTCTGATCATACCGGTTTTGCTGAACAGGTGCACTCGCCATCGAAGGTGCATGGCTAGAAGACTTCCTTTGAAAGGAGGTCCTATCACCTTTGTTCTGTTTCTGTTGATTAGGCACATGCCCTGCCGATTTGGCTTTCTTCTTCTGCTGCTCTTTTCTGTCCCTCTTTTTGTTTTCCTCGGTCTGCTTAGCATAGACCATAAGTCTAGCAATATCCATGTCTGGAATCAGCAACGCTGCCTTGCACTCCCTCTTCACATGCCAGCCCAACCCAGACACATACTTCCTTATTCTTGCCCTCATATCAAGGACCATCTCTGGAGCGTATCTTGACAGCTGGATGAACTTCAAGCTGTACTCTTTGACCGTAAACCCCTCTTGTTTCAGATTCACGAACTCCTCGACTTTTGCCTCCCTCAACTCTTGGGGAAAGAAGTGATCGAGAAAGGCACTCTCGAACTCTTCCCACTCAGCCGGTTCAACATCCTCACCTCTACCATCCTCCCACTAGTTATACCAGACATTGGCAACATCCTTAAGCTGATAAGAGACCAGCTCGACTCTCTCCACCTCATCCGCATGCATAGCCCTCAAGATCTTACGCATCTCATCAATGAAGTTTCGTGGGTCCTCCTCAATCTTTGACCCCGTATAGACTGGTGGGTTCATTCTCAGGAAATCTCTGAGCCTGGTTGCAGCTGTAGGCTCTTGGGAACTGGAGCTAGGGGCCTGAGGACCGCGACTGCTACTCTGAGAGGCCACTAACTGGGTAAGCATAGCAATAGCTCCCCTGAAGTCTGCTTCCGAAGTGGAGGCTGACTGAACAGGAGGCGCTAGCGGAGCCTCAGCAGCTCTAGTAAGGGATTTGGGGCCTCTGGTAAGGGATTCTCAGTGTTAGGGACTGAGGCATCTCTTTGGGCAGCAGTACGTTTAGGAGGCATTATATGCAAACGCGTAACGCACGAATTAGAAAGGGGCTTCATAGAGCCAAGCTCTACCGCATGAACTCAAAACATCAAAGAAGGGTAACCATTTCCTAAATGCCCTGTAGCATCCTGTTTATGAAGTGTGGTGCACAACACACGCATAAACAAGACTCTACTAGACACGGCTTCATTGACTCCCTAGGACTCTTGAACTCTGTGCTCTGATACCAAGTTTGTCATGCCCCGGGAGGGTACCCTAGGTGTGGCCGGCACCCAGAGACTATCGCTAGTCCCTGAGCTAACCACTTAGCCTCATCGCATCACTCAACATCAACGTAGCGGAAACAATATCAATGGAAAACCTCAGGTAAGGGCCAAATGGCCAATCATCAATCTCAACATCGACTAAATAAGTAAAATACCACTCAGTTCATAAGGAAGACATCCACATCAACCTCGACATCATGTCTACGAAGCCTCTAACCTGACTCAACTGTCTAAGAATGGTGCCATGACATGCCATGGCTACCGACTCAATGAAATAAAGAAAACATAAAATAGAAGGGTCTCCTCCGGATAGCAAGGAGGCTTACCAAAGTCTGAACTCGAACTCTTTGACCTCAACGGTGCGCCTGCTGAAGCCTTCGAACTCCTGTATCTGCATCATGAAACGATGCAGCGCCAAATGGCGTCAGTACATGGAATATACAGGCATCTAAAATAGCTAAATAACAGGGTAAGTACACAGCAATAAAGAAACATCGACTCCACATCATACTCCATCAGAAATATCAAAAGTCTATCTAAGGCAAGAGATTAGATTAGACAATTGACTCATCAACCTCTCATCAATCATCAACATCATAGCAAGCTCATCTAAAGGAACCTCAGCGTCAACTCACATCAAAAGAACATCACATCGACTCAAGGGGACATCACATCGACTCAAGGAAACATCACATCGACTCAAGGACTCAACTCAAACATCACATCAACATCAACATCAGAGTTCTATCAAAGGAACCTAACTGGGAGTTTCTCTAACCGAAAACCATCACTTATGAGCCAGTGATGATACAACGAAGCGATGCCGTTGCCACATCCATCCAATACCCTGCCCGGGGTAAAGGACATCAACCTCAGTGGATCCACAAAAAAAAAAAAGAAAACCTCAGTCCTCATTTGGGATAAGAGAGGAGTCATCCGCATTGCGGTTCAATCCTCTCTTCCTACGCGGGCCACGTAGTTAATGGGTTCAAGTGGGACTCACTCTTACCCATTTCGGTGCTCAATACTCCTCCCAGAACTCGACATGCTCATAAATCGTCAACCTCATCATTCCCATAGGGACATAATACATCATCATCAGTCACATAAGGACATGATATAATACCTCAACATCAACATTGGTCCCAGAGGGACATAGTACATCATCTCATAACATCGACATCAACATCGAAACTCAAGGGACATCATTTATCAATTAGATTTCAACGCTAAGACATCATAAAACCATCATTCTCATCAACATCATCATAATATCATCAATACATCATCATAACATCATCATTGTCAAGGCTCTAGACATATTCCCTAATTTCATTATGCATGCTCTTTTCAAACACAATAATTATAGGGTTTAAAATGCACTCATAAGATGAATTATAATATAAAGCAAAATAGTGATGATCATCAATTCTTGTAGGAAAATTACCTATACATAAGATAAAGTAGATTTTTACATGCATCAACTCTTCATATTAACTTTATCACATCAAGATATGATACTCAACACTCAGGAGGGCACATGGGAGGACATTCCCATGCTTTAGGTTAGCCTTACATACCTGGAATGTTTTGCTAACACAATTATGCAACACCTCCTCTTGATCTCTTCAACCTCAACTCCCTTCAAGCCCTAGCTTTGGTGACCTTTAGGGAGAATACACTTTAGAAATTGAGTTTTTGAAACCCTTTTCTTAGAAACCAACTTTAATTAGCCGTAGGGGAATATTTAGAAATTATAGAAATGGACTAAATTGCCCTCCGTAGCTTAAAAGAATTTTTTCCCCGAACTGAAATAACACAGTCCGCGACGCGGACGTGTCACAGACAATGTATTTTCGAAAAATTAAACTTCGTCGAAAAATCACAGAAAAACATAAGTGTGGCTCCGCGACAGGTCCGCGACGCGGTTCCGTCGCGCATGCTCACTATTTTTCATTTTGAAACGAAAAATTATCTTTCGACTCGATCGCTCTAAAAATCGACCGAGACCCTCTTCCTACTTCATTTTCAGTGCTGATCACGAATCCACTCTCGGATTTTCAATCCGAGCATCAGAAGACGCATTTTTCGCACACCTCTTCCCTAGGGGTATTTTTGTAATTTACCGGGTGTTACAATGATCCACAAATATTAAATAATATTGAAAATCATCAATAGAAACTTTTGATGCCCCAAGATAGCTTCTCAAAGATGCAGGTCCAAACACCACAAAAACAAAATAGTCATCAGATTGCTAAAAAAAAGAATAAAAATGGAAAAGATAAGGGCAAAGGATCTGATATTTTTGAAGAAGGAAATGTGGGCATACCTGTGAGAGATATTTCTTAGAAACAAAGGACACATGGTGGGAGTGAAGAGTCTGGTGAAATTGATTATCCAAAAATGTAAAAGCCTGAAACAAGGGGTTTTCAGTGCTTCTAGATACATCGAAGGCGAGAGTACTTGAGAAGTCACAATTTGGCAAGTGATAGGACAGTAGATAGGGGTAGGAGTATTTGTAAGGGTCATTGATTGACAATTTTGGGCCTATGCCTCAGACTTTTTGTAAATTTTTATTGCAATAAAACACCCCACGACCATATTTAATCCCCCCCCCCCAAAAAAAAAGAAATTTTTGGTGCAGCACCCCCAAACATCCGATAGATATATTCCAAAGGAGCAGAACTATGTATGAAAGAGTTATAAAAGGTAGTCTTATGCATTTTATTGCATCTACAAGAATTGCAAAAAAAATCATTTTATAAAGATTAGGAAATGTTCAAAAGCTTCAAAGTATGACGAAGAGTAGAAGTTGAAGGATGATCGAGACAATGATGGTAGTTGGGAGTGGTGGTGATGGAAGTGGTGTTGGCTTGGGCATTAGATATAGCTTGGAGAGCGGGTTTAGAAGGCCACAGATATAATGTGCCTTTAGGCTTCCCTACTACCAGCGGTGTCCTTGTGCAACAATCCTTCACAACAAACGAGTAAGGTGAGAAGTCAACTAAAACATGATTATCACTACACAATTTATAAACAACTATAAGATTCTTTTTTATATGAGGCACATGTATAACATTAGTTAAATTGAGAGGAGGAGAGGATGAAGGTATCATGTATAGGTAATCTTGTGAGACTTACCATCACTAAGCATGACATCCTCACTATCATCATATTCAAAGTGAAGAAAAAGGTTTTGTAAGTCTTGAATAACATAGTGAGAAGCACCAGAATCGACAAGCCAATTTGAATCTGCATTGGCGACTGTACATGTGCAGCAAAGTTAGCTTTCGACTGCTGATCATTAGATTGGTTGACGTTGCTGGAAGAATGATCTGATTTAGTACTTGTGACAACAGATAAAATGGAAAGTATTTTCTTGCATTGCTTCACATGATGGCTAGGTTTGTCGCACAGTTGACAAGTGACCCTGGGTCGATTGGTTTGCCTACCAGAATAGCCTCCTTGATTACCATGATTTCCATTTCGATTGGATGGATTGACACTCCTTTAATTAGAATGTTGGGTATTGGTATTTCAATTGGTGGATATATGAGGTTTGGCTGCAAAGTTCTCCATGATTGGTGCCACAGTATGGGATGAATGGCAAGCCAAATGAGCTTCAAAATTAGTCGACTTTTCATGAATCTCTTGAAAGGTTATGGTTGTTTCACGAGCACAAAGTGTTGATGTAATACTATCATACTCAGAAGGAAGGCCATGTACATCATGAAGAAAAAGTTCATTAGCAGAGATGTGAACATCAACTAAAGCAAGCTTGGTGCAAATCTCGTTGATTTTCTGCAAGTACACAGTAGTAGAGAGATTTTTCTTTTTAATAGTATTCAAGTCTTCTCTCAAACTCATTATGCGAGCACGTGATGACTTTGCATAAGTCGTGGCAAAATTTTGCCAAAGTACACAAGAAGTTTTATGATTAGTAACAAAGGGTATAATTTCTGGTGAAAGGGATACAACCATGACACTTCTAATGAGATGGTTTTGTCATTTATTGATAGAGGTGGTTGTGATGGATGACGGTTCATTTATGAGCTGAAGAAAATCATACGCAATAAGCAATATTTTCTATTGATATTGCCAAGATTGGTAGTTGGTGGTGATGAGTTTCAGTGGGGCTTGAGCAGCGACATTAATGGAGATAAGTTGGTCATTATTGCTCAAAGAGATGATATTGTTAGGGAGAGATGATGTTGTTAGGGATGTCACGATATTTAGAGTAGTTTTATTTGTTGGGGTTAGGAGGGAAGCAGAAGTCCTATTCAAAGAAGACATGGCTGCTAAGAGGGAAAAAACTATTGACTAGAAAAGATTTTGGCTGTGAAGCAGAATAGCCCTGATACCATAAAGAGTTTATGAAAGGCCCCGGATCTTTGATGTCACTTTAAGGTCCCCGAAACCGTCCAGATATTTTGCCAAGCATCACCTCATGGAAGGGCCTACACAGCCCATGTGAAGGAACACGGACCGCGTGGTCTCCCGTGAGGTGGCACCCAGGAAATTGGAGGGTGAACGGGCCATCACACGGTCTGTGTGACACTAGACAGTCCATGTGGCCCTCCGTCCAAACCTCAGTGTGGAAAGTTACCTTTATACGGATGAGGTCACGGTTCGTGTGACCCAGGAGATCCGTTTACCAGTCCGTGTCATGACACTTAATTCGAAAAATCTTGCCTCCGAAAATGTTAAGTATGGGACCACGACACAGTAAACGGTCCGTGTAACACTTCACGGACTGTATGCCTCGGACGGATCAATTCCTAGTCTGTTTCATTAATGGCATTTTTAAAATATTGGCTCATTCCAACGAAAATTTTGTCTTTTCCTACCCTTCCTAAGCTTCCTATATAAATGGGACTTCACCATTTCATCCCATTTCTCCTCCCATTTCATCCTCTCTCTAGAAATTGTTCTCTCAAGACTTCCACCTTCTCACTAGGATTCTTCAAGCTAAGGTTTACATTTGAGTCCATTTCCTCTTCAAATGTTGTCTTCTACTAGGTATGTGGGGTTTGATTCTTGGTTCCTTTCAACCAAGAAGACCCAAAGTCCCTTTTAAACTAATTTATGAATTTTGTCTACTTTGAACATGTGAATTTTACTACTTGTTCTTGGTAGCTTGAGCCATGCATGTACTATTTAAGACTCCAAATCTTGGGTTATGTTAGTTTTATTGTAATGAACTATTTGGATTATGAAACTATGAACATGCATGTCCCCTCAAAAATGTTATTATGCACGGGTGATATTTACTACTATTTCTATAAATTTTATTGAATTTCCTAGTCTTTACATTATGTCATGTTTTGATATACTCTACATTGCCCATGCCCTTCCTACATTGTGCATTGCATCATAATTGGTGACATTGGTACACAGAAATCTTGGAAATGTGGGATTAAGCCCAATTTTGTCCCAAAAAGGGAATTAGGATATAAGTTTTGGTAAGACATGGGATTTGACAAGAAGGTGATCACCAGTATGTCTATAATTTCGGCTCCTGGAGCATCTTGGGTTCTTGCACCATCTTGTACTTGTAGATGAGCTATTCCTTGCATTGGCATCTCACATAGGATCTTGTAATTTGGCGTTAAGCATATATATGCCTTGAATGTTTTGAAACTTGCACTTGCCTCTCTTGGAAGCATATGTATATATATAAGTATTCTTGTGGGATGTGTAAGACTTAGCACCGATGGATTGGGGGTCCCCTCCATTTCCTTGAACTATGTGCCTACATAGGGACGGATATAATTCGTCTATTTGTATATGGTTATGATTGTCTTGCTTTGATTCTGTAAATACTTCCGAAAAGCGGGTCGTAAGAAAGGTGACCATTCACCGAAAAGCAGAGTCGTAAGGTGCGATATAGATTACCCTTGGCAAGTAATCTTCTTCCTACCGGTGGGAGGTCCCAATCGGTCCAATTCGTGTAATAGCTCGCATGGATTATGTCTGTCGGTTATAGTCCATCCCTGTTATGTAGAAGCACTATCGCATTGCACGCATCACGCATCCCATGGCATCTTGTATATTAAATCCTATTGCTTATATGCTCTTGTATATTATGTGCCCTTGCCATCTAACATGGATATGCAAGTTCAGTAAGTCACGTGCATTGCATACCCGCATACTTAGTATATTCAAACGTACTAACGTATACTCTATGCCTGCATGATTTTACCATGCAGGGACCGAGCACTTTGAGCATTATCGGCAGGATGAATAGTCCCCCTTCGCAGCTATTTTATGGTGAGCCCCGTCTTTCGAG
This sequence comes from Solanum rostratum, assembly GCA_029948455.1. Taxonomy (NCBI): domain Eukaryota; kingdom Viridiplantae; phylum Streptophyta; class Magnoliopsida; order Solanales; family Solanaceae; genus Solanum; species Solanum rostratum. The sequence goes on along the minus strand of CM057046.1, from coordinate 21,199,854 downwards.
GGCAAACTTTATTCCTTATGTTCCTCATGTACATTTGTCTTGCTGAGGGTGAGCCCGGAACTTGTCCTGGCCCCCGTCCCTTACTTAGAGGCATGTTTCGGGTGTTTGTAAAGACGCTGTCATTTTGGTCCATATATAAAATATGCTTTTCCCTAGGATTTAGAATTTCCCTTTTTATACTTGTCTTTAATTTCTGAAATTTTGAGGCTTGTTTGGGGGCTTTCGGGTCCCCATTCGGTATGTCACATTTAGGCCCCGACCCAGGTCGTGACAAAAGGTGGTATCAGAGCCCTAGGCTTATAATGGTCCTCGGATCCCAACGTGCCGCATTGAGTAGAGTCTTATTCATGGGTGGGAAGTGCACCACGCCTATGAGTGGGAGGCTACGGAGACGTATTAGGAAATTCCTCCCTTCTTCATGTCATGTATCGTGTTGTGACTAGTTTATGAAATTTCCTTACGTATTGGTGTCGTTAATCTATTTCAATAAATGCCTCGAGGAAGACCTCCACTACCTAGGCCGGCTTCGGCTGCTGAAGATCAGGCCCCTCCCGAGCCTATGGAGGAGCCTATCTCTAACGGTGAATTCCGTACCACCTTTGCGCAGGTGGTGACTGCTCAGGCAAGGCAAGCCAATTTTCCGCGGGACCCGACACCCGCTTCTATTGTGAGGGATTTCACCTGGATAAATCCCCCAGAGTTCTACGGGTCGAGGACTGATGAGGATGCTCAGGAGTTCATTGATGAGCTCTCAAAAATACTGAATATTATGGGCGTCTCTTTTGAGGAAAAAGCTGGACTGGCTGCCTACCAGCTGAAGGATGTAGCCCAGGTATAGTATACACAGTGGGCTATGGAAAGGGTTTGTGCTGGTGATGTTAAATGGGGAGAGTTCAAAACTATCTTCCTCGATCGCTTCTTTCTACTTGAGCTGAAGGAGGCCAAAATGACCGAGTTTATTAACCTCAAGCATGGGAGTATGAGTGTGAGTGATTATGCCCTCAAATTTACCAAGCTTTCCAAATATGTTCCGTCCCTGGTGGTCGATCCCCATGCAAGGATGCACAAATTTGTTTCAGGTATTTCTAACTTGTTGGTGAAAGAATGTCGGACTGCTATGCTGATTGGGGACATGGATATTGCCAGACGCATGGTGTATGCTAAGCAGATTGAGGGGGAGAAACTCAAGGAGAAGAGGGCACACAATCCAAAGAGGGCCCGCTTTGATGGCAAGTTCTTCGGTGCTCGGAATGTTGGTTTTGGTCATTTCCAACAGGGCTAAGGCTCGGGAGCTTGGGTGGCTAATGCTCGGGCACCCCCTCTCGGAGTACTGGTGGGTGGCGGACCAGGATATCTGATGTGTGACAAGTGTGGGAGGCCCCACACAGGTGCTCCTGCCGGAGGGAATTGGGACTTTGCTTCGGATGTGGAAGCAAGGACCATAAAATTGTCGATTGCCCGAGGGGCGCGCGTGGAGGTCGAGGTCAGGTAACCCAAGGCGGGCAGGGTCATCAAAGGGGTCCCCAAGGTGTTGCCCTAAGGAAAAACGGGTTTTATGCACTCCATGCTTGCCAGGATGTCGAGGAGGCTCCAGATGTTGTGACTGGTATGTAAAAGATTTTGATTTTGATGCTTACACTTTGCTTGACCCAGGTGCAAACTTGTCCTTTGTGACTCCGTTGTTGGCTGTTAAGTTCGTTCTGAAACCCCAGATCTTAAGAGAGCCTTCTTGGTCTACACCCTCGTGGGTGAATCTATTGTTGCTCATAGAATCTATTATGGGTGTCCTGTTGCTGTGTTGCATAAAAACTTTCCATGTGATCTTGTGGAACTTGAAATGTTTGATTTTGATGTGATTCTTGGAATGGATTAGCTGCATGTATCTTATGCTTCCATAGATTGTAGAACCCGGAAAGTCCAGTTCCAACCTCCCGGTGAGCCAGTTCTTGAATGGAAGGGTAGTGATTCCTTTGTTAAAGGTAGGTTTATTTCCTACCTCAAGGCGCAGAAAATGATTTCTAAAGGGTGCATCTACCATATGGTAAGGGTCCAAGATGCAGATTCTGAGGTGTCTACTCTCGAGTCAGTCCTCGTGGTAAATGAATTTTTGGATGTGTTCCCTGAGGACTTACCGGACATTCCTCCGGATAGAGAGATAGATTTCGGCATAGATCTTCTTCCAGATACTCAGCCTATTTCTATCCCTCCGTACCGGATGGCCCTTGCAGAGTTGAAAGAGTTAAAGGAGCAATTGAAGGACCTATTAGAGAAGAGTTTCATTCGGCCGAGTACATCACCGTGGGGTGCTCCTATGTTGTTTGTAAGGAAGAAGGACGGGTCTCTCCGTATGTGTATTGATTACAGACAGCTGAATAAGGTGACCGTTAAGAACAAGTACCCGTTGCTGAGGATTGATGATTTGTTTGACCAGCTACAAGATGCTACTCACTTCTCGAAAATTGATCTCCGTTCCAGATACCATCAGTTGAAGGTTAGGGAGTGTGATATCCCTAAAACAGCTTTTCAAACAAGGTATGGGCATTTCAAATTTATGGTGATGTCGTTTGGTCTAACTAATGCTCCGGCCGCATTTATGGATTTGATGAACAAAGTGTTTAAGCCTTTCCTGGACAGCTTTGTGGTGGTATTTATTGACGATATTCTCGTTTACTCCCGAAGTGAACAAGAGCGCGGAAATCATCTGAGGATGGCTCTCCAAACTTTGAGGGAAAAGAAGTTGTATGCCAAATTTAGCAAGTGCGAGTTCTGGTTGCGAGAAGTGGCTTTCCTCGGGCATGTGGTGTCCGGGGATGGTATCAAGGTAGATCCGAGGAAGACAGAGGCTATGAAAAATTGGCCTAGGTCGTTGACTCCTTCGGATATTCGCAGTTTTCTTGGGTTGGCCAGGTAGTACAGAAGGTTTGTGGAAGGTTTCTCATCTATTGCATCTCTGTTAACCAAGTTGACCCAGAAGCAGGCTAAGTTTATATGGTCGGACGAATGTGACAGGAGTTTCCAAACTTTGAAGGATCAGCTTACATCCGCTCCTGCCTTGACCTTGCCAAGTGGTTCAGAAGGGTTCATGGTGTATTGCGATGCCTCGCGAGTCGGATTGGGTTGTGTGCTTATGCAGAATGGTAAGGTGATAGCGTATGCCTCAAGACAGCTGAAGGTACATGAACGAAACTATCCCACTCACGACCTTTAATTAGCAGCGGTGGTGTTTTCCTTGAAAAATTGGAGGCATTATTTGTATGGGGTCCATGTCGATGTATTCACCGATCACAAAAGTTTGCAAAATGTGTTCACCCAGAGGGATCTTAATCTCAGGCAAAGGAGATGGTTGGAGTTTTTTAAAGATTACGACATGAGTGTGTTGTATCATCCGGACAAGGCCAATGTCGTAGCCGACGCTCTTAGCAGGTTGTCTATGGGGAGTGTGGCGCATGTTGAAAATGGGAAAAATGAGTTGGCAAGAGATATTCACCAGTTAGCTAGGTTGGGTGTCAGGTTGATTGATTCTAGCATGGGTGGTATTCGGGTTCAGAACGGGTTAGAATCTTCAGTGGCAAATGAAGTGAAAGCTAAACAAGATCTAGATCCATCGTTATGTGAGTTGAAGAAGTTGGTTACTGTAAAAGAGATCAAGGCTTTCTCCCAAAGAGGGGATGTTGTACTCCGATACCAAAACCGGCTTTGTGTTCCCGACGTGGATGACCTTAGGATGGTAATTATGAGTGAGGCCCACAACTTTCACTACTCTATTCACCCGGGGTCTACCAAGATGTACCGGGATCTGAGAGAGGTTTATTGGTGGCATGGTATGAAGAGGAATATTGCCAAGTTCGTGTCCGAATGCCCGAGTTGTCAGCTGGTAAAGGTTGAACACCAAAGGCCTGGTGGTTTGGCCCAAGACATTGAACTTCCCACATGGAAGTGGGAGGATGTGAACATGGACTTTGTGGTTGGGTTGCCTCGGACCCGAAGGCAATTCGACTCCATTTGGGTTGTTGTGGAACGGATGACGAAATCGGCTCACTTTCTACCAGTCAAGACTACCTACAGTGCCGAGGATTATGCGAGGTTGTATATTCAAGAGTTAGTGAGGTTGCATGGTGTACCTAGATCTATCATATCGGATCGTGGTACTCAATTCACTTCCCACTTTTGGAAATCCTTTATGAAGGGCCTTGGGACCAAAATTAAGTTGAGTTCCGTTTTCCATCCTCAAACCGATGGCCAAGCGGAGTGGACTATTCAAACTTTGGAGGATATGTTGAGAGCATGTGTGTTGGAGTTTAAGGGAAATTGGGATGATCATCTTCCACTCATCGAATTTGCTTATAATAATAGCTTCCATGCTAGTATTGGCATGGCGCCGTTTGAAGCCTTGTATGGGAGAAGGTGTAGATCCCCGGTGGGGTGGTTCGAAGTGGGGGAAATGGCCTTTGTTGGCCCGAATTTGGTGATGGATGCTATGGAGGAAGTAAAGGTGATTAGGGAGAGATTGAGAGCGGCCCAAAGTCGCCAAAAGTCCTATGTGGATAGTAGGAGGGACCTCGAATTTCATGTCGGAGATTAGGTCTATGTGAAAGTCTCTCCTATGAAGGGCATCATGCGTTTCGGCAAGAAGGGCAAGTTGAGCCCCCGATATGTTGGCCCTTATGAAATTGTTGAGCGGATTGGAGATGTGGCTTATAAGTTGGAGTTACCTCCGGATCTGGGTTCCATCCATCCGATCTTTCATGTATCTATGTTGAGAAAGTTTGTTGGCGATCCTAGCTCTATTGTGCCTTTGGAGGGGATTGAGGTTGAGGAAAATTTGACTTATGAGGAGGTGCCGGTGGCAATTTTGGATAGGCAAGTAAAACGGCTTCGCAACAAGGATGTGGCTTCGGTAAAGGTACTTTGGAGAAATCAACTAATGGAGAGTGCTACTTGGGAGGCGAAGCTGGACATGATGAAATGATACCCCCACCTCTTTCAATTTACTCAAGCCTAAGGTACTAGGAATCCTCCTTATCAACTGTGTCATTTTCTTGCCCTCTTGAGTCTCATAGCATGACATACATATGTGTTAACTAAAGAACTTTACTTTCTTTACAAATGAGTTGAATGCAAATTTTGATATGAATTTGGGTCTTGAACTGTAATTTGACTTATGGCATCAAAAGCTTGGTACAAACCTTGTAATTTGAGTTTAGTCATGCATTGTGTCTTGTATCGGATGTATTTTGTCTTGACTCTAGCTTTGCAAGCCCTGTTCTTGCACATTCGGGGATGAATGTTCCCAAAGGGGAGATGATGAAAGGCCCCGGATCTTTGACGTCACTTTAAGGTCCCCGAAACTGCCCAGAAATTTTGCCAGGCATCACATCACGGAAGGGCCTACATGGCCCGTGTGAAAGCACATGGACTGTGTGGCCTCCCGTGAGGTGGCACCCAGGAAATTAAAGGGCAAACGGGCCATCACACAGTCCGTGTGACACTAGACGGTCCATGTGGCCCTTCATCTGAACCTCAGTGTAGGAAGTTACTTTTATATGGACGGGGTCACGGTCCGTGTGACCCCAGGTGGTCCGTTTATCGGTCCGTGTCGTGACACTTAGTCCAAAAAATCTTGCCTCCAAAAATGTTAAGTAAGGGACCACGACACAGTAAACGGTCCGTGTGACACTTCACGGACTGTATACTGGACCGTATGCCTTAGACAGATCAATTATTGGTCCATCTCATTAATGGTATTTTTGAAATATTGGCTCATTCCAAAGAAAATTTTGTCTTTTCCCACCCTTCCTAAGCTTCCTATATAAATGGGACTTCACCATTTCAGCCCATTTCTCCTCCCGTTTCACTCCTCTCTCTAGAAATTGTTCTCTCAAGACTTCCACCTTCTCACTAGGATTCTCCAAGCTAAGGTTTACATTTGAGTCCATTTCCTCTTCAAGTGTTGTCTTCTACCAGGTATGTGGGGTTTGATTCTTGGTTCCTTTCAACCAAGAAGGCCCAAAGTCCCTTTTAAACTAATTTATGAATTTTGTCTACTTTGAACATGTGAATTTTACTACTTGTTCTTGGTAGCTTGAGCCATGCATGTACTATTTAAGACTCCAAATCTTAGGTTATGTTAGTTTTATTGTAATGAACTATTTGGATTATAAAACTACGAACATGCATGTCCCCTCAAATATGTTATTATGCATGGGTGATATTTACTACTATTTCTATAAATTTTTTTGAATTTTCTAATCTTTACGTTATGTCATGTTTTGATATACTCTACATTGCCCATGCCCTTCCTACATTGTGCATTGCATCATAATTGGTGACATTGGTACATAGAAATATTGGAAATGTGGGATTAAGCCCAATTTTGTCCCAAAAAGGGAATTAGAATATGAGTTTGGGTAAGACATGGGATTTGACAAGAAGGTGATCACCGGTATGTCTATAATTTTGGCTCCTGGAGCATCTTGGGTGCTTGCACCATCTTGTACTTGTAGATGAGCTATTCCTTCCATTGGCATCTCGCACAGGATCTTGTAATTTGGCGTTGAGCATAAATATGCCTTGAATGTTTTGAAACTTGCACTTGCCTCTCTTGGAAGCATATGTATATATATAAGTATTCTTGTGGGATGTGTAAGACTTAGCACTAATGGATTGGGGGTCCCCTCCCTTTCCTTGAACTATATGCCTATATAGGGATGGATGTAGTTCGTCTATCTGTATATGGTTATGATTGTCTTGCTTTGATTCTGTAAATACTTCCAAAATGCGGGTCGTAAGGAAGGTGACCATCCATCGAAAAGCGGAGTCATAAGGTGCGATATAGATTACCCTTGGTAAGTAATCTTCTCCCTACCGGTGGGAGGTCCCAATCGGTCCAATTCGTGTAATAGTTCGCATGGATTTAGTTTGTCGGTTATAGTCTATCCCTGTTATGTAGAAGCACTATCGCATTGCACGCATCACGCATCCCATGACATCTTGTATATTAAATCCCATTGCTTATATGCTCTTGTATATTATGTGCCCTTGCCATCTAACATGGATATGCAAGTTCGGTAAGTCACGTGCATTGCATACCCACATACTTAGTACATTCAAACATACTAATGCATACTCTATGCCTGCATGATTTTACCATGCAGGGACCGAGCAGTTTGAGCATTATCCGCAGGACGAATAGTCCCCCTTTGCAGCTATTTTGTGGTGAGCCCCAACTTCTGAGGGCAAACTTTATTCCTTGTGTTCCTCATATACATTTGTCTTGCTGAGGGTTAGCCCGAAACTTGTCCTGGCCCCCGTCCCTTCCTTAGAGGCATGTGTTGGGTGTTTGTAAAGACGCTGTCATTTTGGTCCATCTATAAAATATATTTTTCCCTTGGATTTAGAATTTCCCTTTTTATACTTGCCTTTAATTTTTGAAATTTTGAGGCTTGTTTGGGGGCTTTCGGATCTCCGTTCGCCGTATCACATCTAGGCCCCGACTCCGGATCGTGACAGTTTACTAATGAGATAAGTTCTGGATCAGGAAGGAAATCAAATACGATCAATCAAAATGAATAAGGATCTTTATAATTATAAATAAGGTAAGAATATGCAAACTAAATCTGTAAATATGGAATGAAAATAACATGCACAATCTAAGATATATCTCAAATAGGGGGAGCTGATACGGGTATCAAAAGAATATGAAAAATTAACTGAATCCAACCATACCTAATCGATTTTTATTATTTTTTCAATAAAATCGTGGACTTTTATTTATGTCTATAATCGTCCCAAATAATTAGGATGATGAGTTTATAAAAAATAAAAAAATTCCGAACCAAATAATTTTACACGTATGTAAGTATATTTTATATAACATGTTAAATTTAATATATAAAAATATTTTATAAATTTTTTCCAATATAAATATAACTTAGATCCTAGGCCTCTAGTGATTAGATGATTTAAGATCTTTGCCTTTTAATTAAGCAGGTTTCAAATAAAAGAAACTATAATAGAAACTCCATCAAACAATATCACAAAATCTATGCAAATATTCCCATATGAAGTTTTAGATTAAACAATATGGCAAGATGATTTTACATTCTTGACTCTTTGGAGAATTAAAGTATTTTTCAAAAATATAATTGCGAAAAAATATTTTAATAAGTGTATTTTGAAGTAATACTTTTAAAATTAAAAAATCAAAATTTAACCTAACCGTACCAATACTGAAGAGAAACCGATATGATCGAGATTGTTTTAAAATATTTAATTTTAATTATACATTATAAAATGTCTGAAAAGTTGGAATGGTATACTTTTTAAAATATAACTGACCGAACCGTCTCATTGACACCCCTAGGAGTTGACAAATCCTCGCTTCCTCGACATCCCAATTGCGAAAAAATCCTCATGGACGTGAAAACCCTCAATTTATACTCACAATCTTAAAGAATAATATGTTTTTCATTATTTATTTTATACTTGCAATTTATTGTTTGTATTTAAATTTTTTTTTTTATTGCAAACGGGTGTCAAATAATGAAAATTGAAGGCATTCAATTGTCGCTGTTATGACATGGTCAATGACTTTGAATAATCTTAAAAACTTATTAATGGTTTGTTGTACCAATATTTATCAATGACCCCATTAATAAAATATTTTAATTTTTTTAATAGAAAATGTGATAATTTCTTTTTGAGAAAGTAGCCAGTTCAATTTACGAAGACACAAAATTGAAATATGCAAAAGGCAGTACATTATCGGTTATAATATCAATATTTACAGTTTATTGATATAAAGTTTTCATTTTCTATTTAATATTGTGAGAGAAGTTGGCAAAGATATAGGTGGTGAAAATCTTATAATATATTCAACATTTTTTTATATGGAAGAGATAGAAAAATTAGGATTACTTTTAAGCTATAATTTGGTGAAGATTGCACCATATCCCGGGTGAAAACTTTAGATTACAATAATTTAATGTGATCCCATAAATCTTTTAATTTATATTTGCAATATTCACAGATATTATTCTCTTATAAATTAAGTCCTAATAGTAATTGATACACCTAAGTAAAAAAATTTTCAACTCAAATATAATTCCATCGTCCATTTGACACGATTACTTGAAGCTTTCCGATACTTGAACAGAGTAACTTTTTCTTTTCTTTTTGGCCGCCATGAAAGTCCCTCCCAAGAAACGACATTTCTTCAAACCCATTTTGCCAGGTTTCAGAGATAGTCTTGTAAGTAATACCTTCAATTGTTTCATCTTTTAAGGATTCAAATTTGACATATTAATTCATAAGATTCTTATTCCTTAGCTCATCACATTTTTAAAATTACGTGTTCAGAATCTAATATCTGTCAGCAGCACATAACCAACAAAATAATCCTCGATTAACAAGTTTTTTGCAAATAATTAAATGCAATTGTTATTTCGAAAAATCTTTGCTTCAAATTATTTACACTAAGAATATTTTTTGACCTAAGAAAATTGGGCAGAAGCAGCGATTGATGAAAACAGTTTCATATTTCTGTACAATTTAGTAGTAACTCTTCTACATTTGTGCTCCATGTAAAAAATAATGAGTTCATATCAAATAAATCCTCCGGCAGAGGCAAAATTAGGATTTTCAGTTAAGAGTAAAAAAAAATGAAAAAGTAAATATAAATGCAAGTCAAAGGAAGTTCAAGATAGTATATATAAAGTAATTGTAACCATGTAAAAATCGTGTAAATTTTCATTCAAGAGTTTTTGTATGAAACCTAGGTCCTACTTGGCTCCGCCTTTGGATAGAAACAGGGCTGATGCACGATTTAAGCTTTGTGAGTTTTGTTTGCAGTAATTTAATTTTTTACTGTCTTTTTAAAAACAAGATTTAGTTAAGTACTTGTTAGCAATGTTTTCGTATTATTTAGGAGTGATTTAGTGAATCTGTTAGGTCTCTTTTTCTAGGTCTTATATGTATGCTGAAACGTTAATAAAAAGTGGTTCTTCTGTTGCGTCAATTCTTCTTTCATCTCTTCTCTATTCTAGCCTACTTTAACAACTTCAAAACTTTCAATTTGGTATTGGCACCCTATTTCTTAAGGGACTAGTGTGCGCGCCAATCAGATTCCATGAACACCATGAATGGAGAAGCAAGTTTTTCATCTATGGCACCACCAACTTTTGATGGAGAAAATTATCGAATCTGGGGTGTTAGAATACAGACATATCTGGAAGCTTTGGATCTCTGGGAGGTTGTAGAAGATGAATATGAGATTGCTCCCCTACCAACAAATCCCACGATGGCACATATTAGAAGTCACTAGGAGAGGAAAATCAGGAAATCAAAGGCAAAGGCATGCTTATTTGCTGCAGTTTCGTTCATTGTCTTCACCCCTATCATATCCTAGCAAAAGAGGTATGAGATTATCTCAAGACTGAATATGAAGGGGATGAAAGGACTCGAGGGATGCAAGTGTTGAATTTGGTGCGTGAATTTGAATCCCATATGATGAAGGAAAGTGAAACCATAAAGGAGTGCTCTGATCGATTTCATAATATAGCAAATCACATCAGATTGTTGGGTTCCACTTTTAATGATTCAAGGATCATTGAGAAAATTCTTGTAGTACCTGAAAGATTTGAGGCAACCATTACAACCTTGGAAAATACTAAGGACTTGTCCAAAATTATACTAGCAGAGCTCTTAAGTGCTTTGCAAGCACAAGAGCAATGATGTGTTATGAGACAAAAAAAAAGTTGTTGAAGGAGCCCTACCAGCCAAGGATCAAGAGAATAGACAAAATAAGAAGAAAGAGAACAAAAAGTACCAACCAACTGATGGAGAAAGTGCAACACGCAACCAAAAAACGAGACAGGCAGCCTCAAAAGAAACTACCCTCCCTGTAAGCATTGTGGCAAGCTCTGACACGCACCTTTCAAGTGCTGGAAAAGGCCTGACGCAAAGCGCAGCAAGTGCAATCAGTTTGGGCACGAAGCAATCATTTGTAAGAACAATACCAAGCAGCAAGATGTAGATGCTTAGGTTGTTAATGAACAGGAGGAGGATCAACTCTTTGTTGCATCATGTTTTGCAAGCAATGTTTCAAGTGAGTCATGGCTGATTGATAGCGGGCGCACAACACATGATGCATGATAAATATCTTTTCAAAGAATTGAGACCCGCTCGAGTTACAATGGTTAGAATAGTCCATGGCGGTTACATCCAGCAAAAGGAATGGGAATAATTGCAGTTGAGACACAAGCATGTACTAAAACAATAGCTTATGTTCTTTATGTACCTGACGTAGATTGAAACTTGTTAAGTGTTGGTTAATTACTAGAAAAGGGTTTCAAACTTTATTTTGAAGATAAATACCGCTTGATCAAAGATCCCTCAGGACAGGACCTGTTTAAAGTCAAAATGAGAGGAAAAAGTTTCTCATTAGATCCATCTGAAGAAGAGCAAATGGTGTATTTAGCAAAAGCAAATGTCGCTGAGTTATGGCACAAAAGACTCGGACACAATCATTATCAAGGGCTTGTCAAGATGCAAAAGATGAAGTTGGTGGATAACCTATCTGATTTGGAAGTAAATTCCACAGATTATCCTACCTGCCAATTTGGTAAACAACATAGGAAGGCATTCCTTAAATCAACCTGGAGAGCCTCACACAAGCTACAACTGGTTCATACGAATGTCGCAGGTCCTCTAAGTACTCCATCACTATAAGGTAGCATTTACTATGTTTTTTTATTGATTATTTCACAAGAATGTGTTGGATTTTTTTTCTTGAAAGTCAAGTCAGAAGTTGCTAGTGTATTCTTGAAATTCAAGAAACTGGTGGAAAATCAAAGTGGTTGTAAAATTCAAACTTTGAGGTTTGACAATGGAAAGGAGTATACCTCACTAGATTTTAGTTCATTCTGCAAAGAGGTTGGCATAGTGCACCAGCTCACAACACCATACACACCAGAATAAAATGGCGTTAGTGAAAGAAGAAATAGATGGATAATGGAGATGGCTATATGTATGTTGCATGAAAAGGAGTTGGCCAAAATATTTTGGGCAGAAGCAGGAAATACTGTAGTTTTTATGCAAAATCAACCTCCAACAAAGATTTTGGAAGATAAAACACCATTTGAATCTTGGTACGGGTTTAAACCTTCACTAAGTTTTCTAAAAGTGTTTGATTGTATGTGTTTTGTTCACATTCTCAAGTTAAGTGTGAAAAACTTGACTAAAAGGCAACTTTAGGCACCTTTATGGGTTACAACAGTGTTTCTAAAGCTTACAAGGTCTATCATCCTCAAACAAGAAAAATGACAATTACCGGAGATGTCCATTTTAGTGAAAACGAACAATGAGACTAAAATAATTCTCAAAAACCAGGAAAGTTCTCAGTGGAAGCACAACATTAGTCCTCCTAAAGAGCAAGAAGCTGAACCATGGCAGCAAGAACTAAAAGATGATCATCCAATCAAAGGGAGAAGGCTCTTGTCAGATATCTATCAGAGATGTAACGTCGCCATCTATGAACCTGCTGGACTAGTAGAAGCTCTTCAAGACCCAAAGTGGAAGAAAGTGATGGAGGGGGAGATTTCAATGATTGAGAAAAATAAAACTTAGGTATTAGTTGACAAATCTTAAAACAAAAAGTCATTTTTGTGAGATGGGTCTTCAGAACAAAGTTAAATGTAGATAGTTCCATCAAAAAATACAAGGACAAGCTTGTAGTTAAAGGATATGCACAAATTTATGGTGTTGATTACTCTAACACTTTTTTTACTGTTGCAAGATTAGATACAATCAGATTGTTACTCATAATAGCAGCACAAATGGAATGGAAGGTGTTCCAACTCGATGTCAAATCAGCCTTCTTAAATGGCAAACTAGAGGAGGAAATATATGTCGAGCAACCATCAGGATTTGTGAAACACGGTAATAAGGATAAAGTCTATTTTCTAAAAAGGGCTCTGTATGGCCTAAAACAAGTGCCAAGAGCTTGGTATAGTGGAATAGATGATCATCTGTTAAGCTTGGGTTTTGAAAAAAGTTCATCCGAATCCACTCTGTATGTAAAACATAAAGAAGATAGTGTTATCCTTATTATGTCTCTTTATGTTAATGATCTTCTGGTGACAGGAAATAATGTAAGGCTGATTGAGGAGTTTAAGGAAGAAATGATGCAAGTTTTTGAAATGATAGATCTTAGTCTTATGGCCTATTTTCTTGGAATGGAAATCAAGCAAAGCAAAGGTGAAGTTTTTATTTGCCAAAAGAAATATGCAAAGGAAATTCTAAAGAAATTTCAAAAGGAGGAATGCAAGTCGATGAGCACGACAATGAATCAAAAAGAGAAGCTTTATAAAGAAGATGGAGCCAAAAAGGTTGATGAAGGTTATTATAGAAGCTTGATCGGATGCTTAATGTATCTCACTGCAACAAGGCATGGTATTCTATTTGTTGTAAGTCTCTTATCTTGTTTTATGCACTGTGCAAGCGAAATGCATCTACGAGTAGCAAAAAGAATATTAAGATACATTAAAGGTACTGTTGATTATGGTGTAAAGTTTGAGAAGTGCCAAAGCTTCAAGTTTCTTGGATTCTCGGACAGTGATTGGGCTGGATCAGTAGATGATATGAGAAGTACTTCCGCCATTATTTCAGCTTAGGTTCAGGAATCTCCTCGTGGTCATCTAAGAAACAAGAGATTGTTGCACAATCCACTGCAGAAGCTGAGTTCATAGCAGCAACAGAGGTAGTAAACCATGTCTTGTGGCTTAGAAAGATCATGTGTGATTTACATTTGGAACAAAAGGGAAGTACTGTCATTCTTGTCGACAACTAGGCAGCTATTGCAATCTCAAACAATCCGGTGTTTCACAAGAAGACTAAGCATTTCAACATCAAGTTCTATTTCCTTAAGAGAAGTACAGCAAAAAGGAGAAGTGACTCTAGTCTACTGCAAGTCTGAAAACCAGCAAGCAGACCTTTTCACTAAGCCTTTACCAGTCAGCAAATTTGAGCTTCTCAGACAGAAAATTGGAGTTTGCAGTTCTCAAAGCAAGGAGGAGTGTTAGGAATTTGCTTTTGAAACTGTAGTAATTTGATTTTTTACTGTCTTTTTAAAAACAAGACTTAGTCAAGTAGTTGTTAGCCATGTTTTCCTATTATTTAGGAGTGATTAAGTGAATCTGTTAGATTTCTTTTTCCAGTTCTTATATGTACGTTGTAACATTAATAAAAAGTGGTTCTTCTGCTGCGTCTATTCTTCTTTCATCTCTTCTCTGTTCTAGCCTACTTTAACAACTTCAAAACTTTCAAGTTCAATCCTTAGAGTTTTTAGCATTGATCAACCTATTGATTTTGTAAAATTATGTGTTCATTTTGGTATTTATTATAATATTCATGGACTATTACATATAAATTTATGTTTGGTGTCCCCAAGTATTGTGTTCAGATGACTCAATATGACTACTCTGCCTCTGCCTCTGGTATAGATATATTGTATACTGTTAAAGTTGTAAACAGATTAGCAGTCCTCGGTTGTTTGGAATTAATACTACATTTTGTAATACTGCAGAAAATTCCTGTAGGTTTCTTGAAGTATCTGAAGGGAAACAATCGTATGAAAGATGTAATACTGAGAAGCGCAGGTAAGAAGTGGCCGGTGAAGTTGAAGCGCGGACGACTACAAGATAACTGGAAAAAGTTTGCAGAGGATGTTAATCTTCAACTGGGAGATATTTTAGTATTCAAACATGAGGGAGATATGGTGTTTGATGTTTCCATTTTTGATTCGAGTCATTGTGAGAGAATATGCAGAGTAACTGCGAGAAGAAGAAGAAGACGACAATGCCAAGAAATTTGATTTGTTAGGTGAAATTCTTGTGGTTCGAAAGATAATGAAGGCATGTCCCTTTATCCTTTTCCGTTCGAATTTTATCATGTTTAATTTCTTGTCATAAGCTTAAAGGAACAATATGGTCAATGAGAATTAATGTAAACTTGTCTGGACTAAGCCATAATTATTTTGGTGATCTTTGCCAGATACCACTTTTGGAATTATAGTGGATATTACGTTGCCGAGTATGTCAAGAGATAAATGAGGTAACAGAAAAATCAAACCCTAGAATCAAGTCATGCACATATTTCTTATGAAGGGGGAAGAAACTAAAGGTGAATAGAGTGAACTTCTACCAAATGTCATAAGGTCATTCTTGAGGTCTCCCATAGTCCATACATCTGATATACTACAAGGATTACATGATGAAAAACATTGTGCGAAGGATGATGTGTACACAACTTTACTAATCAACCGGGAGGAAAATATATACATGAGACTTTTTTCTTTACACAAAGAATATGTGTAATACAAGGTATACTGATCAATATTAACCAAAATTGACAAAAGTATTCTCCCATCTCCCCCCAAATATAAAGCATTTGAAGTTTAACTAAACTACATATGATCACACTGGTGCAGGAGAATTTGAAAATAGTACATTAATCAAAACTCAACAACAACATAGCAGTGAAATTTTACAAGTGGAATCTGACAAGAATAAAGTAGTAGGCTTACCATGCAAAAACTCTTAGTCACGCTCTTCTTGTTTGTACCATGAATTACAGGATATATTTTCTGGTATGTTATCAAAATAATATCCTACTTCTATTTTTTGACCTAAAAAAAATCTGAAAAGTAGAAGAGGTGTTTCTTTTATGAGGAAAAGAATTTCAAAATTGTGAAGCATACATGTGAACTTTTTATATCAATCTGGTTATAAGCTGTTTCAGCATATTCCGAAGAAATAGTCCTACAAAAATAGTTTGTAATAACAAGTTTGTAATTAAGTTAACAAAGAGTTTACATTTTTAGGGCCACAGCAAAACACATCGACAAAAAGATACTTCAAAATAAATAAAAAAGTTGTTGATTATTGCAAGACTAAAGAACAAGTTGTTGATGTTTATATAAAGCCATTGAAATTGGAATTGTTCATAAAGTTGAAGAAGATGCATAGCATGGTCACGCTGGAAGATCTTAATTTAGGAAAGATTAGGTAGGAAATAAATAAAAAATAGAAATCTTAAATTGTTTAGGATTCGTTATTTTTGTATTTATTCAAATGAAAATTGTAAGAAAAAACACTTTAAGAGTATTTATTACACCTTAGAGGCATGCCCTATTTTATTTACAAAGTTAACTTTTTATTTACAAAACTATACATGTGAGGTAATATTATTTTATTATTTCTTATTTTCATATTTTTTTAGTCTTGGGATTTGTTATTAATTACTTCCCATCTGCACATCTTTTTTTGTTTTTTCATTAGCCAAAACACACTCTAGCTTCTTCTTTACACCATCATCCAAGATTTTTTTTCCTGTTTTAGTTTTTTCCCAGCCATTGTTGCTTGCAAACTCTAGCTTCTTCTTCACACCATCATACAAATTTTTTTTTCTTTTCTTCATTTTTTTCCAGCCATTGTTGCCTGCAACATCATACTCGGATCTGCCTTCTTTTTTTTCATATATTATTGTTTAAGCATATCTTAATCTACTTGTCAAAAAACTTCAACTCGTAAAAGCCCTAGGACTAATTTGGATCCGATTTGTTTGAATTCTACGACTGTACATTGTTCAAGATCAAGTTTCGACCTCCATGCTTTTGCCCCATCTCCATTAAAGAGTAAATCAGACGGGGGTGACACCACAAATTCTTAGAGTAAATCGTCGAAGAATCTCCCCTAAACCTGTCAAAGGGAAGGAGAAGACATTATTTGAAGCACAATTGACTAAGGATCGCCATGATAGTGACACGAAGGGGAAATACCCATTTTGAAAAGACTCCGTATCAACAAAGAGAGTAAAAATAGTGTAGCTAAATCTAAGGCATTTTTTATTGTTGAATTTTTTTTTATAGACATCTCTTAATTTTTGTTGTTTTGATTTTTTTTTCTTTTGAAATTCTCCTTTGTTTGTAGTCTGTTGTTCAAAACAAACTTTGGAACCAAATATATGTCTTGATGGTTTATTTAGTTGATTTTTATGGCAATGTTGATTTTTTTTACTGCTAATAGTGTTGATGTAATTGTTGATAACAATATATATGTTGTTAATTAATTATTGTTTTTTTTTGTGTGAATATTTGGTGACAAGCTTTGATGTTTTCATTTGATTGGTAATAGTATTGGTAAAATTGTTGAAACCAATATATATGTTGTTAGTTTTTTGTTGAATGTTTGGTGGCAATGTTGATTTTTTACGGGTAATAGTGTTGGTATAATTGTTGATAATAATATATATATATATATATATATATATATATATATATATATATTGTTTACTTCTTTGGTGAATATGTGGTGGCAAATTTTTTATTTTATTATTTGATTGGTAATAGTGTTGGTAAAATTGTTGAAACCAATTATATATATTGTTAGTTTTTTTATGAATGTTTGGCAGTAGTGTCGATTTTTTTATGGAATCAGTAGCAATGTTGGTGAAAAATGTTGATAACAATATATATCTTGTCAGTGTTATTGGTGAGTGTTTGATGGAAAATTGATTTTCCGATTTAATTAGCTATTTGGTAAAGTTGCTATTTATAGTGTCAGTTTTTTTATAATATTTGGTGTCAAATTTGGTTTTACTTGGTTTTATTCTTTACCAATAGTAACAACTTAAAAAATGTAATAAACAATGCAGGTAGGTATGTTAATTACAAAGACAAAGGTGTCATTTCTGATACAGGAAGTGGGTTCCAAGGTTTGGTTGATACTACAAACAAAGAACTCAAAGTTTGTCACCAAATGTCATTGGTTATTACACTTGATGAAAAATTTATTAACATGTGCATTCAAACAGAGTTATTATCATAAAATTATACCAAAATAAAACCAACCTAAAGTTGTAAACTTTACTCTATATATTTCAACAAGAATATCGAGAACCTTGGTTTAATTTTGGATGTATTTTTTTTGTTATATTATTGATTTTTATACCAAGACAATGGTTTTAGGTGAATTTTATTTTCTAAGAAGCTTTGACAACTTGTGCTCAAAGAGACTTATTATCATAGTTTCGACCAAAATAAACTCAAATACAATCTAAAATTTTGTTGCGCATATTTCACTAAAAAAATCACTTGCTACAAAAAAAAATTATTTTTTTAAAGAAGAAAAACAGACCCGTTGCATCCCATGTACCATCATATTGAATCAAAATTGAGACACAATCCATAATCAAAATCGACCAAAACCCAAGCTCAACAAGAGAGTATTGTATTTTCTACTCTCTTTTTTTCCTAGTATATTTAGTGTATGACTTTGGTTGTTAATCTTGATAGAAAAACTTCGAAGAAGATTCCAATAAATTTCCACAATGATGATAAGCATTAAATGAAATAGACATAAAAAAGAGGTGTAATTCAGTTGTCTTTTGGTTTGTATACGGAGGTTTTTGTGGGACATGGGTTATTATACTTCGTAGAAAAATAGAATATTCAAATTTTTTCCATAATCATTTCACACATTAAATGATGAGAGAATAAAAAGAGAAGTATTAAAAAGTATATTGCAATAAATGCAGTCGTTGGTTTGCTTTATTTTCTTGTTTTTTTTCCCTCTTTCCCAATTAATAATGACACTATCAACACAATTTCCATTAATTACACTTCTTCATTGGTTAGACATTTTCTCTTATTTTGATTTGTTAATTTTTTTAATTATTTTAAGGATTTGGTTTACACGTGCACATTTTTATTAAAAAATTATTGGTATTTAAAAATAAATATTTTATGTTGACACATTCATGTAGTATCAACTCTTAAAATGCATAAAGATGCGTTTTTTTCCCTTTATTCCATTCATGTTGGTTATAATTTGCTTGTCCTACCTCATATTAAAATATATTTTCTAATTTTATTTAACCTGATTTCTTATTATTATAAATACGATGCCTCCTCACATATTTTTTTTATAGTAAAACTCAAGAGCTTTTAAGTTGTTGGAGTAAATCCTCTCTGCCTTTTCTTTATAGCTTAATTCTTTTCTTCTATATAGCCATTATTTGAATCTTTCACTCATGTATAGATTATTACTTTGGATGCCTTTTATTTTCCTTCAATTGAACAACATTATTTTCTTGAATTTCGAAAATCAGATTTGGGGGAAGGAGTTGTGGAGAAAAAGGAAGATGAGAGGGAAATAGGCTTTATTTTGGATTACTTAAATAAGTTTTAAATATTTCTTTTTTGTTTTTCTTTTTACTCAACATTCACTTTTATAGTAATACAATTTTGGTCCCAACTCCCACGTGCCAGATGTCATTGTTTTATCCGCTCACTATATTCTCCAATTTGATTAAAATAAGAATGACTCTGTCACGCCCCGGGAGGGTACCCTAGACGTGGTCGACACCCAGAGACTATTGCTAGCCCCTGAGCGAACCACTCAGCCTCATCACATCGCTCAACATCAACACAACGGAGAAACATCATAATATGAGAACCATAGAAAAGGGCCAAATGGCCAATCATCAATCTTAACATCGAAGAATTAAGCAAATACTCTCTTAGTACATCAGGAAAAACATCAACATCAACTTCGACACCATGTCTACGAAGCCTCTAACCTGACTCAACTGTCTAAGAGGGGTGCCATGACATGTCATGGCTACCGACTCAATGAAATAATGGAAATAACATAGAAGGGTCGCCTCCGGATAGCAAGGAGGCTCACCAAAATCCGAACTCGAAACCTTGGACTTCAATGGTGCGCCTGCTGAAATCCTCGAACTCCTGTATCTGCATCATAAAACGATGCAGCGCCAAATGGCGTCAGTACGTGGAATGTACTGGCATGTAAAATAGCTGAATAACAGGGTAAGTACACAACAATAAAGAAACATCGACTCTACATCATACTTCATCAGAAATATCAAAGGTCTATCTAAGGCAAGAGATTAGATTAGACAATTGACTCATCAACCTCTCATCAATCATCAACATCATAGCAAGCTCATCTTAAGGAGCCTCAACATCATCTCACATCAAGAGAACATCACATCGACTCAGACTTCAACTCGAACATCACGTCAACATCAACATTAGAGTTCTATCAAAGGAACCTAACTGGGAGTTTCTCTAACCGATAACCATCACTTATGAGCCAGTGATGATACAATGAAGCGATGTCGTTGCCACATCCATCCAATACCCTGCCCGGGGTAAAGGACATCACATCAGAAAAAAAAACATCAGTCCTCATTTGGGACAAGAAAGGTGCCATCCGCATTGCGGTTCAATCCCCTCTTCCTACGCGGGCCACGTAGTTAATGGGTTCGAGTGGGACTCACTCTCTACCCATTTCGGTGCTCAATACTCCTCCCAGAACTCGACGTGCTCATAAAACATCATCATCATCATCAGTCCCATAGGGACATAGTACATCATCATCAGTCACATAAGGACATGATATAATACCTCAACATCAACATCGGTCCCAAGGGGACATATTACATCATCATAGGGGTGGGTCCGTAAAACCAAAAACCGAAAACCGAATCGAAACCGACCGAAAAAAACCAAAAAAAAAACCGCACCGTAGAAAACCGAAACCGAACACGAAGAACCGAACCGAACCGATTCTGTGCGGTTCGGTTTCGGTTTTAGTCTTAAAAAACCGAACCGCACCAAAAAAAACCGAACCCAGTATATAAAACAAAAAAACCCTAAAATCCTAAATTATCCCATATTCCCCCATTTTGGCACTTCTGAGTTCTGATTTCCCCCAAATCAAAATCAAAATTTCCCACCGTCGTGACGCCGTCCGCCGCAGCCCGCCACTCCGCCACCCAGTCGCCCCCTCCCACAGCCCGCCACCGCCAGCCCCTACCCCTAAACCCCGCAAGCCCGCCGCACGCACTCCCCTGGCGGCCGTCTGGCAACACTCTCGCAAGCTCACGCAACACTCTCGTCTCTCGCTGTCTCGCACTCCGCAGGTTTAACTCCCGCAGTTTATTCATAATTTATCTTCTGTTTAGTATAATTGATCACTGTTATGAATTTACAATGAGATTGAAGCCTTTATTTTGTGTGTGTGTTCAATTGCAATTGGTTCATTTTTGTGTATTTTGGCTTTTCTAGTTTGCTAGCATGTAGGTTGATCAATGTACGCGCTGTTTGTTGTCTATCTCTTGTTGCTTCCATATAGTTGACTGTCTTAAACCAAATGTTAATAGGAGGCCTTTTCATGTGATGACAAAATAGAGAAAGGGAATGCTATTAAACTACTGTTGGCTAATATAATTGACTCTCTAAAACCAAATGTTAGTAAGAGGCCTTATCAGGTGATAACAAAATGGAAAAAGAGAATGTTATTAAACTACTGTTGCTCAATATAATTCTGCTAGACTGTTGGAGTTTATTTACAACAAAAGGCAGAACATGGCATTAGTAGCAGACATCAGTTGGAGCATAATGCTATATAGACTATAGTCTCAATTTGTGCTGAATGTCATAAGCTAACAAGTACTTTGTTACATGTTTTCCTTTTCATTCAAACGTGAATACATGCCAACTGCTCTAAAAAAGCAGAGGCAGTGCTTCCACCATGAAAATGTTTGCCAACCCAAATTGAACTGCCAAACTCGCTAAAGTTTAAGCAATACAACATGCTATAAACAATCCATTACATTAATAAACAGCAAATATTTAATTGCGACATCAGAAAGTAGAAGCGACCTTCATCCGATAAATTACTGCTTCAAGTTCTTTACCTCCGAACAGGAGACCTGCTGAAGTTATGAAGGAAAAAGAAAGTGAACAAAAAAGCTCTCCAATTTATTTTGACAAGTAAAAAGTGAACAAAAGCTCCTCACTTACAGCAAATTACAGAACTTTGCAAACAGTCTAGCTAGATTCAAATAACATTTATTATGCTGAGTGTGCTTTGTGTTGTAATTGGTTTAGAATGAGTCATTCCTCAAATATGGTTTCTTTTTTTGTTTATTTGCTTTTTTATTGTAGAGTATTTGCTTTTAACAATGAACTTTGTTGACATAGCAATGGATTAATTGATGTTTTATTGTAAATAAACTCCAACTAAAATAGCTACTCCATCCTTGTCTAATTTTCTAGCTTTTTAAAGTAAGTGATTTTTAAGAAATTTGACAATTGACATACCACATGAAAGTGCCTTTACTCACTAAGCAAAGGTCATAAGAGTAACCAAAAATGGTTTTGTTATATGAATAGGAATCATGAAGAGGCATTTATCTTCAACATCATCCGCGAAGCCTAAAGTCCCCAAAGCTACTTCTTCTCATTGTCAGGTTATCATCTATTTAATTTAATTTGTTTTCTCTTAAGATTGTAATGTCCTAAATTGCTAACAAAATTTCATCTACCTTGCATATTATTCTTGCAGATGCAGACAGATTCACTGAACACAAGTGAAATACCATCTTTTCAAGCATCAACGACAAGTGATAGTAATGTGGAATGTACAGCGGGCAGTGAAAATTCAGATGACACAACAAAGTTGGGTGGAATGACAGAAGAAGAGTACTTGGCAGCTTTGAAAGCTAAAGAAAGAGCCGATATTTGGGAGCATTTTACTCGAAAGTTTGTGTCAGGTAAACTTAGAGCGTTTTGTAATTATTGCAAGCATAAAAGTTTTGCTGCTCACCCCAAAATGAATGGTACAACTGCTTTGAAAACTCATATTGACAAATGTAGAGAGTACCCACCGAATAAAGATTTGTGGAATCAAAAACAAAAAATATTGACTTCTGAAAAATCAAAAGATTTGGTGGTAAGGGGAAGTACTCAAGATGAAATCACTAAAGCTTGTGTCCAAATGATAATTCTAGATGAGTTACCTTTTAGTTTTGTAGAAGGAGAAGGTTTTCGATATTTTTGCAGAGTTGCATCCCCCCATTGGAGAGTGCCAAGTCGTAAGACTATGGCGAAAGATGTGCTTAACTTATTTTACGTTGAGAAAAGTAAACTGAAGAATGATTTGAATGGATATAGGGTGTCTCTTACAACTGATACATGGACGTCTATTCAAAATATCAATTACATGGTTATTACTGCACACTTCATTGATAAGAATTGGAATTTGCATAAAAGAATTTTAAACTTTTGTGTGATTCCTAACCACAGCGGGGATTCAATTGCAAGACTTTTAGAAGAGTGTTTGTTAGAATGGGAAATTGAAAAAAATTTGACTGTTACGGTTGATAATGCTTCTTCAAATGATTCTGGCATAAAAGAACTCATTAAAAAAATAAGTTCTTGGAAAATTAACAATGCACTTTTGCATAATGGTAAGAATTTGCATATGAGATGTGTGGCACATATTTTGAATCTGATTGTGAATGATGGCTTGGGGTTATTGAATAAGTCAATTCAAAGCATTCGTAATGTTGTTAGATACACAAGATCATCACCTCAAAGATTAGAGATGTTTAAAGTTTGTGTGGAGAAAGTTAAAGTTGAGAGCAAGGGACTTGTGATAATGGATGTTCCAACTAGGTGGAACTCTACATTTTTAATGCTACAATCTTCTTTGAAGTTTCGTAAAGCTTTTGACAGATTGAAAGAGGATGATGGCTACTACATGGGATATTTTAAAAGTGACAATCAAGACAAGGCAAGGGAAGGACCACCTTCTACTGATGATTGGGAAAAAGCTGAGGTATTTGCACATTATTTAAGACCTTTTTATGATGTTACATTAAGAGTGTGTTGTTCAAATACTCCAACAATTCAAAACCTCTTGGGTGATTTGGTTAAAATTGGAGGTGTCATGAAAGAACCTGAAAGCACACTTTTATCTTTTATTGCA
The DNA here is from genome assembly GCA_029948455.1 of Solanum rostratum. Lineage (NCBI taxonomy): Eukaryota > Viridiplantae > Streptophyta > Magnoliopsida > Solanales > Solanaceae > Solanum > Solanum rostratum. The sequence continues at coordinate 21,175,999 of CM057046.1, read as the reverse complement.
ACACCCATGCAAGCTAAATATGACAAGTATTGGGGGGATATCACCAAGGTGAATGACTATATTTTGGTTGGAATGGTTCTTGACCCACGTTACAAATTTGAGAAACTTGGTGATTATTTAGAGTTGATTTATGGGGAGTTTGATAAAAGGGTTGAAGACACCATTTTTGAGGTGAAAGAGTTTTTGCTTTCTCTACATAATATATATGCATCAAGTGGATCTTTCTCTTCTGACACGACTCAAATGAATACTTGTAGTGGTGTTGACAAGTCTCCAATACAACATGAGGTAACTTCTATTTTATCAATGACACAAGTTGAGAGGAAGTTAATGGAAAAGGAGCAAAAAAGGAGAGAACAAAAAGCTAGTGTTGTAAGCAATGATGTGGATAGATATATTTTAGATGCAATTGAAGGGGATGATAACTCAAGCTTTGATATTCTGAATTGGTGGAGAGTGAACGGGGTCTCTAAATACCCAATTTTGGCATGCATTGCAAGAGATATTTTAGCGATTCCTGTATCCACAATTGCTTCTGAATCATGTTTTAGCACTAGTGGACGGGTGATTGATCCATTTCGTAGCTCATTGAGTCCCAAAATGGTGGAGGCCTTAATTTGCACACAAAATTGGCTTCGAAGTACTAACGTTGCTTTACATCATGAGCCAACAATTGAAGAAATGGAATTTTATGAAGAACTTGAGAAAGGTGAGAAGTATTAATCTTTTTAAGTTAATTTCTTTGTTCTATTGTTTATTCTTTTATTTTTTTATTCGTTAATTTGCTAATAGATTTTGATTCGTTCTAAATCTTTTTCTTTAGAAATTGCAAATGGTGGTGGAGTTGAAGGGTCTAAATTGCCTCCAAGAGTTCCAAGATGAAGAAAAAGTTTTGCTGATTCGGGTTAGTTTCATCAATTGGACTTTGGAGGTTGCTTACTTGCTTTTGATTTGTGGACTTGCTGATTTTGATTCCACCTTTCTTCTCTTGATGCATTGTATAATTGTACTGTTTGTGACTTTGTGTAGCATGATGGTTTTGATTTTACTATACTTAAACATGTAGATGTAGGTTTGCTGGTTTGCTGGTTTGCTGGTTTGCTGTTCCACCTTCCAAGATCATTGCTGGTTTGCTGTTTCAAAGAGTTCCAAGAACTGTTGCTGTTTGCCAGTTTGTTGTTTCAGCTTCAGTTTGCTGTTTCAGCTTTTGAAATTTGAATTGCTGTTTCAGTTTGCTGTTTCAGTTTGTTGTTTCTGCAGTTGAAGACTTCAACTTGAAGTGCTGGCTGCTGCTCCTGTTGCTGCAGTAGAACTGTAGAAGTGAATTAGTGAAAGAGGTGTAAGAAAAACAAAAACAATGATTTGCTTGCCTTCATATAATTAGCCTAATCATTTGCCAAGTTTTATTTTGATTGAAAAATTGTTGAAGATGATGATTATCTATCCATCTTGATGTAATCAAGAAGCTAATTATGTCATCTCTTCTTTGAATTTAGTCACATTACGACCATGACTGTGAATTCCTTTTAATTACAAAAACCGAAAAACCGAAAAAAAAAACCGAAGATTGAACCAAAAAAATCGAACCGAAAATCGATTGGTTTACTTTTTTTGGGGGCAAAACCGAACCGAACCGAACCGCCAAATGACCTTCCGCTCCGTCTTTGGTTTTAGGAAAAAACCGAACCGCAAAAACCGAACCCACCCCTACATCATCATCAACATCAGTCCCATAGGGACATGGTACATCAACATCAAAACTCAAGAGACATCATTTAGCAACTATATTGTAATGCTAAGACCTCATTAAACATCATGCTCATCAACATCATCATAACATCATCATCGTTCTAGATATGTTCCCTAACTTCATTATACATGCTCCTTTTCAAACACAAAAATTATAGGGTTTAAAATGCACTTATAAAATGAATTATAATAGAAAACAAAATAGTGATGATCATCAGTTTATGTAGAAAACTTCTCATACATAAGATAAAGTAGATTTTCTTCATGCATCAACTTTTCATATTAACTTTGTCACATCAAGATATGATATTCAACATTTAGGAGGGCACATGGGAGGACATTCCCATGCTTTAGGTTAGCCTTACATACCTGGGATGTTTTGCTAACGAAATTATACCACACCTCCTCTTGATCTCTTCAACTCACTTCCCTTCAAGCCCTAACTTTGGTGACCTTTAGGAAGAATATGCTTCAAAATTTGGGTGTTTGAAACCCTTTTCTTAGAAACTGACGTTTATTAGTCGTAGGGGAATATTTAGGAATTATAGGAGTGGACCAAATTGCCCTTCGTAATTTAAAATAATTTATCCCCGTCCTGAAATAACACAGTCCGCGACGCGGACCTGTCGCGGACAGTGTATTTTCGGAAATTCAACTCCGTCGAAAATTTTACAGAAAACATAAGTGTGGCTCCGCGACCGATCCGCGACGCGGTCCTGTCGCGCAGGCACACTATTTTTCGTTTTGGAACGAAAAATTATCTTCCGACTCGATCGCTCTAAAAATCGACCGAGACCCTCTTCCCACTCCATTTTCAATGCTGATCACGAATCCACTCTCGGATTTTCAATCCGAGCATCGGAAGATGTGTTTTCCGCACACCTCTTCCCTAGGGGTATTTTTGTAATTTACCGGGTGTTACATTATCTCCCCCTTGGGGTTATTCGTCCTCGAATGATCAGTGGGAACGGTACCTGGCACGAGTAGACTCAAGACTCACTTCGATGCTCACTCAATAACGTCATTATCTCGACTTACCATCGACCTCATTACAAATACTCAGACATCAACATCATAGCAGTAACATCAATTTATATAAAGGTAAGAATGTTACCTTCCACACTTTCATCGACCTCGAGCACGAACAGGTGCGGGTACTTAGATTTCATCTCTTCCTCAGCTTCCCATGTGGCTTCCTCAACAAATTGATTCCTCCACAGGACTTTGACAGAGGCTATCTCTTTGTTCCTTAGTCTGCGAACCTGTCGTTCAAGGATCTGGACTGGAATTTCCTCATAAGACAAGCTGTCTCTGATTCCTATGCTCTCCACAGGAATTACCAAGGCAGGATCTCCTAAACATTTCTTCAACATCGAAATGTGGAACACCGGATGGATCCCATCTAGCTCGGAAGGTAAATCTAGCTCATAAGCAACCTTCCCAATCCTTCGTACGATTTGATAGGGGCCAATATAGCGAGGGCTTAATTTTCCTTTTTTCCCAAATCTCATGACACCCTTCATGGGTGATACCTTCAAGTAAACCCAATCGCTTACCTCAAACTCTAGGTCTCTTCTCCTCACATCTGTGTAAGATTTCTGACGGCTTTGGGCAGTCTTCAATCTTTTCCGAATGATCTTCACCTTCTCCATGGACTGGTGGACTAGGTCAGGACCAATCAACTCAGCCTCTCCAATTTCAAACCACCCAATAGGTGATCTACATCTCCTCCCATACAATGCCTCATAAGGGGCCATTTGGATGCTCGCATGATAACTGTTGTTATATGCGAATTCAATCAATGGCAAATGATCGTCCCAATTTCCTTTGAAATCAAGGACGCAAGCCCTCAACATGTCCTCCACCGTCTGAATAGTGCGCTCTACTTGACCATCCGTCTGTGGATGAAAGGCTGTGCTCAAACTCACTTTGGTACCCAATCCTTTCTGGAAGGACTTCCAGAACTGAGAAGTAAATTGGGCTCCTCGGTCTGAGATAATGGACAAGGGAACTCCATGCAACCTCACAATCTCTTTGATATACATCTTGGCATACTCCTCTGCCGTGTTGGTCGTCTTGACCGCCAGGAAGTGCGCTGACTTCGTCATTCTATCCACAATCACCCATATTGAATCATGCTGTCTCCTCGATCTCGGTAGGCCAGTGATAAAATCCATGTTAATCATCTCCCACTTCCATTCTGGAATCTCAAAGTTTTGGGCCAAGCCAATTGGCCTTTGATGCTCAACCTTTACTTGTTGACAATTTGGGCATCTCGAAACAAACTCCGCAATATCCCGCGTCATTCCACTCCACCAATAAACCTATCTCAAGTCGTGATACATCTTGGTGGAGCCCGGATGAATAGAGTATCTAGTGCTATGGGCCTCAACCAGAATCCTCTCTCGGACACCATCAACATCGGGGACACATAGTCTATTCTGGTATCTTAATACCCCATCTCCCCCTTTGGAGAAGACCATCACCTTTTGCTTTTGAACATCCTCCTTCAGTTGAAGTATAATAGGATCTCGATCCTGCTTCTCTTTTACCTCAGTCACTAGGGACGATGCAGACCCATTCTGAACATTAATTCCTCCCTCGTCGTTCTCCTCAAGCTGGACTCCCAATCGAGCCAACCTATGCACTTCCTTCACTAATTCCTTCTTTTCTCCTTCAACATGGGATGTGCTACCCATAAACAACATGCTAAGAGCATCAGCAACAACATTAGCTTTACCTGGGTGGTACATGATGCTCATGTCATAGTCCTTGAGCAATTCCAACCACCTCCTTTGTCGCAGGTTGAGCTCCCTCTGACTGAAGACATACTGTAAGCTCTTGTAGTCCGTGAACACATCCACATGCACTCCATACAAGTAGTGACGCCAAATTTTGAGTGCGAACACCACTGCCGCCAACTCAAGATCATGGGTCGGATAGTTCTTCTCATGAACTTTGAGCTGCCTGGAAGCATAAGCCACCACTTTACCTCTTTGCATTAACACACACCCCAATCCAACTCTTGACGCATCACAGTATATTACAAAACCTTCCGTCCCGTCAGGCAAGGTTAAGACAGGTGCAGTAGTCAACCTTGTCTTTAGTGCCTGGAAACTCTTCTCGCATTCTTCAGACCACTCAAACTTGACCTTTTTCTGGGTCAGTTTGGTCAATGGGGCGGATAGAGAAGAAAAACCCTCAACAAATCTGCGGTAGTAGCCTGCCAACCCCAAGAAACTCCTTATGTCAGTTGGAGAGGTCGGTCTTGGCCAACTGGCAACCGCTTCAATCTTTTGACCATCTACTCGGATCCCATCACCTGAAACCACATGACCTAGGAAGGCCACTGATTTGAGCCAAAATTCACATTTGGAGAACTTCGCGTACAACTCCTGGTCCTTAAGAGTTTGAAGTACGACTCTAAGATGTTTAGCATGCTCTTCCTCACTCCTCGAATATACCAGAATATCATCAATGAACACAATCACGAACGTATCCAGGTAGGGCCTGAACACCCTATTCATCAAATCCATAAAAGCTGCAGGTGCATTCGTCAACCCAAAGGACATGATCAAAAACTCGAAGTGGCCATATCTTGTCCTGAAAGCTGTCTTTGGGATATCACATTCTCTCACCTTTAACTGGTGGTAACCCGATCTGAGGTCTATCTTCGAAAAGCATGAGGCACCTTGAAGTTGGTCAAACAAGTCATCTATCCTCGGAAGAGGATATTTATTCTTGACTGTGACCTTGTTCAATTGCCTATAATCTATGCACATTCTCAATGACCCATCCTTCTTTCGTACAAACAGAACGGGAGCACCCCAAGGAGAAACACTGGGTCTAATAAAACTTTTTCTAACAGATCCCTCAACTGCTCCTTCAATTCTTTCAATTCAGCAGGGGCCATTCTATATGGTGGAATCGAAATAGGCTGTGTCTCAGGAAGTACATCAATACCGAAGTCGATCTCCCTATCAGGAGGGACTCCAGGTAAATCCTCAGGGAACACCTCAGGGAATTCATTCACAATTGGGACCGACTCAAGAGTAGGGGACTCAACATCATCAGATCTAACCCGTACAAGGTGATAGATACACCCTTTTGAGATTAATCTCCTCGCCCTCAGGTAAGAAATGAATTTACCCTTGGGTGCAACATAACCTCCCTTCCACTCTAAGACCGGTTCATTAGGAAAATGAAATGTAACAACTCGGGTCCTACAGTCTATGGATGCATGACAAGCATGGAGCCAGTCCATACCAAGGATCACATCAAAGTCAACCATCTCCAACTCCACCAAATTGGCCAAAGTGTCCCTATGATAGATTGACACTATACAGTCTCTATAGATCCTCTTAGCCAGAATTGACTCACCAGTAGGAGTCGAAACAGTATAAGGCTCAAGCAAACACTCAGGAAGAATCTCAAACTTATTGGCCACATAGGGTGTCATAAAAGATAAGGTGGCACCCGGGTCAAGTAATGTATAACAATCATAAGAAAAGATTCGGAGCATACCCGTAACAACATCAGGAGCAACCTCTTGATCCCGTCGATTTCCCATCGCATACAGACGGTTCGTCCCGCCTCCTGCATTTGCAGTAGTAGCCTTCTGATGATTACCCTCGGGGGGTGCTGTAGAAGACTGAGCTCGATTACCTCTATCACTCCACCTCTGATTTCTCATAGGACACTCATTCTGGAAGTGACCAGGCTATCCACAGGTAAAGCAATTATTAGTGCCATCACGGCACGCGCCAAGATGCAACTTACCACATCGGCTACAAGGGGGCTTTCCTCTCGGACCTTGAGCAACACTGGCTTGGGACTGAGGTCCCTGTGCTCTGAAGTTCTGATGGCCATAGGATCTCTGATCATACCTGTTTTGCTGAACAGGTGCACTTGCCACCGAAGGTGCATGGCTAGAAGACTTCTTTTGAAAGAAGGTCCTATCACCTTTGTTCTGTTTCTGCTGATTAAGCTCATGCCCTGCTGATTTAGCTTTCTTCTGCTGCTGCTCTTCTCTGTCCCTCTTTTTGTCCTCCTCAGTCTGCTGAGCATAGACCATAAGTCTAGCAATATCCATGTCTGGAATTAGCAACGCTGCCTTGCGCTCCCTCTTCACATGCCTGCCCAACCTAGACACATACTTCCTCATTCTTGCCCTCATATCAAGGACCATCTCAGGAGCGTACCTGGACAGCTGGATGAACTTCAAGTTGTACTCCTTGACCGTCAGCTCCTCTTGTTTTAGATTCACGAACTCCTCAACTTTTGCCTCCCTCAACTCTTGGGGAAAGAAGTGATCGAGAAATGCACTCTCGAACTCCTCCCACTCAGCCGGTTCGGCATCCTCACCTCTAACATCCTCCCACTGGTTATACCAGACATTGGCAACATCCTTAAGCTGATAAGAGACCAGCTCGACTCCCTCCACCTCAGTCGCATGCATATCCCTCAAGATTTTACGCATCTCGTCAATGAAGTTTCGTGGATCCTCCTCAACCTTCGACCCCGTATAGACTGGTGGGTTCATCCTCAGAAAATCTCGGAGCCTGGCTGCAACCGTAGGCTCTTGGGAACTGGAGCTAGGGGCCTGGGGCCCGCGACTGCTACTCTGAGAGGCCACTAACTGGGTAAGCATAGAAATAGCTCCCCTGAAGTCTGCTTCCGAAGTGGAGGCTGACTGAACAGAAGGTGCTGGCGGAGCCTCAGCAGCTCTATCAGGTCGTCCCCGTCTCCTTGTCCCATGCTGATTTGGGGCCGCGGGTAGAGGATTCTCAGTGTCAGGGACTGAGGCATCTCTTTGGGCAGCAGTACGTTTAGGAGGCATTATCTGCAAACGCGTAACGGACGAATTAGAAAGGGCTTCATAGAGCCAAGCTCTAACGCACGAACTCAGAACATCAAAGAAGGGTAGCCATTTCCTAAATGCCCTGTAGCATCCTGTTTATGAAGTGTGGTGCACAACACACGCATAAACGGGACTCTACTAGACACGGCTTCATAGACTCTCTAGGACTCTTGAACTCTGTGCTCTGATACCAAGTTTGTCACGCCCCGGGAGGGTACCCTAGACGTGGCCGGCACCCAGAGACTATTGCTAGCCCCTGAGTGAACCACTCAGCCTCATCACATCGCTCAACATCAACACAACGGAGAAACATCATAATATGAGAACCATAGAAAAGGGCCAAATGGCCAATCATCAATCTTAACATCGAAGGATTAAGCAAATACTCTCTTGTACATCAGGAAAAACATCAACATCAACTTCGACACCATGTCTACGAAGCCTCTAACCTGACTCAACTGTCTAAGAGGGGTGCCATGACATGTCATGGCTACCGACTCAATGAAATAAAGGAAATAACATAGAAGGGTCTCCTCCGGATAGCAAGGAGGCTCACCAAAATCCGAACTCGAAACCTTGGACTTCAACGGGTGCGCCTGCTGAAATCCTCGAACTCCTGTATCTGCATCATAAAACGATGCAGCGCCAAATGGCGTCAGTACGTGGAATGTACTGGCATGTAAAATAGCTGAATAACAGGGTAAGTACACAACAATAAAGAAACATCGACTCTACATCATACTTCATCAGAAATATCAAAAGGTCTATCTTAGGCAAGAGATTAGATTAGACAATTGACTCATCAACCTCTCATCAATCATCAACATCATAGAAAGCTCATCTTAAAGAGCCTCAACATCATCTCACATCAAGAGAACATCACATCGACTCAGACTTCAACTCGAACATCACGTCAACATCAACATTAGAGTTCTATCAAAGGAACCTAACTGGGAGTTTCTCTAACCGACAACCATCACTTATGAGCCAGTGATGATACAATGAAGCGATGCCGTTGCCACATCCATCCAATACCCTGCCCGGGGTAAAGGACATCACATCAGAAAAAAAAACATCAGTCCTCATTTGGGACAAGAAAGGTGCCATCCGCGTTGCGGTTCAATCCCCTCTTCCTACGCGGGCCACGTAGTTAATGGGTTCGAGTGGGACTCACTCTCTACCCATTTCGGTGCTCAATACTCCTCCCAGAACTCGACGTGCTCATAAAACATCATCATCATCATCAGTCCCATAGGGACATAGTACATCATCATCAGTCACATAAGGACATGATATAATACCTCAACATCAACATTGGTCCCAAGGGGACATATTACATCATCATCAACATCAGTCCCATAGGGACATGGTACATCAACATCAAAACTCAAGAGACATCATTTAGCAACTATATTGTAATGCTAAGACCTCATTAAACATCATGCTCATCAACATCATCATAACATCATCATAACATCATCATCGTTCTAGATATGTTCCCTAACTTCATTATGCATGCTCCTTTTCAAACACAAAAATTATAGGGTTTAAAATGCACTTATAAAACGAATTATAATAGAAAACAAAATAGTGATGATCATCAGTTTATGTAGGAAAACTTCTCATACATAAGATAAAGTAGATTTTCTTCATGCATCAACTTTTCATATTAACTTTGTCACATCAAGATATGATATTCAACATTTAGGAGGGCACATGGGAGGACATTCCCATGCTTTAGGTTAGCCTTACATACCTGGGATGTTTTGCTAACGAAATTATACCACACCTCCTCTTGATCTCTTCAACTCACTTCCCTTCAAGCCCTAACTTTGGTGACCTTTAGGAAGAATATGCTTCAAAATTTGGGTGTTTGAAACCCTTTTCTTAGAAACTGACGTTTATTAGTCGTAGGGGAATATTTAGGAATTATAGGAGTGGACCAAATTGCCCTTCGTAATTTAAAATAATTTATCCCCGTCCTGAAATAACACAGTCCGCGACGCGGACCTGTCGCGGACATTGTATTTTCGGAAATTCAACTCCGTCGAAAATTTTACAGAAAACATAAGTGTGGCTCCGCGACCGATCCGCGACGCGGTCCTGTCGCGCAGGCACACTGTTTTTCGTTTTGGAACGAAAAATTATCTTCCGACTCGATCGCTCTAAAAATCGACCGAGACCCTCTTCCCACTCCATTTTCAGTGCTGATCACGAATCCACTCTCGAATTTTCAATCCGAGCATCGGAAGATGCGTTTTCCACACACCTCTTCCCTAGGGGTATTTTTGTAATTTACCAGGTGTTACAGACTCATTCCCATTTCAGTAATTTTTTAATTTCAACTTTCTACAACATATTTAAGATTATAAGATTAATGTGCATTTTGGTACATTTGACATTTTTTTATTTAAATGCCATAAGAATCAACGATCTTTTTATTCTTTCAAACTTCATGTCTAATTAAAACAGACAAAACAAATTGAAATGGAGGCATAAGAAAAAAGTTCCTCACTTGTCAAACTGAAAGTATGGAACAAGTTTAGGAGCCCGCCTATGTATTTGACTTTTTCTTTATTGTGACTAATAAAATGATACTATTGTTATACTAAACAAAAATCTATGTAGCTATTACGTAATTTTGTAAACATCCATGAAATTTTAATTTTTGTACCTATTGTTAAGTACTAGCCACGATTTTTAAATTCGTAACTGAGATTTAGAAGCTATATATGCATGAAATTGTAGTGAGAATTAAGGAATTGAGATTAACTATTTATGGGAAAAGGGGCTGTTCAATTGCTATAGTCAAAATCCAGGCACATGGCCAATTTTCTAGTTGCTTGTGTATTATAAAAGGTGTGATCTTTGTGTGTGTTTATGGTTATATTGTTTAGCTGGCAAGAGTTGATTTTAATTATTTTTAGCTTTGTACTTCTCTGTCTTGTGTTGATGGTAACTTGCTATGACAATTAAAACTGTGTCCTTCTATATTGTAAAGTTACATAGAGTGTGGATGAAGTGATGTCTTCTTGATTTTGCACAACTGAGCATCCTGTTTTGACTAGTATAAAGATCTAGGGGCTCTTCTTTTGCCTAATCGTGCAACTTTTCTTTTGATATTTCAGGTTCTTCGCGCCATTGTTATGTTCGCGCTCCATCCTTGGGGTTCAGTAAAGCTTCTTTGACTACTTTGGTAGTACTTATCATTTCAGATACTGTATTAAATATGAAGAACTTTGGGCGCAGGTTCATTTAGTTACTTTTTATGATCATACCAAGATGTTGTTGTCTGTTCCATGATAATAGTCTGTCTAACTGTTGATGCATGTTCTGCAGTTCCAGTTCCTTAAAGTCAGCTGAAACTATGAGGCTTATTTTCTCCATAGCTTGTGGAGTCATGTTTGGCTTATTCATAGGAATTTCATTTCCTATTAGCTCATTTACCAAGGTATGGATAATGTCATCCTTCTCCATACAATCATATAGTTGTTTTATATGTGTAGTTTTGTAATTCCGTATGTAAAATTAAACTACTTAATTTTGCAGCTAAATATTACAGCCAGTATTGTAAGCAACTTCCCAATTGCTACAGACAGAAATAATACTGTTTCATCTCAAAATCATACAGATTCTTTGATCAAAAATCAGAGTGCTACAGATCAAATGAAGGTATGGTCGTCAACAATTTTTTCATTTTCTGACTAGGTGTGTGATGTTTGAGATTATGCACAGTTTTCATCTGATAGTCATCCTTGTTCTGATCAGATTTGGGTCCCATCAAACCCAAAAGGGGCAGAAAGATTACCTCCAGGGCTCGTTGCTTCTGAATCCGACTACTATCTCCGGAGATTGTGGGGAATCCCCAGTGAGGTAAGTGTTCTGTTTCCATTTTGAAACCTTAAAGAGTTTTTACATTTTACAGACAAATCCAGAACAAAAGAGTTTGGAAAGAGGCAGCTTCTTATCATACTTTATCTGCAGGATGTACCTAGTAAGCCAAAATGTCTGGTAACATTTACTGTTGGAATTAAGCAGAAGCGTAACATTGATGCTGCTGTAAAGAAGGTACATCCGTGTGTTTGGCTTTCGTAGGTTCCTCCTCTCCTCTCTCCATTCTCATCTTGACCATTTGTCGTTGCAGTTCTCACATGACTTCACAATTCTTCTTTTTCACTATGATGGTGTGACAACTGAATGGGATGAATTTGAATGGTCAAAACGAGCCATCCACGTGAGTGCTCGGAAACAAACAAAATGGTATGTAATATGATAATGACGCTTTGGATGGAAATTTAATCAACTCTGATATTGACAAGAGCTTTACGCCTTTAATAAGGTGGTACGCGAAAAGGTTTCTGCATCCAGACATAGTTGCCCCATATGACTATATTTTTATCTGGGATGAAGACCTAGGAGTTGAGCATTTTGATGCCAATGAGTAAGTGTCCTGTGATTAACAGCTTGATTTGACCCAATATCTTAGTTTTCCTGAATTGCCGGTCCAACCTCAGGTACATTAAACTTGTCAAGAAGCATGGTTTGGAAATTTCACAGCCAGGTTTGGATCCCAGGAAAGGAACAACATGGCCAATGACAATAAGAAGAGGCGGTGGTGAAGTTCACACGTAAGAGCCAGGACTCCCTGAGTCCTGTTCTTTTCTCCATCCGTTAAACTGTTCTGTACTTGTTGATTTTTTCTATCCGGTTATTCTTCTTCATTCTTGTTTTATGTGATCAGGTTAACAGAAGAGAAACCAGGCAAATGCTCAGATCCCCATTTGCCTCCATGTGCAGCGTATGAATTGTTCTCCTGTCTGCTATTTTGTTTCACCTGTTAATTGTCCTTACACCGAGCATATCTTCTCTGTTTTCAGATTTGTAGAGATCATGGCTCCTGTCTTTTCCCGAGATGCATGGCGTTGTGTGTGGCATATGATTCAGGTACCACACTTAAACACAGAGAAGATGTTAGACATTGTGCTTTGTTGAGATTGATTGTGTTGTTTTGTCACTTGTAGAATGACTTGGTCCATGGTTGGGGACTTGACTTTGCGCTTCATAAATGCGTTGAAGTAAGTTCATCAAATCAAAATCTTTCACATGCATTTTGTGTCTGCACTAAATAATTTAGAGGCACTAAGTGTACATTCTCTTTTGAAGCCTGCTCATGAGAAAATTGGAGTTGTAGATGCTCAATGGATTGTTCACCAAAGTGTCCCTTCCCTTGGAAATGAGGTAACAGACGAAGTGAATGTAACCGACTATTGATATGTAAAATACATGTTAATTGATGTCATTGTATGTACAGGGACAAGCAAAAGATGGGAAGGCTGCATGGCGAGGGGTAAGCAATTCCCTATCGCGTTTGTCATATAGGATCGCTACTTTGTGTTTCATCCTTTTGCACTTCTAACACTGTGTTTTGTTGTGGCAGGTGAGAGAGAGATGTGAAAAGGAATGGTCAATGTTTCAATCTAGGGCAGAAAATGCAGAGAAAGCCTATTACATATCAAAAGGAATTCATCCTTCCAATTTTACTTACAACTCAAATGGAATTAATCCTTCCAATTTCATATCTCATTAAGTCTTGCCAATTTTCCCTTATACTAGTCACACTTGTTAACATTCATTAAATTTTTTAAACTGAAGAATATAATTCACTTTCTTCAATACACATGATCACAAATGTACTTATCTAAGAAAATAATACAAGGTCAGATTTGACATTCTTAGAAGCTTAGCTCATTGGTTCAAGGGCTATTTCATCCTTCGAAGCTTAGCTCATTGGTTCAAGAGCTATTTAAGTATAGTATTAATTATAAATTTTAGTACAAGTTTTAATCTTATTTGAAATAGCTAAACTTTTTTTTTAGCAGAAATATTATATAACATTTTTGTCTATTCATTATTCTACTCATTTCTTTTTCTTCCATCATTTTTTTTTCTTTATTACATTAATTTCTACAATATTTCTCTTTCTTCCATCAATTTTTGCAACTTTTTCTTTTTCTTAATAAATTTTCAACGTTCCCATCACTTTTTTCAACTTTTTCTCTATCCATCACCTCTTGCAATTTTTTCCTCTCCTAATAAATTTTCAATGTCTCCAACCTATATCACAAAATCATTTATGTGTTAAATTTGTTTTATAAGAATACATATATAATAACTTTATAACACAATTTTTATATATTAACATATATACTAATCTATTGCTGAAATTCGAGTATAATATTTTTTAACATTATTAATTTAAAAATAAATATAAACGACAATGATAATATATTTTGAATTCAATATATTAAACATATTATATGCATATTTCAATACATGTGGTGAATATATTTTTAATACAATAATATATTTTAGTGCCTTTAATAAGCGAAAAATAAAACATAATTATAAGACATTTTGAATTCAACATATTATATATATATTATAGACATGTTTCAATGCACATAGAGAAAATATAACTAAAAAAAAGTTAGAAGAAATGTGTCATAAGTATTATGTATGAATTTCAATATTCAGTACTATGTAATTAACTTATACTGCAAGAAAGACGTTATATTTGTTATAACAACAATAATCGAATTCATTAAAATGGATGATATTAAATTAAAATTGGATTACAAATATTGCTCGTATTTAATACAATTTTTTAGAATATCATCTCTTCTTCTCCGATGAATCACCACCACCAGACCATCATTGGATTGCCAATAGCTCCAACCAACTAAAAATAAATCATCACGCAGTTCATCCATAATTTAAGAACTTCAAAAATTATGCATGCTAGTTATATTAATTTAAAAGATCTTTTAGCTATAAGACAATAAAACAAAAAAAACAAAAAGGAACAATAAAAACAACACCCAACATAGATGAATCGCTGATTTAGAACAATCCTATTATTTTAACTAAAAACAACGAATTCAATATTGTAGAAATTAAGGGACGCCCTGGAGATTGACGTTATCAGTAGCAGAAAGCTGAGACTAGGCAAATCCACCATCGGAGAGTATCTGACCGTCAGTCGAACTGGCAGCGTCACGTCTAGGATTTGGTTGTTGATGACCTTGTGTTCCATACCCTTGTTTCTTGTAATCCTCTAAATCCTTATATTGTTTGTATGGACTTGTATCCACTGGCAATCCTTCTAATTTAAAGATGAGGAATTGAATGGGGAGGGAGATGAGAAATTGGAATAGGAAGAGAGGAAAAGGAAAAAAGAAAAAAGACGCCAGGAAGGGAAGGTGCTTTTTGTAATAAAATATATTATAGAGCGTATTAAAAAAAATCTTAAAAAAGGTAATATTTAACCCTTGTTTCTTGTAATCCTCTAAATCCTTATATTGTTTGTATGGACTTGTATCCACTGGCAATCCTTCTAATTTAAAGATGAGGAATTGAATGGGGAGGGAGATGAGAAATTGGAATAGGAAGAGAGGAAAAGGAAAAAAGAAAAAAGACGCCAGGAAGGGAAGGTGTTTTTTGTAATAAAATATATTATAGAGCGTAATAAAAAAAATCTTAAAAAAAAGATAATATTTAATATATAATATATTATTTATGTAAATACTCCTTGTTTCAACTCTCACTCATTGCGGTGTTTTTCCTATTTTGAGCTTTGGTTTAAGTATAAATTTGATAAATACCAAACTGATTGAAGGAAATATCCAAAAATACCGACTTTTATCAAAATTACTAATAATACCAACTTTTTTGTGAACTTTGATACACAAGCATAGAACAATGATACCTAGAAAATTTTGGATGATACCTAAAAATTATTGTCGAATATGGAACAGTTACATTTATTAAGGAATTGTAACAGATCCTGTGATTTGGTTCCTTAATCGACGCAGATTGCACTTTTGAATAAGATGCAATCCCAAAAAATTCTCAAACAAAATCACTAAACCAAAATCGTTATTTTTAGAAAAAAATCAAACACAAAAAAAATGGATTTCAGCCATTGTTGAGAAGCTTTTCAACCGAAATGAATATTTTGATTTTGATTCGTCATTCAGGAAGATGTGAATCTGATGTAATATACACTGGATACAAAAGTGATGGCGTCATAGTTGGCGATAATATTTCTTATAGTAACCTGCGTTCGACCATTGTTGCGGAGTTGGGTATTGATGAGCAGAGGAAGGAAATTGTGATTCAATATGTCGTTGATGGAAATTCATCACCAATAATGATTCACAATGACATGGGTGTGAAGCTTTATGTCGAAATTAAGTGTGAGATGTCTGATACCCTTGTCAGATACCCATATTGTGATACCCTTATCTGGTACCTCGTCTGATACCTATATGTGTGAGACAAGTCTGATACCCTTGTCTGATACTCATATTGTGATATTCATGTGTGTGAGAGATTAAAATTTGAGGTATCACATAGTGCAGGAATCAAAAATGACAATATCACCTTGTGCAAAGAATCTTAACAATATGTTTTAGTTAAAACAGTAACATATACCCTTGTATGATACTCATATTGTGATAGCATTGTCTGATACCCTTGTCGGATACCTATACGTATGAGACATATCTGATACCCTTGTCTGATACCCATATTGTGAAATTTATGTGTGTGAAAATAAACTTTAATAATAAACAAACAACGAAAGAATAACCTTTGTGTAATTATCTATTATCATTCACTGGAATTATAATATAGGGATGTAAATTGAATAACAATCATAAAGATGTATCCAAAAAATAGTGTAAATAGACGATGGAAGATCTTGGTTATCACAAGGAGATTGGGTTAAACCTATACTAACTGAAGGAGATTCCATTAGAAAAAAAATGGCGGAAAATAAAGAATGGGGATGTTGCAGTTGAAGCGAAGAAGAAGAAAGATTGAGAGAAGGGGGAAAAATAAAGAAAAAGTAAAAAAGTAACATAGAAAAGGGAACCTACGGTTTTGTGGGTTCCCAAAGTAAATTAAAAAAGGTAACTGCCTACAAATAAACCGGGAAAGGAAAAAAATTAATTAACTGATTGATTTAATTGGACTGTTACCAAAAAAAAATGCATAGAAAAAGGAAGTGGACTTCTTATTTGTTTAGGTATCAAAAAAAGATGGAAAATTTTAGAAAAAAGGAATTTTAGTAATTAAATTAAATGGTAGGGAAAATTGGAGATTTTGATAAAATTAGTCGTGTATTTGTGTAAATTTTCCTTGGTTTAATTCCCATTATCCAAATTTCTTTTCAACATGGATCATTCATAAAAGTAAGGCCCACGTAGTTACTTATTTCATCATTTTTTTTTAACATTTAATTGCATGATTTGCTCTTCAAATGAAATATTTTTTCTCCTTTAAATGATAGTTTTTATCCTTGGGGCGGCCCAATGATTTGGGCTTGAGACTTTCAAGTTTGAGGTCTCAAGTTCTAAACTCCTTGCCAGCCAAAACAAGAGATTTGCCTTCTAGATCAAGCTCATCGCACCGAATTTGTCTAGTCCGAGTTACTTAATATGTGTGATTTGTGAGCTATGACATAGAAGCGGGAGTTTGACTTGTGTGCACCTTAGCAACTGGGGGTTCCTCTAGTCATAATTTTTGTTTTAAATTTTTGCCTTTTAGAAATTATACTTATGTCTCTTTGGACATAACTTGAGGGATGTTGTAATATAAAGATATAAACTAATAATCTATAAAAATCGATTTTCCTCGAGTGGAAACAATTAAAAACCAACCCAAAATAGGGGTTAAAGTGCAAATGAGCCCAATGCTTAATTATTGCCAACTAATGCAGAGACAAAGAATAGGATCAAATTCTGTGCAAAAATGGAATATGTACCAAAATCTTAATATCTTTTGATTTGAATTTGCAACTAGTAAAATGAGGCAGCAATTATTATCTACAAAGTGAAGTATTCTTAAAATAAATGGACATAAATTGAAACCTCCACTACACATCATATTTTTAAATTTGTGGAAATTATATGGTATTAATTATGCACACATCTTGAGGCTCATGAGTGCTTAAAAAATAACTCAAATCTTTCAAAAAAGGAGTTCACGCCTTTATAGTCACTTCCATCATTTAAGGGTATGGAATCATTAATAAGAGCAAAAAGCTCAACCTTATTAAACACTACCACATGGCATAGAAATAAGACATGTAGGAGCTGTTTGGCAGAAGGAATTAGAGGAAATAATCTAGGGATAAGAGAAATGGTATTAGTTAATATTATGTTTGGTAGAAATTTGAACTTATAATTAATCCATGTTAGTTAATATCTCATATATGGTATTAACTAATACCTTCCATTTGGTGGTATTAACTAATCTTGGATTAAACACCATGAGATTATATATAAAGACAAAATTATTCCTCAAATTCTTTTCTACTTTTTTTTTATTTTCTTGATTTTGTGTTTTATATCTGTAGTTTTGTAATAGTAAATTTATTTAAATAAATTAGCTTACCAATTTTATTTATTTGTTAGTTCATATTTTCATAATATAAAAATAAATAAATTTACCATGTCAAATTTTTAAATTTTATTTATTTGTGGTTTCATATAATAGACAAAAAAATATTTTGCCATGTCAAGTTTTTTTTTTTTTTATAATTAGTTTAGTTGAGTGATTTTATTGATACAAGACCCATGACGTTAAATATATATTTTCAAAATTGAATAACCTTGTAAAATATAAACAGTATATTAAAACTACTAACTTCCAAATTTTTATGTGTAAATATAAATTGTTTATTCTATAATTGTTTACCATCTTTTCTATTAACTGGATAGAGAGCACGGGTCCAACATTTTAAATTCCTTGTATTTCTTTCTAATCTTATCTTGTATTGAGAAATTTACAATTTAATATTTATAAATATGTTTTTTCTTCTGAGAAATTCATCTTTTCATTCCTGAAGCTTTAACATGGCATAGGAATACATAATATTCCGATCAAATATTTGCTTTCCAATGTCACAAAAAGATAAAGCAGCCTCCTTTGAAAATTCAAAAACTCCTCTTTCCAATTTCCAGCATAGCAGCCTATAAAACTACACCAGATCAACAAGTAGTGCTTTTAGTTTCAAGAGATTGGAGGAAAAACATATCGAGGCAAATCACCACCAGTCATAAAGAAGTAATGAAATCACATATAAATTAATAGTCCATATGATTTCATGCACAAAAGCAGAAATATTAATTTAGAAAGTATGTGGTAATATCATTTTTCAAATGATTTTATCAACTAATACATTCTGCAATACTGGAGGTTAATGCATACGTCTTTGAGAGTTGCCTGCAGCTATGGCTACGTTGCACTGGACATTCTAAGCTTGAGATTTCAAGGTAACTTTTTATTTGTTTGTGTATGTGTTTTGTCAACTTCTAAGAGGTACCATGAGTACAATTTTTGAGCTACCAATCAGTTTCGTCATGGATTGTTTTCTAGTACTTATTTCTTTCATGTAGAGGGCTCTCCTTATGATAACAAAAGTATAGAATCATTCTCTATCCTACTGCACCACCAAAGAGGACAATGGAAAGAGGCACAAACAGCGTATCAGTCCTCCTGCTGATGAGGAGAGGCGTATGCCGAAGGCCCAAAAGGCAGCTAGGGAGCAGGAAGAAAGAGAGCGTTTGCTGCGACAGACTGTTAGGGAGTAGAGCCGGTTCTGGTCCGAATGTTGGGGACGAGGATCCTATAGGGGAGCCCGTTGCTATTAGAGAGCATGACGCCTAGGGCACTGCAGGTATGTCTGACCCTCTATTCTATATTGCTTTTTATCTTTGTGTAGCGAGGACAGTGCACTTATTTATTTTAGTTCTATCTTTCTACGTGGTATATTTAAGATCACAAAATTAAAATATACTTTGATACAATTTTTCATACTTTCTTGAACTTCACATTAAGTCAAATCCGACAAACAGATTGAAAAGAAATACATAATTATTTTAGATAGAGAATGCTAATTTTATTGAATGTTCTCGAAAAGACGTATAAGATAAAAATCTAACATATCAACTCAATCATAACATGAGTGCATTATAACTATTATGAAACTCCAAATCAAATTAATTGACAGAACACAAATGCATTACTAAGAATTTATACCTCACTTGTGCTTTCGTCAACATCAGAAACCGCACCAACTAATTTACCCTGCACATATTTCAAAAAGTCTTTCAACATGATAGAGGTAATAAGGAAAACATGGATTGTCATTATACATAGAAAAAAAGATTTAGAGAAAATGTCTTCAAAAGTTATACTGCTCTGCCTTCCAAGAAACCTCTACCTACGTGATTGTTAGGCTCTCTATCAGGATATTTTTTTTCTATTTGTTGAAGTAATTTTTGGGATACTGCCCAATCTTAGCATTCTCTCATCACTGCATCCAGACTTGAGAGAACACGATTATCGTTGAAATCACTGCCAATTGCTTCAATTCCTTCAGATGGTTCATCATTGATCTACTTCGAGTTTGTATTGGTTCCTGGCACACCTTAAATGAATATTGACAAACATATTTTACATAAAAATATCAAACCAAAATTAATTCACAAATACAAACGACTGACCTACTTCTCTTTTTTATTTTTAGGCAAAATCAACTGGTATGAGATCACTTATTTGGCACACCAAGGAACCAGCTTATTTAATCACAAATTGGTATGTAGACCACCAACTGAACCTCCACAATGGGCCTATTTAGGCTACAGATAATAAGGATTTATGAAAAAATTTAACTACTAACCAATTGTCTAATGACCGATAACCCATAAACAAATAGAGGTGGCACTAAAGATACATGGATAACAAATGCGTCGAAGAAACTATCAAATATGCCCATCAATTAATTTGACCTGAAACAACTACATAAAACTCAAACTTATTCTAATATACTTTGTAATTCACTTCTTGCAGAGAGAAAAACCCATGTTTTCCAATTCTTTGTCAGCTTAGGCATGAGAAACATAACTGTCAATCTTTAAACAACTGACTTTAATAATCAATCTCATTCTTCTAAATTTAATAAAATGTCATGCAGCTAATACTTATCAATCTTGCATCTTACGTTTTTTGTAAATGATATATTGCTACAGAACCTTGTGGGTGCACCAAAAGAAATAAGAAATGAGGAACTATTCTTCAAATGTGCAAAATTCTTCTATACTTCATCAAAAACTCTGTCCACATAAGTGATAAAGGAGCAACATCTCACCACATAAGTGATAAAGGAGCAACATCTCATGTACTCATCTTTTCACTCTCTTCTAAAAGTCCAGCTAAATATTGTTTTTTTCACACTACTTGGTGAACTGGACTAAAAATGATTTGCCAACATCACCAGAATAGATTCGATGATGTTGAGTTAAATTTGAAGGCAGACTTGTCTAGATGCGGCTAAAAGAAAAAAAGGGAAAAAATATCTAAATGTAAAACGATTCACAGTTGCAGTATGTCAAGTTTTTAAATCAAGCTAGCTTTGAAACTTTATTGATTGATTGATCACGGAAGAAAAAGGAAGGAAGACTTAAAGAAGCAAAGAGAAATATTGATCTTCAGCTGATTCTTATATATTGCTTTTAGAGGTTGTAGTGATAGAATCTGCTTCTTGAGGAGATATAAATACATAAATACTCTCGGAACGATATTTTTTCACTTATTAAATATTAGAAAATAAGTTCAAAAGAAATAAAAAAAACATCTTTCATTTTACCAAATACACCCTAGAAGTGGAAAAAATTGAGATTCTAGTTAACAAATTAGAATAGTAGATTTAATTTTGATACACAAACTTAAAATCATAAGCCAACGACTAGAAAAGCAAACACAAACACAACCAGTAACAATTTATTTAGCTAATGCATGAATTTAAGCTTAGGCCTGTTTGCTGTATTTATATATATATACACAACAAACAAAGCCTATAATAATAAGCTGCTAATTCATCAGTAAAAGGAGTTCATGGACATCCATTTAGCACGATTAAACTTATTATGCTCCCATTTGATGAAATTATTTGCTTCCGCGTCAATATCTTCTTCTTCATCTTCATACACTAATTTTCCATAGCTATTCTCTTCACAATCAACGTATTTGTTGCTACGCCATGGATACTCTGGCCTTTCCTTCCTCACATTGATTTCCTTTTCGGACCTAGAAGCCTCGAATCCATTCGATGTGTACTTAATACTTGGATATGGAGGAACATCAATTAGTTTATGTACCTTCAAATCATCCTTATACTTTGAAGAATTCTCCTTCTCAATATGGTGGTTTGATTGTTTGTACATATTTGTGTATGGTTGATAACTATGATATTGATTGGAGTCTCTGTGAGTCATTTTTTTTTCTTTTTGGTAGCTAAAGAAGTTGCTTATTTGGTTGTGTATGTTGATATGATAATTTGCATTTATGTCTATAGGATATTTATAGTTTCATTCTTGAAGAAAAGATGAGGGAGAACCTAATACCATTTGCTCTTCAATGGGATAAATTTTTTTTTGGAAAATGCCCTTTGGGCTCCACTCCTTTATTCCCTTTGTTCGGTACACATTGTTCGCTTTAGTTTGTTTGATTTGATATAAAATTTTAAAAAATAAAAAATAATTACTATTAGCTAAATATATAGTGTAATTAAAGAACTTTTTGAGGCTAATTCCTTGATCCTTCATATTGTTTATGAACTAGTGGTACACTTTTCACGTGAAAAATATTGAGATTCGTTACGAGAAAAAAAAAAAAAGAAGCAATGGTTGGATTCGATTGAAAACCATTGCCAAGTTGGATACTACAAATTAGGTAAAAGCCGCCAAACAGGTCCGAGGAAATGGTTCTTGACCCAAAAATTTTGGAAGCTTGTAGCTCACGAGACAAGAACACATGATTTACAAGAATGACCTTAGAGGTGATCGATGATTTCCAGCTTTTGATTTTATTGGTCATATTTCCAAAAATTTACGATCACCTATTTCTAGGATTATTTGGTGTAATTTTGCGGACTGGAACAAGGTATATTTAATTCAAATGTCTACCATTTTGCTTTTTGGTGAGATTTACATGATTCTTTTATCTTAATTAGATGTTTTGAGTTTGAGCTATGAATATAAAAAGTAGAATAAATTTCATAAATCACAAATATATAAAACCTAATTATGCTCAATAGCTATAGTTTGGGTAATTACATTTCGTAACTATAGTTATAATGATGTTTGTATAATTCGCTATATAATTTGAAGTTTTTTGTATAGCGTTTGTATATTTTACTATACAATTTGTACATAACGTTTGTATAAATTTGCTATACAATTCACAGTGTTTGTATATTTCACTACAATTTGATTCACGCACAGCTTTTGTATAATCGCGCACATCGTTTGTATAAATCACGCGAATTATACAAAACTCAAACTGTAATTACAGCTAGATGTTTGTCGCGGGCCATAATTAATCTAAACTATAGCTATATTAGCTAATTAATCAGTACATATTTGTTTATCCGTGTAATTTTTTCTAAAAGAAATAGTTGAAAGGGAGCGTTTCTCTATTAGTGGGTCTTACTATTATGGATACCAGATGTCAGAAGAAAAATTAGTATATAATGCATATATATTTACTAGGAAAAAAGTAAACAATAATTCTGACCGGCTAAAGATCTCAACAAATAGTTGGATGTCTCGACATGGTAGACTTTAAGAAGCCTAACATTAAGGAAAATTTCACAAGTAGCTCTACTCTGTGTCCTTTTTTGCAATATATATAATGAGATCTTAATTTTTCCAAAATATAGCAGCATTTTCCTTTCATAAGGTAGAAATATATATTGTATTCACGAGCATATAATATCTAATCTTAGTTGTAATCACACGATTACAATATGTGATTTTAATTATATATATTTTCATTCAAAGTAGAAGCTGAATATATATGTATGTAATTTCAAACTATATCTACAAACTATTTGAATGATAGACATAGGTAAAGTGTATGTTGTATGCATGGAGAACCTAGACCCAAAAATATATGTTTTCACAGGTATAAAGAGTACTCATAGTATGATTTTTTGATACATAAATATGTGTCTTGTATACCTACTACAAAAATATGTCGCTATGTATTATAATTCTTTAAAAGAAATGCATAAATTATCCCCTTAACTTATTCAATATCTTCGACTATGCAATTTAATTTTCCGAAAATCTTTTCACTCCTTTTTCTTATTGAAAGTGAATTTAATTACATCCTTTAAGAAAACAATCTTATTCACGTGCTACCACATTAACACCGGCCATATCAATGCCATGCCAAATTTAACTAATTTTTATTCTACTTTCTCTGTTTTATTCAAAGGTTTTTCTATTTTTATTCTACTACTAAAGTCGTTTCAATTACTTCATTCATTTATTGTTCCTTTTTAGTAGAACACAAAATTCCAAATATTATAACTCAAAAATAGTTCAAATTCCTTTTTTTTAGTGATATAGAACAATTATAGATAAATTTTGATGTTTTATGAAATTTGACTTAGGGACTTCAAGTCGAAATATATTTATAATGATGGCTTATCTTTTTAGAACAAGTGTTAAGCGTGATTAGTACCTTTCCATTATTATGACCCTCATACTACAGTCAGATCAAACTTGGACTTTTTGGATTTTTCGGGATTTTAGATTTTTCGATAATATATTCAGATAATATAATTAAATTCATATATTTTATAACTAGTTTATTGTATGTGTTTTGTGTTTATGTGTTGTGTCAATTAAAAAAATTATATATAAGAATTATTTATCTTTTAAATAAACACAATATTCATATACAAAATTAAATAAATACAATTAATTTGATACAATAGTTTAATCTGTTATGTATAGACAAAGATGAGAAAATCAATTTAATTACTTATAATATAGATTTGTTAATAGTTTATGAATACATCAAAATAACTAGTTCAGTATACGTGTTTTGCAACGTATGTGCCGCATCAATTTAAAAACTATACGTAAATAATGTTTGCCATTAAATAAATATGATATTCGTGTAAACAAAATCAAATAAATACTATTAGTCTGATGTAATAGTTTAGTCTATTGCGATACGGCGAAGATAAGAAAATCAATTCAAATTACTTATAATATAGATATGTTAAAAGTTTTTTAATATATATTAATAATTTAGAGTTGAATTATTAGAAGTTAAAATTAAAATTTAATGGAACAAAAGATTCATAAATATAAAAGGAGCAGTTTAATGTTTTCAACAAAAGTTTACTGAATGTTTTTCTTTTTAAATTTGTATATTACATAGTTTTATTAAAGAAATATTTGATAGTCTAAATTTAGTTAATTATGTAGATAGAATAGTCCCAAATCAAAAGTAGATTCTAAATATAAAAAAAATCTAATCCAAAAGTGAATTTTGAAACTAAATAAATAAAATATTAAATAATAACTTAAGAAAAATAGTGAAAAGATGATTTTGTCTAAAGAAGAGACTTTAATGAATGACAAAAAGTTCAAACAATATTTCGAAAGGCTTTCACGCTTTTAATATAGTGCAGATAGATATAGATAGATAGATTGATAATTTGGAGTTGAATTGTTAGGATAATTAATTGTTTAAAATTTAGTGTTAAAAAGAACTCCTAAATATAAAAAGAGTAGCTTAATATTTCCAACGTAATTTTAATTACTTTTTTTTTTAATTTTTATATTACTAGTTTTATTAACAAAATATTTGATAATCTAAATTTTAATTAATTTTAAAGTCTTAAATATTAAAAAAATAATAAGAATATTTTTCCTTTCCTTTCTTCACAGTTTACATAATTATTTATATAGAATAATTCATAAATTCTAAATATAAAGAAAATATAAAGAAATTCTAAGAAATTGATGATGTTTGAGAAATTTGTTAGTGAATATCCATTTGCCTATTTTTGGGGCTCTTTTTGAATTTTCTAATTTTTGTTTTTGGATATTTTCTTTCCCTATTTTTAAAACAGTTTATTTGGACTTTCTTTTTTAGCGTTTTCGGACAACATTTTTTGCCTATATATTAAACCTTTTTGGGGACAAACTCTTTTTGCCTATTTTTAAAAGGGGAGTTTTCAAAAATACCAAGTTTTTGGATAAAAATTACATGCCCCTACCGAATCATTGAAAAATATCATATAAAATACCAACTTTATTTACAAATTTAGGAGAGAGAGTGTTTTGAGTGTGATTATTGTGGTGTGTGGTATGATATAATAGTGTTGGAAAATGAAAAAGAGTGTGTTTTTTTTGGTATTTTGATAAATAAATTTTAAAGTATAATTTTGGGGGTGAAAGTTGTTATTTGTGTAAAAATTTCTTTTTAAAATTTGAGAGAAATAGTAAATGAGAATTTCCACCTAAAAGTTTTGTGTCTAATAAATCAGGTTAAAGATTCATAATTACACACAACTACCTATTCTTTTTATATTTGAAGGATTACGTTTTGTCTAAAAGTCATTTTAGTTTTTTTTTAAAAAAATTCTATAGGTAAGAATTTAATCATAATATGAAAATTTTAATTTAACTTTTATTATATTTATATATTCAATATTTAATATCACTTGAATAATGGTACAATAATTGAAGAAAATGGTGTCTTAATCAATGGAAATTTGACAAAATCTTCTTCATTTAATTTTATTGTGTTTATTATAATCAATATTAATATTATTAAAAATAATATAATAATTGAAAGATAATAATGAAAAGATGAGTTTATAGATGGTGAAGTAGTCTTCTTATCCCTTAAGAATTGATATAATTCTTAGACTTCAAATAGAATTAGCGTAAAATACGTTAAAATTATATTAAATATTAGAATAATAATTATTTAAAAAATTAATTAATGACAAATTTGTTAGTGGATATCCTTTTGCCTATTTTTGGGGACTCTTTTTGAATTTTCCATTTTTTAATAGTTTTTTTTCCCTATTTTTGAAACAGTTTTTTTACTTTTATTTTCTTAGACTTCTTTTGGGTATGTTTTGGACTTTTTTTTTTTTTGACTCAACTTTTGTTGCCTATTTTTAAAACCCTTTTTGGGACTTTTTTTAAAATTATTTCTTGCATATTTTTAAATGCTTTTTAGAAGGCGCTTTTGATTTTTTTCCCTATTTTTTGAGACATTTTATAAACTTTTGACTTTTACTTTTAAATCAAGATTAATAAAATTTCTCTATTTAATTTTTATTATATTGGGGAGAGGTGATTAGACTAGATATGACGAGACTTGATCTCACCGAGGACATGACCTTAGATAGGAAGGAGTGTAGGCCGCGAATTAGAGTAGAAGGTTAATAGGTTAGCAGGTTAGGTTGATGTCTAGCCGTGAGGTATTATCTGGCAGTAGGTTTTGTCGAGGTTGTATATCATGTGTTGTCTTTATCTGTATTATACGTGACAAATTTATCGTATTTACATAATATCATGTGCTATTCATTACTAGTCGTTCTTCCTATGCCTTTCTTTCCTTTCCTTTTCTTCATACCTAGTTTATTTTGCTAATGGGTTGTTGAGATGAGGGTTCCCAGAAAATAGTCTCTCTACTTCTATGAGGTAGTGATAAGTTTTGCGTACATTCTACCCTCCCCAGACTCCACTTGTGAGATTCCACTAGGTATGTTGTTGTTGTTGTTATTACAATTAATATTAAATATTATTAAAATAATAATATAATGATTGAAGAAAAGGATGAAAGATGATTTTGTCTAAAATGAAGTGTTTTAATGAAGGGCAAAACGTTCAAACAATATTTCGAAGGGGCTTTGTGCTTCAAATATTTCTTTTGTCCTACCAAAATACAACTATATAGGGTGGTTCTTAAGAAAATAACACAAAACATGATATAAGTGATGACACTAAAATATTCAACGAAAAATAATAATGAAACCGTATAAAATAAATTAATATTGTAAATAAATATCACAATTTTAATTAAAGTGCTAAATTATACTAAAATAAGTCTGATAGTTATCAATTACATGACTAAATATCTTTTTAAAAAAATTGGGTTATGTATTTTAATTGCCTTAGCCAACGTAAAACTGAAGAATAAATAATCAGCATTATTGTCATTCTTAGTGTTAAATTAATTCTTTTGCTAGCATCGGTATTGATTTAATTTTTTATTTGAGCCTTATTAGAGTTACTAATATTTGTGGACTATAATATTTATTGGACCATTAAAAATTTTAAGTCAAACTTGAAATAATATGTTAAATGATAAAGGGAAAATTGTAGAACGACACAACATATTTTACCATATTTTCTAATAATCCCTACCATCCTAAAAAATTACAAAAATCCTATATTTCCACTCTCTTTCTTCAAGTAGATACCTAGACTCTTATTTCTCTCTCCTTCTTAATTTATCCTAAATTATCTCCTAATTTTAAGTATTCTAATCAATATCTACATATTTTTCCAATTTTTTAGTTGTGTAATCAATCTTTTCATGATTACTTTCAATTTTCAAAATTTTTATCATTATTTTCAAACTAAACAAAAGGGAAGAAATTGAAAAGTCTCCAATTCCTCCGCCAAAACCTAATGTCTTCCATTTTTCATCTACTTCTTCATAGTAGTCTCCATTTCGATTTCAACGATGAGTATCATTCTAAAATAACAAGGAAATCAAGGATCACCTACCCAAATCAAGTACCTAATTTTAAGTATCAAGTACCTATTAGACAGAAAAACATAAAACTTATGTCAGACATCACTTATCAGTAGTTTGACAAGCACAAGCGCTTCTTCTTAAAGTATCAAGTACATAAAGCTCTGATTCCAACGATGAGTATTATTCTAAAAAATACAAAAATTCCTAATCAAGTATCAACTACCCAGATCAAACACATAATTTTAAATATCAAGTATCTACTAGACAAAAAAACATAAAACTTATGTCAGGTATCAATTATCAGTAGTTTGATGAGCACAAGCACTTCTTCTTAAAATATCAAGTACATAAAGCTCTGATTCCAACGATGAGTATTATTCTAAAAAACACGAAAATCCTTAATCAAGTATCAACTAGATAGATTATGCACTTAATTAATTTTAAGTATCAAGAAAAGGAAATTCTAAGTATCGCATGGGATCTGGTTAGTTCGGACTAGATATTTGGTGTGAGGTGTCTTTGCCTTATGGTAGCCACCAATCAAGGTTACGGGGACGGAGATACAGAACCAAAAGTAAAACGAGAACGACAAATGAGAAAAGGGAATGACACCTGTGCTGTGACTACCCCATAACAAGAAGTTCAATATGGCGAGGATAATGAAAGCAATCCCAAGGAAGACACAAGCAGCCTTCCAAGTGACTCCAACCCATCCCTTGTGATCAACACAGAAGATTATCCTCCAAAGACGAACAAAAACATAGCCATCTGCAACGCCAAGAATCAAAAGTATCTATGCAGTTTTGCGTTTTCTTGCAAGGATTTTCTAGAGGTTTTTGAATTTTTGAAATTATTTTTGTTGCGCATACATAGCAACTGAAATTATTTTATACCCTAATTAATGGGTGATTGAATTTAATTTTTCAGTCAGCCCCCTTTTTTAGCGTAACTGATTGACTTATTTCTTTTTTTTTTGACATGCATCAAACGAATTTTGAGGTATCAAAACGTCTAATAAATATGGGACTTTTAGTAATTTAAAAAATAGTTGGTATAAAAAAGGAATTAACCTTATACAGTATGTGATTTGTAAAATTTATACATGATAAAAACTATGAAAAAGTATAAGAAGTATTTAGAAATTATAAGTATCAAAGTAAATACTTTTAATATAATTTTTTTAGAAAAAAATTATATTTATATCTGTGTATACACACACACATATACACATATATATGAATATGTATATATGTATTTATATATAATGTCGGATTGGTTTAATCTCGAGTTGATTTTTTAAAGTTAAAGTCAAAACTGTAACACCCCAACTTTTTTTTTTACTAAGATTGAGGCATCCTTCATATGATAGAATCAATTCCTGAGTATTTAAAGTATATTAGATGTGATTTAGAGTTATAAAGGATCTTTTACATCAATCCAAGTCCAAAGAAATTCTAGCAACTAAGTTTTCATATGAGTTGATGGAAGGGTCAACTTTAAATGACCATATCTCCTAGAGTATAATGAGTTAGGTGACCCATAATATATCAAATTAAAGATCTTTGAATTATCTTTCCAACGCATCTTATTTCGCGTTAAACGGAGTTCGGAGTAGAGAGTTATGACCATTTTACTGGAGACATGCAGAGCTGTCTGAAGGTCCGCGACGGCTCCGCGTCGCGGACATATCGCGGACCCTCTCTGGATAAGCTAACCGAAGTTTCTTTATTTTATTTTGAGGGTACTTTTACCCTAAAGCCTTTGGGGGTCTATTTAAGGCTCCAAGACGCCTAAAACATCAGTTTTCATAAGTCAAAACCCTCTCTTTCACTCCTAAACATAAAACGCTCAAGAATCATCAAGAAAGTCATCAAGTTAGGATTAACTTCCAAGATTCTTCATCAAGGTGAGTTATTCTTCACAAGCTTTAAGCTAATTTCTCTATCTATTCATGAAATCCCTAATAGAATCTTAAATCCTAACTTAGGGTTTCAAGAAAGCGAATTCAAGAATCCCAACAAAGGATTCCTTGATCCTTCTTTCCATGAATTGGGGTTCTTCATCAAGAAACTCTAAAGATTCTGAGTCAAGAAGTCAAGAATAAAAAGGAAGCTCTTCAAACGATGTCTTTCCAAGTTCTTTCATTCTAAAAGAACAACGAGATTGAGGATTTTCTCCAAGAAACGAGTATTCATCAAATTTTGATTGTAATATCAAATTTCCAGGTATGTAAGGCTAAACTAAAAGCATGAGTTTGTTCTCTCATGTACCCCATAGAGGTCAAAGATGAGTTGATGGTTGAAGAGTATGTGTGCATGAATATTTGAGAGTTTTTCATTGAAAAATTGATTTGAAATTACATGTTTTCTAAGTTGATGATCATCATACTATTTGTTTTCTTGAAGTTAACATTTTTCATGAGATTTTGCATAACCTTACATGATTATTTGAAAAGCATGCATAATGAACTTAGGGATGAGTCTAGAGCCTTGACGATGATGATGTTGTGATTGTGTTTCACATTTGATGAGAGTCTTGATGATGATGTTGATGAGAATGACGTTTTATGATGTCTTAAAATGGGAAGTTTAATTTCTAAAAGAGTATCTTGAGTCTATGATGTTGATGTTGATGTTATGAGGTGAGGTACTATGTCCCTCTGGGACCGATGTTGATGTTGAGGTTTTATAATATGTCCCCATGGGACTGATGTTGATGTTGAGATGATGTACTATGTCCCTCTGGGACCGATGTTGATGTTGAGGTATTATATCATGTCCTTATGTGACTGATGATGATGTATTATGTCCCTATGGGACTGATGATGATGATGTTTTATGAGCATGTCGAGTTCTGGGAGGAGTATTGAGCACCGAAATGGGTAGAGAGTGAGTCCCACTCAAACCCATTAACTACGTGGCCCGCGTAGGAAGAGAGGATTGAACCGCAATGCGGATGGCTCCTATCTTGTCCCAAAAGAGGACTGATGTTTGATGTTTTTTGTGGATCCACTGATGTGATGTCCTTTACCCCGGGCAGGGTATTGGATGGATGTGGCAACGGCATCGCTTCGTTGTATCATCACTGGCTCATAAGTGATGGTTGTCGGTTAGAGAAACTCCCAGTTAGGTTCCTTTTGATAGGACTCTGATGTTGATGTTGATGTGATGTTTGAGTCGAGTTCCCTGAGATGAGTTGATGTTGATGTTCCTTGAGTTGAGTTGATGTCGATGTTCCTGAGTTGAGTTGAGTTGATGTTGATGTTCCTTGAGTTGAGTTGATGTTGATGTTCCTTGAGTTGAGTTGAGTTGAGTCGAGTCGAGTCGAGTTGAGTTACCTTGAGGTGAGTCTGATGTATTGATGATGTATTGATGAGATGTTGATGGGTCATTGTCTACTCTTTATTCTTTCTTTAGATAGACATTTGACATTCTGATGGAGTATGATGTTGAGTTGATGTTATTCCTATATTATTCTACTTGTTTCTGTTTCACTCAGCTATTTTACATACCAGTACATTCCAAGTACTGATGTCCCCTTCTGGGACTGCATCGTTTTATGATGCAGAGGCAGGTATTAGAGATCATTAACAGGCGCTTCGTTGAGGATCTATTCGCATTCAGCTGATTGGTGAGACCTCCTTGTTTTCGGAGGATTTCCATATTTTTATCATCTAGCTTGAGTTGTACTTTATTTTCCTTGAGTTGGGTAACCATGGCCTGTCATGGTACCATTGAGATGTTTGAGTTAGAGGCTTCATAGACACTGAGTAGAGGATGTGATGTATTGTTTTTCCAACTATTCTTTGTTGGAAATTAACATTTTGTATAAAGGCTTGATTATTTTAATTATATTAAGGTCTTTTCCTTGAGGATGTTTCTTCCGCTGTTGAGTATGATGTGACGATGAGTCCAAGTGGTTCGCTTGGGGACTAGCAATAGTCTCTGAGTGCCGGCCACGCCTAGGGTACCCTCTCGGGGCGTGACAAAAACAATCCTACTATAGCCAATTATTTTTCTCGAATTCATTCGATTTGTGATTTGATGAAGTTTTCGGTTCGATTTTTATTTACCCCTACTTTGTATATATCGATAATAACTTAAGTTTGTCATTAAGTTTTATTTACGTAGGAAGAATAATTTTAACTTTTTTAGGAAAATATATTTATTCAGAATTTGATATTTACTACTAAGAAGAGCGAATAAGCAGGCAGCTCTCCTAACGTGCCTGCTTGAGCTGCCTACTTCTTCTCCTTTATTATATGGGGTCCATAAAAATATTTTGCAGACTTTTTAATTTACTCATTCTTAAGGCAGTTGCTTTTTGACGTGCCTACTTCAACTACTTAATTGTATTCCTTCATCTTCTTCAACTTGATTTTACGATAGTACCCCTAATAAATTATTTCTTCAGCAGCTTCAACTGTGATTTTACTATGTCACTCTAATCAATTATTTTAAGTTATGTAAATACTAGAATTAGGATAAAACAAACACAAAATCATAAATAAGTCTTTTTTCGTAACTAGTCAAATAAAATTAGATAACTATTTTATCTTTCAACGATTATATTTGCGTAAAAAAGAGGTACTTTTTGAAAAAAAAATATAATGTAAATAAATCAAATAGTTTAAAATTTGATTCTTGAAATTTTATCTGTGCTGCATAAATTGAGACCGAGAAAGTAACATGCATAATTTAAAATTTATATAAAATATACTATAAATTATAAAATTAATAATTTATAATATTTAAATAAATAAGTAAAATTTTGATTGACTCACAATTTTATAGTGCTACATAAATTGAACAAAATAAGTAACATATATAATATAAAATTAACATAGAATATACTATAAGTCACAGTAACTTAAAACTTATAATTTTAAAAATATATAAAAATTTCTATCTAACATCATATAAGCTTCCCCTTTTCTAGTTTATACATAATTGGTGATTGAATAGGATTTTAATCCAAATAATATAGGAGTAGGTTTTTTTAATTCTAGCTAAAGAAAGAGCGCATTCAAAGATTTATGAGTTGATGAGCACAATATAATATTTTCCTTCAATTTAAATATTTAAACTACATGTTTCAATTAAGTATTTTGACACATGATAAAATATTGAATTTATAAGTAATTTCATGCAAGTCATTATAATCATAATCATACGTTCAATTATTCATTATTTTAGTCATGATAAAGCAGATACACAGGTAATTTAAATTAAGCATATTGCAGCCAGATTGTTCAGTACATTCCTTATTTAGGTAGCAAATCTTTGTGCTACATATAGCCAAAGTAACTAACAAAAACACACACAATATTACTTTCACCACATAGTACATATGTATGCATCAAATTTAATCATCCAAATTCTTGAGAGCCCAGTTGGCACTCTGGCTGTGACTGTAGCTATTTTGGTGGCCGCCACCATAACCATGTCCATGTCCATGTCCATGACCATGACCATGATGTCCCATGGCCATGGACGACATATGGGCGTGGGAAGATTGATGCATCCCACTACCAAAGCCACCATCATTATGGACCATGGTTGTGCTACTTGAAAAGTTGGTTGAATCATGTGGCATATGGCCATGACTTCCATAGTGGGAATGGCCATGGCTATAATATCCACTATGGTTTGGGCCCATCATCATGTGATTGTTATGAGAAAATGGCCTCATCATATGGGCATTGCTGCTGTCGGAGTAGTAGTTTTGCTCATGAGAGTATAATTGATGCTTGTTCAACCCAAGTTGAGTTTGGAGAACCATTTTGAATAGTATTATTGATGATTGTCAAGTTTTTGTTTGGTGAGAAATGTGATATTGAGTAAGCTATATTTATATAGCATTTTGGAGAATTATAGTAAAATATAGAGGATTCTAATAAGATAAAAAAGGCATCTCATTCCCATTTTTGCTATAAATGGAGAACATTTCATTTGTTCGCCAACATCAACTTGTACATTGTATGGAATCCATTATGCTATATTCCCACTCATCATAATACGTAAATCTCAGGATTCACCAATCTATAGCTTAATACTTTATTATTTAATCCATTTGTAGGGGTTGTCTCAATAATATTGTATACAGAGTCAGAATTTGAAGTTTATAGATTCAAATAGGGATGGTAACTCAGCACGACAAGTTGTATATAAACTGATCGGAACTAAATATCCAACCAACTAATATTTGATAATAAAAAAATGGCTAAACCAACAACAACAAAAAATGCATATCCATATATTCTATTACTTATTAATATGTAAAAAAAAATTAATAATAACAACATACTTATAGAGTAGAATTGTTTTTTCTTTTTAGGGTATACTTAGTATGAAGGAAAGTATTTTTTGTATCTTTGATGATATATAATGATTAATTTTAGAAACGAGTGTAATGATATTTAATATATTTCTTAAAAGATAACAAATCCGTAGCTTTTTTTAACAAAAATATAATTTTGTAATTGCGTTTGTGAAAACAGTAAAAAGAATTATTCAGAGAGGAATTGCCTTTTGCAACAAGGGAAAAATGATGCAGATTTCTGGTTATTCTAAAAGGAGAATAAAACATGTTAGCCAAAAAAAGAAACTTCTTTGGGAGCAAGTGGGTTGGACGGCTCCAAACTTATCCCTAAGTTATTTGAGTATCTATTTTGATTTATCCATTTTAAATGAGTTGAGTATCCAACCGATTTAAGATAGATAAAAAATGGGTAAAACACATATTTATTCATTTAAAAATGGGTAATTTAATAGGTAATTAATATGGGTAAAAGAGACTCATTCATAATGTAAATGAATTTTTTATTGCAAAAAGTTGGGGTGGATGAGAGTAAGTAAATTTTTTTGAATTTTCTAAAATTAAATTAACTTTTTATTGGGAGGGGAAAAACAATTTTTTAACATTTGGGGTAGAGGTATGGATCTGTCGGTTTAGTTCAATTTTATACATTATTGATTCGGTTTATCGATTTTTGATTTATAGATTTTAAGTTTTTAACAGTTCGATTTTGGTTTATCGATGAGAATGATAATGAGAATTTGCCTAAATAAAAGCAGATGGAGTACGAAAGAGTAAAGACCAAAGACTAAACTATTAAATTACTAATATTTAATATTTACTAAGGGATAAAATAGTAAATTATTATACCGATAACCCAATAATAAAAATCGATATCGAACTAATAACCCAATATTTTTTTTTCAAAACTATTAAAAACTAGATAACCTAATAATTCAATAATTTTTTTATTGGTCGATTCGATTTTTATACACCCCTATTTGGGGGTAGGGGTGGGTCTGTAAAAAAAATCATATATATATATTTTTAGAAAAATTACTTTTTTTTTTGGGTAGGGTAGGGGATAAGGAGGCACTCGGGTGGTGGGGGTGGGAGTTAGAGGTAAAAAAAATTTAAGAATTTTTTTTTAGAAGAAAATATTTTTTCTTTTTTTACTTTTTTTGGGTGGTCGGGGGTGGGGGGGAGGGAGGGGGGAAATGGAGGTAGCTTGGGTGGGGGGGGGGGGGTTAAAAAATTTAGTTTTTTTTAAAATTGAATAATCTTTTACATTTTATTTTGTGTAGGGAGCCCTCGAGGGTGGGGTAGGGGGCTCGAGGTGAAGGGGTAAGGGTGAAGAATGGCTAAAAGGATTTGTTTTTTTTAAACTTTTAACATGATCCCTACTATAGTATGGGTATCCATATATATCCATATTATCCATTGGGTAACCCATTTAAAATATGAGTCAAGTTGGGCATTCTAGCCATTTTTACTGCCACGACCCAAAATGGGGTCATGACTAAAAATCACTTAATTCCAATCCCAACAATAAATGTAGTCTAGAAGGAGAAAAATTCAATATTATAAATAGTCACCACATAAAAATAATATCCCAAAACCTGGTGTCACGAGTATAAAGAGCATCTAATACATAATTAGTGAATTAAGTGCATCTCAGTCTTCAAAATAGAAATAAAGACTAAACAACCAAGATAGGATCCAATGAAAACTCGAAGCCCTGAGTCTCACCACTAGATCTGGAATGGACCAAGTGCACGAGCAAATCAACTACCACGTGGATAATCCTGACGAGAATCTGCGGGGGAGAAAGGAGTAGGGGTGAGTACACATAATATGTATCTAGTAGTTTTAACCGATTGGGAATTAAAAATTGAATAAACTATGAAATAATCTAGGAATGCTTCCACCTGCAACAGGAAAACCAGTCCGGCATCGGTGCCGCCAATTTATATAGAACAACGCGAATAAAGTAAACACATAATCTCACAGAAGCCAACCCAAAACAACCACAAGTAGTACAATGGAATGGTATGCAATGTCGTGCAATGCAATGTAATGCAAGGTGATATCAAGACCGCCCTACAACCTGTCATATTCACCCCCTTCGAGCTAAGGATCCCAGACTAAGGGGACCTCGTAGGCCATATACCTCAATCACAACATATCAACTACCTTACCACCTAACTCATGTCCAAGAACTCATGATATGAGCCTCAATGTATCACACACCTTGCCACCTAACTCGTGGTCAAGGGTTTTTAAAAAGTGATTTCATATTTCACAATTCTCAAAATATCATAACATGTAGTATGAGGATGCATGCAATCAAGACACCATTATAAACACAATATTCAACTCAATTATGTGAAAATTGTCAAAGTACTTAAGTTTAGCAGTTGTAATGTTCACCCTCTTCTATACACATTGAGATATTGCTTCTAATTACATCCTCAAAAGCTCTTGAGAAACTAGTCTATCCAAAACCAAGCAACAACAGAATATTTCATTTATATGATGCTTCGTGTTACTCTGTTACTTTAAGAAACGAGGTAGTCTAGTACTTAAGAACCCTTAAAATATTTCCTAGGTGTCTATAGCAATAAGTTTCCTGCTAGTGGCAAGGAAGTCGATAATTTGGCAGCTTACAACAACATATGGCTATAAGACTTCATTAAATCTTCATCCCTATTATATAGTAGTTCATGTGCATGCTGCATGATTCCAAATACAAAGATAACATAATTTTAATGAGTCACAAAGCTGCCAGCCATCTGCAATTTCTTTCTATCCACATGACATCACGACAATTGTTTTTAACTCAACACGTTATACGATCTCCTCCCATAGATTACCATATAAGAATATTCAATAACTCAGTCTCAGAAAAGAAGGATAGTCAAACCTAATACCGAAACAACACTCGAATACTTCACTGAAAAGACAAATCTTGGATTCAACTTTCGAAATGACAATTCTCTCTTGTAGAATTTTCACGCCAAGAAGATATCAGGAGACAACCGCTACTAACTACCGATTTCCAAAATTTAGCAATGTTGAACTCATCTAGATTAGAACCAAAACCAACGAATGTAATCTCAAGTAGGAAACTTTAATCAAGAACTGAAAACGTTCCCAACGAAAATATTTTGGACTAACTTCTTTTGGCTATTCCTATTTTTTTTCTCACTCTTTTGTTGTTTTTCTTGTACTCTATCTTCTCTGTTCCAATTCTTAATTGATTTCTCTTTTTCTTTCCCTGCAAATCTCCCTCTCTTAATCACTTTATTTTCTTCCAAAAACCCCCGTTCCTGGATGTGAGTGTACGTTATATAGATAATACCTAGTAGTAGTATTGTGTGATGTATGTTCCAGGTAGACAGGAACGTGAAGGAGTAGGGAAAGGGAATCGGTTGAGGGATTTTAGGAGGGCAACGTGATGGGGGTTGGGTAGTTAGTGTAGATATTGTAGACTAATTAGGTTATTAAAAGTGATAATACTATTATTTATTTTAATAATCATAAGACAAGTAGCATGGGATAAGTTGCCACTTTAGTCCATTAATTAAATTAAATGTCTAACTTTCCCCGTGAGTTATGTAGCTATAGTTGTCGAATAGTTCAAAATATCCATTTAAAATTTACAAGAAGGATATTTTAATAAAACAAGAGGACTAATTTTTAAAATAATCTAACGGGTCCTTACATCATCCACCACTAAAAATCATGTTCGTCCTCGAACATAAGGTAGAAGAAAGTACCTGAAGCTTAAAAAAGCTAGGGATATCGAGCACACATATCCGACTCTGTCTCCGAAGTAGCCTCCTCAACAGGTCGGTGTCGCCACTAAACCTTAACTGAAGCGATTTCCTAAGTCCTGAGCCTACGAACCTGTCTATCTAGAATGGCTACTGGTTCCTCCTCATAAGACAAATCCGGAACCAACTCTATGGTATCATAAGAAATAATGTGAGACTCATAAAGACATGGAATACTGGATGAACAGCTGACCATCTAGGTGGCAAAGCCAACTCATAAGCCACCTCACCTACTCTTCAAAGAATCTTAAACGGGCCAATAAAGTGAGCTGATTGGTCAACGCTGTCTACAATCACCCAAATTAAGTCAAACTTACCCAACGTCACGGGTAATCTAGTCACAAAATCTATGGTAATACGCTCCTACTTCCACCCGGGAATGGGCATTCGCTGCATCGGACCTCCTAGCTTTTGATGCTCATACTTAACCTGTTGAAAATTCAAACACTTAGCCACAAACTCCATAATGTCCCTCTTCATCCCACACCACCAATAATGTTGCTTCAAATCATGAAGCATTTTGCCACACCAGGGTGAACAGAATACTTAGCACAATGAGCCTCCTCCAAGATCAAGAGAACCCAATCACCTACCTTAGGCACACAAATGCGCCCATTAATTCTCAAAACTCCCTCAGAATCAAGAAAAGTTGACTTAGCTTCACCCCTGAACACTTTGTCCCGAATTACACATAATTTATCATCACCAAATTGGTGAGCACGAATCTGATCCATCAATGTAGATCTAGCCTCGACGAAGGCCAACACACTGTGAGATGGGGAGATGTCAAGTCTGATCAACTGTCTGGCCAAAGACTGGACCTCCAAAGCTAAGGGCCTCTCCTCCGCTCTAAGATATGCCAAACTACCCACACTAGAAGGATTTCGGCTCAAGGCATCCGCCACCACATTAGCCTTGACAGGGTGATAAAGAATAGAGAATCGTAGTCTTTCAGCAACTCCAACCACCTGCGCTGCCTCATGTTCAAATTAGCCTGAGAGAAAATGTACTTGAGGCTATGATGGTCTGTGAAGATCTCATAATGTACCCCATAGAGATAATGCCTCCACAACTTCAAAACAAATACCACCGCGACTAACTCCAAATCATGAGTAGGGTAATTTCTCTCATGGACCTTCAGTTGTCGCGAAGCATAAGCTATAACTCTTCCCTTCTGCATCAACACTCCACCTAAACTGACATCGAAAGCATCACAATAAACAACTTCCTTGGGCAATGCTAAAATAGGTGCTGAAGTCAATAACTCCTTGAGCCTCTGAAAGCTCGCCTCGCATTCATCGGTCTATAGAAATGCGACTTCCTTCCGAGTTAGTCTAGTCAAAGGAGCTGCGATAGAGGAGAATCCCTGAACAAATCGACGATAATAACCTGCCAGCCCAATAAAACTCCGGATCTCAGTCACTGAAGTGGGTCTCACCCAATCATGAACCGCTGCAACCTTGGTTGGATTAACCATAATACCATCCTTAGTCGCCACATGACCCAAGAAAGTTACAGAATCGAGCCAAAACTCGCATTTGAAGAATTTAGCATACAGTTTCTTCTCACATAATCTCTGGAGCACGGTCCTCAAGTGACGAACATGGTACGTCTCACTCTTGGAATACACCAATATGTCGTCAATAAATACAATCACAAAGGAATCTAGGTAAGGTCTGAACACTCGGTTCATCAACTCCATAAAAGCAGCAGGGGCATTAGTCAGCCTAAATGACATAACCACAATCTCGTAGTGCCCATATCGAGTCCTGAAAGTTGTCTTCAGGATGTCTGACTCCTAGACCTTCAACTGGTGGTACCCTGACCTCAAATCAATTTTAGAGAACACTGAGGCACCCTGAAGTTGATAAAATAAATCATTAATACGAGGCAAGTGATACTTGTTCTTGATGGTCACTTTGTTCAACTGACGATAGTCAATACACATTCTCATAGTACCATCCTTTTTCTTTACGAACAACACTGGTGTTCCCCAAGACGACACAATAGGCCAGATAAACCCCTTCTTTAACAAATCTTCTAATTTCTCCTTCAATTCCTTTAACTCTACAGGAGCCATTCGATACGGAGAAATGGATATGAGCTTTGTTCCTGGCTCCAAATCAATGGCAAAGTCAATATCACGATCTGGAGGAACACTTGGTAAATCCGTAGGAAACATATCCATGAACACTCTCACCACCCTCGTGGTCTCTAAAGAAGATGACTCCTTAGAAATATCACGTACATGAGCCAAATAAGATAAACACCCATGCTCCATCATATGTCGAGCGCGAACATAAGAAATAACCCCCTTAGGGTAAGAGCTGGGACAACCTGCCCACATTAACTGGGGTAAACCCGGACACGCTAAGGTCACAGTCTTAGCATAACAATCAAGGATCACATGACAAGGGGACAACCAATCCATACCCAAGATAACATCAAAGTCAAGCCTGTCTAGAAGGATCAAATCATCCTGGGTCTCCCTACCTGAGAATATCACAATACAACCCCGATATACTCGATCCGCCACTAAGAATTCACCCACGAGTGTAGAAACATAAATAGGCACATCAAGAGGCTCACACACACCATTAATATCATTAGCAAAATAAGTGGATACATATGAATAGGTGGACCCAGGGTCAAATAATACTGAAGCTGAACGATGGCAAACTGGAATAATACCTGTAATCACAGCATCAGATGTCTCTGCCTCTGTATGGCCTGGAATGGCATAACACACCCGGCGCTCTCCACTAACCTGTGATCCACCACGAGCACCACCTCGAGCTCCACCCCTACCACCTCTAGTGCTACCCCTCGTACTCTGTGAAGCGCCTCTAGCTATTGGAGCTGGTGTAGACCGGGCTGTCTGTGTCCTCAATGGAAAAGAAGTAGGTGCACGCTTAGGACAATCCTTGGCATGGTGGCTAAACTCATCACACACATAACAACCTTTAGGTCCCGACCTGCTTGTATTACTTGCACTAGGAATGGCAGCATGAACTGGTCTCCCCTGATAACCATGAGCGCCTTGCCTCTGAGAATCTCTGTCTCTGGGTGCATAACTGCCAAACAGATCGTGATAGCGGAACCTCCTACCACCACCCTGTCGGGCCTGTCTGATGCCCTCTATCATTCTAGCATGGTCAACAATGCTCTGAAAGGAACCACCAGATAACACAAGAGAGGCTGTGGCCATATGAAGATAACTTGTGAACCCCATCACAAATCGACGAATCTGCTCAAACTCTGTGGGAATAGTAGACATAGCATAACAGGATAACTCATGGAATCGTGCCTCGTACTCAGTCACAGTCATGGAACCCTGCTCCAATCTATCGAACTCATCACGACGTCTATCACGAAGGTTGTATGGTACAAACCTCTCAAGAAAGATCTCGGTAAACTGCGCCCAATCCATCGCTAGAGCATCAACTAGCCTCCGAGCCATAATCGACCTCCACCATTCTCTAGCCAAGCCTGTGAACTGATAAGAGGTGAAAGCTACTTCGCGAGCCTACATAACACCTAAATTAAACAATTGATCCTGGCACTCTATCTGGAAGTCATATGCCTCATGAAAGGCCACAGATCTTTGACGTCACTTTGAGGTCCACAAACTTGCCCAGAAATCTACCAGGCATCACCTCACGGAAGGGCCTACACGGCCTGTGTGGAGTCACACAGACCGTATAGACTTCGTGGAGTGACACCTGGGAAAGTAGAAGGTAAATGGACCAAGTCATGGCCCATGTGACCTTGGACGGTCCGTGTGGCCTTTCGTCTAAATTTGCAGAATGAAGGGTTACCTGTACACAGATAGGGTCACGGACTGTGTGACCATAGATGGTCCGTGTGGTACTACTTAGTCTGGAAAATCTTGCCTCCGAGAATTTTAAGTCCAGGGCCACGACACAGTAAACAGTCCGTGTGATACTACACGGACTGTGTACCCTACTGTATGCCCCAGACGGACCAATTTCAAGTCCGTTTCATGAATGGAAATTTTGAAATATTGGTTGTTCCTAACGTGAATTTAGTCATTTCCCACTCCTCCTAAACTTCCTATATAAGCTGAACACCCTCATTTTCACCCATTCTCTCATTTTTACTCCTCTCTCTAAATACTCCTACAAGAACTTCCTCGCACTTCTCACTAGGATCATTCAAGCCAAGACTGTCAATTTGAAGTCCATTTCTCCTCAAGTGTTGTCTTCAAATCAGGTATGTGGGTTTTGATTCTTAGTCTCTTTCAACCAAGAAGACCCAAAGTTCCTTTCAAACTAATTTATGAAATTGTCTACTTAAAATGTAAATTTTTACTACTTGATCTTGGTACCTTTTAACAATGCATGTGTTGTACAATATTCCGAATTTTGAGTTATGTTGAGTTTTATTGTGATGAATTACTTGGATTATGAAACTATGAACATGCATATCCCTTTAAAGATGTTATTATGCATGGGTGATATTTACTACCATTTTCTAGTGATTTTATTTTGGATTTCCTAGTCCTTACATTATATTATTAATTTTAGACATACTCTACATTACCAATGCCATCCCTACATCATGCATTGCATCACATTCATGACATTGGTATATGGAAATCTTTGAAATGTGGGATTAAGTCCAATTTTGTCCTAGAAGGGAATTATAATATGATTTTTGGTAAGACATGGGATATGACAAGAAGGTGATCACCAGTATGTCAATGATTATAGCTC
Organism: Solanum rostratum; assembly: GCA_029948455.1. Taxonomy (NCBI): domain Eukaryota; kingdom Viridiplantae; phylum Streptophyta; class Magnoliopsida; order Solanales; family Solanaceae; genus Solanum; species Solanum rostratum. The sequence continues at coordinate 21,132,869 of CM057046.1, read as the reverse complement.
TTGGAGCATTTCAGATGCTTGCACCATCTTGTATATGTAGATGAGCTATTCCCTGCATGAACCATGTGATTTGATCTTGTGATTTGACATTTGAGCCTACTTGTGCATTTAACGTTTTAAAATGGATATTTGACTCTCTCTTGGAAAGCATATGTGTATATATATATATATATATATAAATATTCTTGTGGGATGTGTAAGACTTAACGCTGATGGATTGGGGGCATTAGGGATATCCCCAAGGTCCCTCTCCCTTTTCTTAAACTATGTGCCAACATAGGGACATAGGTTATTCGTCTATTCTGTTTATGTTATGACATGTCTTGATATGATTCTGCAAATCCTTCCGAAAAGAGTGGTCGTAAGAAAAGTGACTACCCACCGAACAACGTGGTCGTAAGGTGTGGTGTAGATTACCTTTGGCAAGTAATTTTCTCCCTACCAGTAGGAGGTCCTAAATTGGTCCAGTTCATGTAATAGCTCGCATGGATTTGGTTTGTCGGTTATAGTCCATCCCTGTTATATAGGAGCATTATCGCATTGCACGCATCATAAATTCCATGACATCTTGTATACTAAATTCCTTTGCTTATATGATCCTTGTATATTTATGTGACCTTGTCATCTAACATTGATATGTAGGTTCAGTAAGTCATATGCATGCCCTCATACTAAGTACATTTAAACGTACTAACGCATACCCTATGCCTACATGATTTTACCATGTAGGGACCGAGTAGTTTGAGTACCAGCAGCGAGATGAATAGTCCTTCTTTGAAGATATTTTTGCGGTGAGCCGCATCTTTCGGGGGCAAGCTTTGTTTCTTGTGTCCATTATGTATATTATTTTGTTGAGGGTGAGCCCGACACTTGTCCTGGCCCCCGTTCCTTAACTAGAGGCATGTGTTGGGTGTTTTGTACAAACCTTGTCATCTTGCTTAACTTATAAAAAATGCTCTTTTTGGGACTTTAACTTTCGTTATTTAATTACTTGTCTTTAAAAGCTCTTGAACCAAGCTTTGTAGATTCTGAAATTTTGAGGCTTGTCTAGGGACTCTCGGGCCCCCATTCATCATGTCACATCTAGGCCCCGACCCTGGGTCATGACAAAAGGTGGTATCAGAGCCCTAGGTTTATAATGGTACTTGGAGCCCAACATGCTGCGTTGAGTAGAGTCCTATTCATGGGTGTGAAGTGCACCTTGCCTATGAGTGGGAGGCTACGAAGAAATATTAGGAAATTTCTCCCTTCTTCATGTCTTGTTTCGTACTGTGGCCAGTTTATGAAATTTCCTTACTTACTGGTGTTGTTAGCCCTTTTCAGTAAATGCCTCGAGGACGACCTCCACTACCTAGGCCGGCTTCGGCTGCTGAAGATCAGGCCCCTCACGAGCCTATGGAGGAGCCTATCTCTAATGGTGAATTTCGTACTGCTTTTGCCATGCTTGCACAGGCAGTGACTGCTCAGGCAAGGCAAGCTAATTTGCCACGGGACCCTACACCCGCATCTATTGTGAGGGATTTCACCCAGATGAATCCTCCGGAGTTATATGGGTCGAGGGCTGATGAGAATGCTCAGGAATTCATTGATGAGCTCTCAAAAATACTGAACATTATGGGCGTCTCTTCTGAGGAAGAAGCTAGATTGGCTGCTTACCAGCTGAAGGATGTAGCTCAGGTGTGGTATTCACAGTGGGCCATGGAGAGGGTCTGTGATGGTGATGGTAAATGGGGAGAGTTCAAATCTGCCTTCCTCGATCGCTTCTTTCTACTTGAGCTGAGGGAGGCCAAAATGACCGAGTTTGTCAACCTTAAGTAGGGGAGTATGAGTGTGAGGGACTATGCCCTCAAGTTTACCAAGCTTTCCAAATATGCTTCGTCTCTAGTGGCCATTCCCCGTGCAAGGATGCACAAATTCGTTTCAGGTATTTCTGACCTATTAGTGAAAGAATGTCGGACTGCTATGCTGATTGGGGACATGGATATTGCTAGACTCATGGTGTATGCTGAGTAGATTGAAGGGGAAAAACTCAAAGAGAAAAGGGCACACGATCCCAAGAGAGCCCGCTTTGATGGTAGATTCTCTGGTGCTAGGAATGTTGGTTTTGGTCGCTTCCAGCAGGGCCAAGGTTCGGGAGCTGGGGTGACTAATGCTCGGGCACCCCCTCCCAGGGTACCAGTGGGTGGCAGACTAGGATATCTTATGTGTGACAAGTATGGGAGGCCCCACACAGGTGCCTGACGGAGAGATTTGGGATGTTGCTTCGGATGTGGAAGTAAGGACCATAAGGTATCCGATTGCCCTAGGAGTGCATGCGGAGGCCGAGGTCAGGTAGCCCAAGGTGGGCAGGGCCAGCAAAAGGGTCCCCAAGGTGTTACCCCAAGGAACAACAGGTTCTATGCACTCCATGCTCGTCAGGATATCGAGGAAGCTCTAGATGTCGTGACTGGTATGTTAAAAGTCTTTAATTTTGATGCTTATGTTTTGCTTGACCCAGGTGCAAACTTGTCTTTTGTGACTCCACTATTGGCTGTCAAGTTCGGTTTGAAACCCCAGATTCTAAGGGAGACTTTCTGTAATGACCCATAATATTATTTTTGGAATTAGTCCACTTGATTTCATAAAAATATCTCCCTCGTAAAATTTTAGTGGGTACTTTGGACTATTTGATAACTAAGAATATTTAATTTAGGGGTAAGTGTGAACAATTAATAAGTGGTGGGCAAAATATTAATTTGTTAAAAACTCTATACCCACTTAATTTATATATTAAATTAGGTTAGTGGGAGTTATCAGTTTTAGAAGGAAACTAAAATAAAAGAAAACAGAGGAGCGTTGTTCGGCATGAAGAGCAGCAACGAACTGCAATCTTCTTGAGCTAATTTGAAGGTAAATTCATATGTTAATTTATTAATATAATTAGTAGAAGATTGTATATGTTAACTGGAAAGGGAGTGGAATTAATATGTTAACAATAATATAGAAAGTTGTGCATATACTGTTGGTGCTGAAAAAGGGAGGCGCCATTAATGCTCCCTTTGTTATACTTAAGGAGCAATGTATTGTTTATTACTATTATTATCATATTATATATGTAGCAATGTAAATGAGTTGTTGGAAAGAAAGAGAAAATAGAAAAAAGATTATATAAATCAACTCCTTTTGGTGTGCTCCTGTGATGTCATGTATTTATACAATAATGGAACTTGTTGACTAGTCTTTTCTTATTAACTTGGTGGAAATTTGGATTGGTGGTTTACAAGGTCATTATAAGTGAATTTTAATTTCCAGTGAATGGCTTTTTTTCTTTGTTATCCCATATTAATTCAAATTTATTTTCTTTATTATTTTTAGATAAGTAATTTAAGATTAGGTGTATGGTATTATGTGAATATTCTTACAAAAATTATGTTATTTGGAGGAGTTGGAACTTAATCCTAGGCTTGAAATTTTAGAAATTAACCACGAAATTGACTAGTTTTGGGTCTAGACTAGACATATAGCAATATGGGTACTTTTAGTTTTGAAATCTTATTGTGATAATTTATTTGACTAGATCGTGGTGCTACGGATTCTATTCGAAAGGAAAAGACTCAAGTGGTCGGTTGATCGTGATTTGACTAAGGCAAGTGAACTTTTAAAAATTTGTAATTCTTGTAGAATTCTCGAATTACCCTTTCTCCTATGTGTGATTCGTGAAATATTTTAATGAGGGTGCTTAAATATAAAACGTGAGTTGGTGTGTTGTTGTGACACTTGAATTAAATATGTGCTTAAGTAATGAGAATTATATATATATATATATATATATATATATATATATATATATATATATATATATATATATATATATATATATATATATATATATATATATATATATATATATATATATATATTCTTTTGAGATATATTGTTGTGGTTGGTGATGAGGAGTGGATCTGTTTGTGGACTTCATCTCAGGTTCATTCATTCTATGACACACACATTTGCATTGTTCTGAATCTTGATTTGAGTGAGATGGTAAAAAGTTGGGACCGAGGTCTTTACCGGTCGAGATGTGATGCCGAGGTCTTTGCCGGCGATGATATTGTGATGCCGAGGTCTTTGCTGGTGATATTGTGATGCCGAGGTCTTTGCCGGCGATGATATTGTGATGCCGAGGTCTTTGCCGGCGATATTGTGATGCCGAGGTCTTTGCTGGCGATGATATTGTGATGCCGAGGTCTTTGCCTGCAATTATCCTTGCATATTCCTGTGTGGCATGATGTTATCCCTGTGTTTGATTGTGTTACTTCTTTTGAGTTGTGACTTGTGATTTGATATTTGTGACATAATGGAAACTATCTCTAGAATGTATTATGTGTTGCTGGAATGGGACTTTTCTGAGTGCAGGTGTGTAGTTCGGCGGTATGTGGTTGGGTGTGAAAGGAGTTTGTGTATTCTATCGGACTTACTTTGTTTTGCTAGTTGACTTGTTGGGTACCGCGTTGTTTTGGGTACTCACTCTTGCTTCTACACTTGTGTAGGTTTTGAGCCCGGACCATGAGTAGTATTGTTTTTCTTGATCATTCGAGGCTTCTCAGGAGATTTAGAGAGGTAGCTGTTGTCATCTCGCTGACTCTCTTGTCCTGTTTCCTTTCTGCTTTGTTCTGTTTGAGAAGAAAGACAGTTTCAGACTTTGTAATTCTTTGGATTTCTGTATGACTAGTGGCTTGTACACGTGACAACCAATCCTTGGGTGGTATTTAAGTTTGTGGAGATTTTTCCTTTTAATTATCTATTTTATTTAGTACTTCCGCACGTCATTTCGATATTCCTGTTGGGTTTAGGCTGACTTGTTCTGGTGGGTTTGAGCAAGTGCCATCACGTTCATTTTTGGGTCGTGACACTTTCTCGGTCTACACCCCCATTGGTGAATCTATTGTTGCTCATAGAGTCTATCACGGGTGCCCCGTTGTTGTGTTGCATAAAATCTTTCCATGTGATCTTGTGGAACTTGAGATGTTTGATTTTGATGTAATTCTTGAAATGGATTGGCTGCATGCGTCTTATGCTTCCATAGATTGTAGAACTCGGAATGTCCAGTTCCAACCTCCCGGTGAGCCAGCTCTTGAATGGAAGGGTGGTGATTCCTTCATTAAAGGTAGGTTTATTTCCTACCTCAAGGCGCGGAAAATGATTTCTATGGGGTGCATTTTCCATATGGTGAGGGTCAGGGATACGGATTCCGAGGTGCCTACTCTCGAGTCGGTCCCTGTGGTGAATGATTTTTCGAATGTGTTTCCGGAGGACTTACTGAGCATTCCTCCGGATAGAGAGATAGACTTTGGCATAGATCTTCTTCCAGATACTCGGCCTATTTGTATCCCTCCGTACCGGATGGCCCCTGCAGAATTAAAAGAGTTAAAGGAGCAGTTAAAAGACCTACTAGAGAAGGGTTTTATTAGGCCTAGTACATCACCGTAGGGTGCTTTCGTGTTGTTTGTGAGGAAGAAGGATGGGTCTCTCCGTATGTGTATTGATTACAGGCAGCTGAACAAAGTGACCGTTAAGAACAAGTACCCGTTCCCAAGGATTGATGATTTGTTTGATCAGCTTCAAGGTGCCACTCACTTCTCAAAAATTGATCTTCGTTCCGGATATCATCAGTTGAAGGTTAGGGAATGTGATATCCCCAAGACAGCTTTTCGAATGAGGTATGGGCATTTCGAATTGTGGTGATATCGTTTGGCCTAACTAATGCTCCAGCTGTATTTATGGACTTGATGAACAGAGTGCTTAAACTATTCCTGGACAGCTTCGTGGTGGTCTTTATTGAGGATATTCTCATTTACTCCCAAAGTGAACAGGAGCACAGAAATCATTTGAGAATGGCCTCCAAACTCTAAGGGAAAAGAAGTTGTATGCTAAGTTCAACAAGTGTGAATTCTGGCTGGGCGAAGTGGCCTTCCTCAGGAATGTGGTGTCCGGAGACGGTATCAAGGTGGATCTGAGGAAAACATAGGCTGTGAAAAATTGGCCTAGACCATTGACTCCTTCAGATATCCGCAGTTTTCTCGGGTTGGCCGGGTACTACAGAAGGTTCGTGGAAGGTTTCTCAACTATTGCATCTCCATTGACCAAGTTGACCTAGAAGCAGGCTAAGTTTATATGGTCGGATGAATGCGAGAGAAGTTTCCAAACCTTGAAAGATCAACTTACGTCAGCTCCCGTCTTGACCTTGCCAAATGGTTTAGAAGGGTTTGTAGTGTATTGTGATGCCTCGCGGACCGGATTGGGTTATGTGCTTATGCAGAATGGTAAGGTGATAGCTTATGCATCAAGACAGCTAAAGGTGCATGAACAAAACTACCCCACACATGACCTTGAACTGGCAGCGGTGGTTTTTGCTCTGAAAATTTAGAGGCATTATTTGTACGGGGTCCATGTGGATGTATTCACCGATCACAAGAGTTTGCAATATGTTTTCACCCAGAGGGATCTTAACCTCAGGCAAAGGAGGTGGTTGGAGTTTCTGAAAGATTACGACATGAGTGTGTTGTATCATCCGGGCAAGGCCAATGTTGTGGTCGATGCTCTCAGCAGCTTGTGTATGGAGAGTGTGGCGCATGTTGAAAATAGAAAGAGGGAGTTGGTAAGGGATGTTCACTGGTTGGCTAGGTTGGGTGTCAGGTTGACTGATTCTAGCGAGGGTGGTATTCGGGTTCAGAATGGGGCAGAATCTTTTGTGGTGAATTCTAAGCAAGATCTAGACCTATCGTTAATTGAGTTAAAGAAGTTGGTTGCTGCAAAGGAGATCGAGGCATTCTCCCAAAGGGAGATGGTGTACTCCGATATCAAGATCGGCTTTGTGTTCTCGATGTGGATGACCTTAGAAAAGTGATTATGAGTAAGGTTCATAACTCTCATTACTCTATTCACCCGGGGTCTACCAATATGTACCAAGATCTGCGAGAAATGTATTGGTGGCATGGTATGAAGCGGGATATGGCTAAGTTCGTGTCTGAATGCCCGAGTTGCCAGCAGGTGAAGGTAGAACACCAAAGGCCTAGTGGTTTGGCCCAAGACATTGAAATTCCCATATGGAAATGGGAGGATGTGAACATGGACTTTGTGGTTGGATTGCCTCGGACCCGAAGATAATTCGACTCCATTTGGGTTATTGTGGATCGGATGACGAAATTGGCTCACTTTCTACCGGTCAAGACTACCTCCAGTGCCGAGGACTCCGCAAGGTTGTATATCCAGGAGTTGGTGAGGTTGCATGGTGTACCTAGATCTATCATATCAGATCGTGGTGTTCAATTCACTTCCCACTTTTGGAAATCTTTTATGAAGGGCCTTGGGACCAAAATTAAGTTGAGCTCCACTTTTCACCCTCAAACCGATGGCCAAGCGGAGAGGACTATTCAAACCTTGGAAGATATGTTAAGGGTGTGTGTGTTTGAATTTAAGGGAAATCGGGATGACCATCTTCTACTCATCGAGTTTGCTTATAATAATAGCTTCCATGCTAGCATCGGTATGGCGCCGTTTGAAGCTTTGTATGGGAGGAGGTGTAGATCCCCGGTGGGGTAGTTTGAATTGGGTGAGATGGCTTTATTTTGCGCAAATTTGGTGTTGGATGCCATGAAAAAGGTAAAGATAATTAGGGAGAGATTGAAGGCGGCCCAAAGTCGTCAAAGGTCCTATTCGGATAGTAGGAGAAGAGACCTCGAATTTCATGTCGGGGATTGGGTTTATGTGAAAGTCTCTCCTATGAAGGGCGTAATGCATTTCGGCAAATGGGGCAAGCTAAGCCCCCAGTATGTTGGTCCTTACGAAATTGTTGAGCGGATTGGACGTGTGGCTTACAAGTTGGAGTTATCTCTGGATTTGGGTTCCATTCATCCGGTCTTCCATGTATCTATGTTGAGAAAACTAATCGGTGATCCTAGCATCATTGTGCCTTTGGAAGGAATTGAGGTCAAGGAAAACCTGTCATATGAGGAAGTGCCAGTGGCAATCTTGGACAGGCAAGTAAAACGGCTTCTCAATAAGGATATGGCTTTGGTTTTGGAGAAATCAACTAGTGGAGAGTGCTACTTGGGAGGCGGAGCTGGACATGATGAAACGATACCCCCATCTTTTCCAATCTACTCAAGCCTAAGGTACTAGGGATCTTCCTTATCAATTGTGTCATTTCCTTGCCTTCTTGAGTCTCATGACATGACATGCATATGTGTACACTAAAAGACTTTTCTGTCTTTACAAATGAGATGGATGCAATCTTGATATGAGCTTTGGTCTTGAGCTATAATTTGATTTGTGGCATAAAAAGCTTTTGGCACAAGCCTTTCATTTTGAGTTGAGTTGTGCATTGTGTCTAGTGTTGGACGTATCTTGCTTGAGCTCTAACTTTTCAAGCCTTGTTCTTGCACATTCGAGGACAAATGCTCCCAAGGGGGAGATGATAAAAGGCCCCGGATCCTTGACATCACTTTGGGGTCCACAAACTTGCCCAGAAATCTACCAGGCATCACCTCACGGAAGGGCCTACACGGCCCGTGTGGAGTCACACCGACCGTGTGGCCTCCCGTGGGGTGACGCCTAGGAAAGTTGAGGGTAAACAAACCAAGTCACGGCCCGTGTGACCTTGGATGGTACGTGTGGCCTTCCGTTTAAATTTGCAGTGTGGAGGGTTACCTGTACACGGATAGGGTCACGGACCGTGTGACCATAGATGGTCCGTGTACCGGTCCCTGTGGTACTACATAGTCTAGAAAATCTTGCCTTTGAGAATTTTAAGTCCAGGGCCACGACACAGTAAACGGTCCGTGTGACACTACACGGACCGTGTACCCAACTGTATTCCCGAGACGGACCAATTTCAGGTCCGTTTCATTAATGACAATTTTGAAATATTGGTTGTTCCTAACGTGAATTTAGTCATTTCCCACTCCTCCTAAACTTCCTATATAAGCTGAACACCCTCATTGTCACCCATTCTCTCATTTTTACTCCTCTCTCTAAATACTCCTACAAGAACTTCCTCGCACTTCTCACTAGGATCATTCAAGCCAAGACTCTCAATTTGAAGTCCATTTCTCCTCAAGTGTTGTCTTCAAATCAGGTATGTGGGTTTTGATTCTTAGTCTCTTTCAACCAAGAAGACCCAAAGTTCCTTTCAAACTAATTTATGAAATTGTCTACTTAAAATGTAAATTTTTACTACTTGATCTTGGTACCTTTTAACAATGCATGTGTTGTACAATATTCCGAATTTTGAGTTATGTTGAGTTTTATTATGATGAATTACTTGGATTATGAAACTATGAACATGCATATCCTTTTAAAGATGTTATTATGCATGGGTGATATTTACTACCATTTTCTAGTGATTTTATTTTGGATTTCCTAGTCCTTACATTATATTATTAATTTTAGACATACTCTACATTACCAATGCCATCCCTACATCATGCATTGCATCACATTCATGACATTGGTATATGAAAATCTTGGAAATGTGGGATTAAGTCCAATTTTGTCCTAGAAGGGAATTATAATATGATTTTTGGTAAGACATGGGATATGACAAGAAGGTGATCACCAGTATGTCTATGATTATGGCTCTTGGAGCATTTCAGATGCTTGCACCATCTTGTATATGTAGATGAGCTATTCCCTGCATGAACCATGTGATTTGATCTTGTGATTTGACATTTGAGCCTACTTGTGCATTTAACGTTTTAAAATGGATATTTGACTATCTCTTGGAAAGCATATGTGTATATATATATATATAAATATTCTTGTGGGATGTGTAAGACTTAACGCTGATGGATTGGGGGCATTAGGGATATCCCCAAGGTCCCTCTCCCTTTTCTTAAACTATGTGCCAACATAGGGACATAGGTTATTCGTCTATTCTGTTTATGTTATGACATGTCTTGATATGATTCTGCAAATCCTTCCGAAAAGAGTGGTCGTAAGAAAAGTGACTACCCACCGAACAACGTGGTCGTAAGGTGTGGTGTAGATTACCTTTGGCAAGTAATTTTCTCCCTACCAGTGGGAGGTCCTAAATTGGTCCAGTTCATGTAATAGCTCGCATGGATTTGGTTTGTCGGTTATAGTCCATCCCCGTTATATAGGAGCATTATCGCATTGCACGCATCATAAATTCCATGACATCTTGTATACTAAATTCCTTTGCTTATATGATCCTTGTATATTATGTGCCCTTGTCATCTAACATTGATATGCAGGTTCGGTAAGTCATATGTATTGCATGCCCGCATACTTAGTATATTCAAACGTACTAACACATACCCTATGCCTACTTCATTTACCATGTAGGGATCGAGCAGTTTGAGTACCAGCCGCGGGACGAATAGTCTTTCTGTGAAGATATATTTGTGGTGAGTCCCATCTTCCGAGGGTGAGCTTTGTTTCTTGTGTCCATTATATATATTAATTTGTTGAGGGTGAGCCCGGAACTTGTCCTGGCCCCCGTTCCTTAACTAGAGGCATGTGTTGGGTGTTTTGTACAAACCTTGTCATTTTGCTTAACTTATAAGAAATGCTCTTTTTGGGACTTAAACTTCCGTTATTTAATTACTTGTCTTTAAAAGCTCTCGAACCAAGCTTCGTAGATTCTGAAATTTTGAGGCTTGTCTGGGGACTCTCTGGCCCCCATTCGCCGTGTCACATCAAGGCCCCGACCCCGGGTCGTGACACCCCATCTCCGGCGATACCATCAAATTTGGGAGGAGTCAATATCACAAATCTCTCAAAGCTCTTCTGCTCAGACAAGGACATAGCAGCACTGGAAAAAACTGGCGAGGTTGAAAACCTCGGAGGTATAATAGAAAGCATGGAAAATGGACTCGGGGTCTTAAATCCCATATTAGGTCCCTGAGCTGGCTGTGAAGGACCAGCAGGTATAGCAGGAACTGAGGTACCTGAAACGTCACTAGTAGCAAGGATACCCTCCAACCTTGCCAATTATCGAATCAATAGCTCCTGTAATACTGGTGTACTCTCTAAGGATGCAGGAGGCTGAACTGGGTACTCAGTCTGCTCCTCGTGCTCATAAATTGGGTCAGCAATAGGCTCGGATGAAGCCCCACTAATCTGACCTCGGGCTGGTGTTGCTCCCCTAGCCTGGCCTCGACCTCTAGCTCTACTATGACCTCTACCTCGACCTCTAGCTCTGCCACGACCTCTACCTCGCCCTCTAGCGGGGGCTTGGACAGCAGGTACTGACTCGTCTTCGGTATTTCTAGGTCTAGTTCTCGCCATCTGTGCAGGAAGAATAGATTAGAAGCGTACAAAACTTGAATATGAACAAATCGCACGAAATGAATCAATGGAAAGAGGATTTATCCTAACAAGCATCCTGTAGCCTCTCGAAGATAGATACGGACGTCTACGTACCGATCCGCGAGACTCTACTAGACACCCTGCTCTTTAACTCATGAGACCGGTGAACCTAGTGCTCTGATACCAACTTGTCATGACCCAAAATGGATCATGACTAAAAGACCACTTAATTTCAATCCCAGTAATAAGTGTACCCTAGAAGGAGAAAAATTCAATATTATAAATAGTCACCACATAAAAATAATATCCCAAAACCTGGTATCACGAGTATAAAGAGCATCTAATACATAATTAGTAATTAAGTGCATCTTAGTCTTCGAATAGAAATAAAGACTAAACAACTAAGACATGATCCAATGAAAACTTGAAGCCCTGAGTCTCACCACTAGAATAGGTATGAACAAAGTGCATGAGCAAATCAACTACCATGTGGATAATCCTGACGAGAATCTGCGGGGGAGAAAGGAGTAGGGGTGAGTACACATAATATGTACCCAGTAGATTTAACCGACTGGGAATTAGAAATTAAATAAACTATGAAATAATCTAGGAACGCTTCCACCTGCAACAGAAAACCAGTTCGGCATCGGTGTCACCAATTTATATAGAATGACGCAAATAAAGTAAACATATAATCTCACAAAATCCAACCCCAAAATAACCACAAGTAGTACAATGAAATAGTATGCAATGTCGTGCAATGCAATATAATGCAAGGTGGTATCAAGACCGCCACACAACCTGTCGTATACACCCCCGTCGAGCTAAGGCTATAGACTAAGGGGGTCCATGGGGACCTCGTAGGCCATATACCTCAATTACAACATATCAACTACCTTGCCACCTAACTCGTATCCAAGGACTCATGATATGAACCTCAATGTATCAGACACCTTGCCACCTAACTCGTGGTCAAGGGTTTTAAAAAGTGATTTCATATTTCATAATTCTCAAAATATCATAACATGTAGTATGAGGATGCATGCAACCAAGACACATTTATAGACACAATATTCAACTCAATAATGTGATAATTGTCAAAGTACTCAAGTTTAGCGGTTGTAGTGTTCACCCTCTTCTATACATATTGAGATATTGCTTCTAATTACATCCTAAAAAGCTCTTCAGAAACTAGTCTATCCAAAACCAAACAACAACAGAACATTTCATTTATATGATGCTTTGTGTTACACTGTTACTTTAAGAAATGAGGTAGTCTAGTACTTTAGAACCCTTAAAATATTTCCTAGGTGTCTATAACAATAAGTTTCCAGTTAGTGGCCAGGAAGTCGATGATTTGGCAGCTTACAGCAACATATGGCTATAAGACTTCATTAAATCTTCATCCCTATTATATAGTAGTTCATGTGCATGCTACATGATTCCAAATACAAAGATAACATAATTTTAATGTGTCAAAAAGCTTCCAACCATCTGCAATTTCTTTCTATGCATATGACATCACGATAATTTTTTTTTTAACTCAACACGTTACATGACCTCCTCCCATAGATTACCACATAAGGATATTCAATAACTCATTCTCAGAAAAGAAGGATAGTCAAACCTACCTCAATGCCGAAACAACACTCGAATACTTCACCAAAAAGATAAATCTTGAATGCAACTTCCGAAATGATAATTCTCTCTTGTAGAACTTTCATGTCAAGAAGATATCAAGAGACAACCGTTACTAACTACTGATTTCCAAAATTTAGCAATGTTAAACTCATCTAGATTAGAACTAGAACCAACGAATGGAATCTCAAGTGGAAACTTTAATCAAGAACTGAAAATGTTCCCAACAAAAATATTTTGGACTAACTTCGTTTGGCTATTCCTATTTTTTTCCCTCACTCTTTTGTTGATTTTCTTGTACTCTCTCTTCTCTGTTCCAATTTTTAATTGATTTCTCTTTTTCTTTCCCTGCAAATCTCCTATCTTAATCTCTTTATTTTCTTCTAAAAACCCCCGTTCCTGGATGTGTGTGTACATTATATAGATAATACCTAGCAGTAGTATTGTGTGATGTATGTTCCAGGTAGATAGGAACGTGAAGGAGTAGGGAAAGGGAATCAGTTGAGGGATTTTAGGAGGGCAACGTGATGGGGGTCGGGTAGTTAGGGTAGATATTGTAGACTAATTAGGTTATCAAAAGTGATAATACTACTATTTATTTTAATAATCATAAGACAAGCAGCATGGGATAAGTTGCCACTTTAGTCCATTAATTAAATTAAATGTCTAACTTTCCCCGTGAATTTAGTAGCTATAGTTGTCGAATAGTCCAAAATACCCATTTAAAATTTACGAGAAGGATATTTTAAGAAAACAAGAGGACTAATTTTTAAAATAATCTAACGGGTCCTTACATTTACTTAACTAATATTTGATTGACTCATATCCGACTCGACCCGCTCATTTGCCGCTCCTACTTATCCCTATATAAACATTTTTAGTATATGCACAACTCTATCAATTATCAAACGGAAAAGGGCCTAAAATGCTCTCAAACTATTGAAAATAGTATAAAAATATCTTCTATCCACCTATTAGGCCTAAAATGCCCCCATCATCCACTTTTGTGTTAAAAAATGTCCTTCATTAATCTTTTTGGCTCACTTATACCCTTGAAACTAACAACCCTCTCTTTTTTTTAAAAAAAATATTCATTATGTTTCATTTTCTTATGAAATAAAACAAATCTCCTTCTCTATTAGATTTCTTTCCATAATTTATCCAAACCAAAATAATATATCTCTTTAAGGATCAAAGTGATTTTTTAAAAAAGTGATTAAAGTGATTTATTGAAATAATTAACCAATTTAGCTGAAAACTTTTTAAAAATATATAAAGTTAATGAAAAAAAAGTAAGTTTTTAATTTATCCAAAGATATCCAAAGAGTACGTTTTTATTTTTTTTAATATTATAATAAAAAATAATGAAAACTATTCAAATTTTATTAAATAAAAATATTAAAGAAAGCTAAATCAATTTTGATAAATTGCTTTGATACTTAAAAGGTTAATTATTTTATCTAAATAAAATACAAGTATGTGCAAATATTTTAGAAAAAATTTCAAAATAAGTATTGTTGTAATTTTAGATTTTTTAAGAGAGTTTTTAAAATATTTTTTCCCTTAATTTATTAAATACAAAAAAATATACCTTCTTCATGGCCCTAATTTTTTTTTTTCAAAAACTACTAATTTGTTTTTTTTTAAAAAAAAATTAGATTTACACATATGTTTTCCAAATTAAAATAGTATATTTCTTTAAAACCCCAAAACAAACTTTAAAAAAAATTTATAGGATTTATTTTGTAAAAAAAGAATCGAGGATGGGGTTAACTTTATTCCATAAAAAAAATGAAAAATAATAAATATTAAAGAAAATAGATTGTTAGTTTCAAGGATATAAGTGAGCCAAAAAGATGAATGAATGGCATTTTTGAACCCAAAGGTGGATGACATGAGCATTTTAGGCCCACTAGGTGGATGGAGGATATTTTTGTACTATTTTCAATAGCTCAAGGGCATTTTAGGTCCTTTTCCGATTATCAAATGATATTAGTTATATATAATCTAATATGTGCATAATTTACCGTCAAACCATGTAAATATGTTTTATTTATGTAAAATAGTTATCTCAAAGAAAGATTATTATGGTCAAATTATGGATAGTTATGAATATGTTACACATTAAGTAAAGCACGGCAGTAATGTGTTGGTTCCAAAAAAGACATATTATTAGACCATTTCAATAATCAATATTATAAACTATGTATAAGACTACCACTTACAAATTATTATTTTTGTCTAAAGATAAATGATAATGTTATATTAAGTACCTTGAGATGGGCGCATTTCATATGTATATGTGTGTGTGATTGACAAATGTTAAAAATCAAAGCACATTAACATTAGATTTTTAATTGTTAAATAAAGAATTCAAAGCTATCCTATGTCCAATTGAGCATATTAGTATAAAATCGATTATTGCGGATTCACCCACGAAGTATTTGTGGCCTAAAGTGTTTCGCAGACATGTGGCTCATTTGGGTGTTGCTAGATTCAATGATGAGCCATTTTAGTGGGAGTTTTTTTTTATTTATAATTTTGACATGTTAATATTGATTTTCTATTCAAATTGAAGTTATATGAAATTTAAGAATTTCATGTGTTTACTAATAGCTCTAATAAATAAAGATATTAACTTTCTATTGCGGTTATGCATAAGGTATGAGAAAGTGATTTTGGCTATTAAAATCATAAAGTAGGACCAGATGAAAATAGACATGCTTTTAGATCATTTGACATGTAATTTTCGTATTAGATCTATGTCATTGGTAGCGTTGATATTTGTGATCATTGATGGATTTAGATACGAATATATGTTACAATTTTGATCCCATATTGGTGTAATCGATGGACCAAATTATTTTTGAGATTTTTTAATTAAGATAGAAAAAGATTGTGCATAATAAGTTTTCATCTACGTATGATTCTTCAAAAATACCATAAAAAACTATCTTCAAGATTTAAAATATCATGTTGTTCAAACAAGTTATTAGAATGAAATAAAGTTAGTTTTCTTTTCATTGTTGTAGATGTATCTCTGTCTAATAATTTATTTGTGATTTTGAATGAACTATATAAAATAATTAAACAAAGTAGTGTCACTCTTCAAATCGAATTGGACAAGTATCTTACCAACACATATTATATAGATAATCTGTGACACATGATAAATTAATGAAATAAAATACAAAGGAATTTGCTAAAAAAAAACTGCATACAAATGCATATACATACAGACACAGACACACACAATAGAATGCCAATTATGAAAAGAAGTACAAATGACAAGTATAACTATCATGCCCTGAGAGGATATCCTAGACGTGATCGACACTTATAAACCATTTTTAATTCCTAAGAGAACTATTGGCCTGACCACATATAATTGAGAATACTCATCATTCATGTCATGAACCCTAAAATGTCACATAGGAAAATTTATGGAAACTCAGCAATTTTCAAGCAATAATCATCAAACCATGTTGAAATACGTTCATAATCATAATCTAAATCATAATTCATGCAATTGAAATCGAGATCACAAAATCCATAGAAGACATAGTTTGAATTGATTGAAAATATCGAGAATTGATTGATCTCCATGGTGAAAGATACCCATGGATGAATATACACATACCTTAAGGCGGTTTTCTTGAGAAAACTTGAAATTCAATAATGGAATTGAATTGGTCTTCAATGGAGCCTTACCTGAAAAAGAATTTGTAATCTAGAAGATTTTATAAATTAAGAATTGGGTGAGAACGAGAGAATTTGAGGGCTTAGTGTCAGGACCCGCCACCATTTTCGACCAACGAGACAGAATCCGGGACGTTCGGGCAGCGTGGAAGACTCCGGATCAGTGTAGATAATTCCAGCATTGTGTAGTCTTCTCTAGAACAAAGTGGAGAATTCTAGAGAAGGACTTTCTTGTAAATAGGGGAGGACTTATTTGTAAATATGGAGGACCTGTAGTGTAAATAATATTTACACCTAGGCCCTTTTTGAGTAGTATAAATAGATGGGGCCATTTCACTTTGTAAACCATCCAAGAATCACTTGTAAGCATTCTTACAAAGTTATAAAGTCTTCCTTTCTTAAAGCTCTCTTTCTCTCTTAAAGTATTCTTATCTAGCGTTCCCTTAGCGGTCTTAGTTGAAGGCTTACTAGTATTTGCAAGATCGTAAAAGATTCATGAGCAAATTAACTAGTGCCGCACAGAAGTCTTACCGATAGTTCTAAGTCCATGACAACGTGGTATCAGAGCAGGTTCATCTAAGGGAAACTATGGCAACCGGAGGAAGTTTTGACGCCATCACCACCAACACCCTGCTAGATGTTGGAAAGAAGCGTAAAGGAAAGAAGGGTTCCAAGAAGGCGGGCGAAATGCCGCTCGAACCAGCACCCAGCGAGGTCATGACGACCCAAGCCCTTTCGGCCACGGAGATGAGCGATGACGACCAAGGTGAGGAACCTGTCGACGTCTCGCTCGATATGGGATGGGTCCGGAGGGTCGCTGCTGCCGGCCAGGCGGTAGAGTTCTTGGGCCAACGGGTGAACAAACTCGACGGTCAGTTCAAAACCTTAGAGGAGTTCACCCTCGAGGAGAATGACAGCATCCGAAAGGAGTTGGACGGACGATGGGTGACAGAGTGCGAGCTTAAGGAGACTATCACGTCCCTAGAGTTCCGTCTCATGGACGCACTCACCGAAATAAAGGCTATGAAGGCCACCATGGAGGCTATTAGTGCGAAAATGAGAGAACTTGAAGGAGGTATAGCCGAAGGGAGACTTGCCGAGCTGGCTGTTGATAGGGAGGCTAGGATCGAGGTCCCCAAGCCACCCATTTTTAAGGGGGTCCAAGACGCCCGAGAGGTGGAGAATTTCTTGTGGCACTTGGAGAATTACTTCAAGTGCAACAAGATAAGAAGTGATGAGACAAGGATCAACACGGCCATACTATACCTATCAGAGATGGCCATGCTATGGTGGAGGCGTAAAGAGGCCCATATCGGGAGGGGGCAATGCACCATAAGCATATGGGAGAAGTTCAAGGCGGAATTTAAGAAGGCCTTCTTCCCAAATAATGTCATCTATGAAGCCAAGCAGAGGTTCAGGGAACTGACGCAGACGTGTAGCATAAAGGCATACGTGAAGGAGTTTACAATTCTCACGCTTTAGATTCCCAACCTGACATAGGAAGATATGATGTTCCACTTCATGGATGGCTTACGAAATTGGGCCAGGACAGAACTGGAGCGGAGACAGGTGTCCACCGTAAATGAGGCCATCACACACGCCGAAGCCCTGACGGACTTCAAGCATGACAAGGGCAGGGCCAAAGAGTCGAAGGGTGGCCATGCCAAAGGTGGGGGAGATCGCAGCAAGGGCAAGAAGCCACTCCCACCTAGAAACCAAGATCGAGCTGACAATAGGAGGCCCGGTCGTCAGGAGTATGCCGAGAGAAAGGAGCAGTCGTCCAAAGGCAGCGACTGCTATATTTGTGGAGGCCCACATTGGTATGCCAGGTGTCCCCAGATGAAGAACCTTGGAGCCATTATGCGGGAGCACAAGAAGAAGGAGACGAAGGACCAAGGACTAAGTTTGGACACCACCCAAGTGGGTATGATCGGGTTGTATGCCAATACTGCCAAGCCAGTCGGTAAGCAGGAGGCTTACCCAACACAGTACGTGGACATGACCCTGAATGGGAAACCAGTACGTGCCATGGTGGATACAGGAGTGGAGGCCAACATCATGACACAGACAACGGCAGCGAGGTTGGGGCTGGGCTACATTCCGAGCAACACCCGTCTTAAGACGGTTGATGCCCCACAGACTCCTCTGTGTGGCGTAGCACAAAGGGTAAGCGTCACCCTCGGGACATGGCAGGGTAAGACTAACTTTGCCGTTGCTCCCTTGGACATCTTCGACATCATTCTCGGGCAGGAATTCTTCAAGGAATGCCACACCATGATTGACCCCTACCTCCAACGCATGCTTGTCATGGAGAGGGAAGGGTCATGCATGGTGCCCTTGATAGAGCTACCGAAGGCAGAAGGTGTATCCCACTTGTCAGCCATGCAGATAGTGAAGGGGCTGAAGAAGGGGGAACCGACATATCTAGCCACCATCATAAGTTCGGGTGAAGAAGATGGTGCTAAAGAAGCCGTGCCACCATGCATCGAGGAGGTGTTGGAGGAGAACAAGGATGTAATGCCCGAGAAGCTGCCAAAACACTTGCCTCCTAGGCGGGAGGTAGATCACCGGATAGAGCTGGAGCCAGGGAATAGACCACCGGCCTACCCGCCTTACCGGATGGCGCCCCGGAGCTAGAGAAGCTAAGGAAGTAGTTGAAAGAGCTCCTCGAAGCTGGCCATATCAGACCTTCTAAAGCACCATTTGGTGCACCAGTATTATTCCAGAAAAAGAGGGACGGATCGTTGGGCCTATGCATAGACTACCGGGCGTTGAACAAGGTAACCGTGAAGAACAAGTATCCAATACCGCTCATCGCCGATTTGTTCGACCGACTTGGACAGGCGAAATATTTCACCAAGGTGGATCTCCGAAAGGGATATTACAAAGTACGGATTGCGGAAGGGGACGAGCCGAAGACAACGTGTGTAACAAGGTACAGATCCTACGAGTGGCTGGTTATGCATTTCGGCTTAACCAACGCACCCGCTACCTTTTGCACACTTATGAACAAGATCTTTCACCCCTACCTGGATGACTTCGTGGTGGTGTACTTGGATGATATCGTCATCTACAACAACACCTTGGAGGAACACGTGCAACACTTAAGAAAAATATTCCAGGTCTTACGGGAGAACAAGCTCTATATTAAGCGGGAGAAGTGTGAATTCGCCCGGCCCGAGGTGCACTTGGGTCACATCATCAGTCAGGGCCAGCTAAGAATGGACGCAGCCAAGGTTCGGGCCATTCAAGAGTGGAGACTCCCACAAAGGTGACAGAGCTAAGGTCGTTCCTTGGGCTTGCCAACTACTATCGCCGATTTATCAGTGGATACTCCGCAAAAGCTGCTGCACTCACTGAGCTGCTGAAGAAGAACAAGCCGTGGATCTGGAGTAAAGAATGCCGGGAGGCATTCGAATGTCTAAAAGCTGCCATTTCGGAGGAACTAGTCCTTGCTTTGCCCGACTTCTCCAAAACGTTCAAAGTGCATACAGACGCTTCGGACTACGCCATCGGGGGTGTGATAATGCAGGACAGACACCCCATCGCCTTCAAGAGCCATAAGCTGAATGATACGGAACGGTGATACACAGTTCAGGAGAAGGAAATGACCGCCATAGTGCATTGCCTACGCACATGGAGGCATTACCTATTGGGGTCTAAGTTCGTGGTCAAAACCGGCAATGTTGCCACTAGCTACTTTCAGTCGCAGAAGAATCTCACACCCAAATAGGCTAGGTGGCAGGACTTTCTAGCAGAGTTTGATTACTAGCTAGAATATAAACCGGGCAGAGGCTATGTCGTGGTCGACGCTCTGAGCTGAAAAGCCGAGCTAGCCGCCATCACTACGGCATAGTGGGACATCCGGGAGGTCATCAAGGAAGTCTTGCTGCATGATCTAGAAGCTAAGAGACTGGTGGAATTGGCGTCTCAAGGCAAAACACGACGCTTCTGGATGGAGGATGGCTTCTTACTCACCGCCAGATGGAGGATCTTTGTGCCAAAGCATGGGAACGTTAGGCAGCAGATCATGAAGGAAAGCCACGACACATTGTGGGCAGGGCACCCAGGGCAGTGACGTACGAGAGCTCTCATTGAGACCATTTATTACTGGCCACGAATGCGGGATAATATCGAGTGCTACGTGCAGACTTGTCTTGTATGCCAGCAAGACAAGACGGAGCAGCGCCAACTTGGAGGACTCTTGGAGCCACTACCAGTTGCAGAACATCCGTGGAAGAGCGTTACCATGGACTTCATCACTTGCCTTCCAAAGTCCGATAGGTATGGGACTATCATGGTTGTGGTGGACTAATTCTCTAAGTATGCCAGCTTTATGCCCGCCACAACCGTATGCACAGCCAAGGAGACCGCCCAACTGTTTTTCAGGAATGTAGTAAAGTATTGGGGGTTGCCGAGGCATATCATAAGCGATAGGGACCCACGATTTACTGGAAACTTCTGGAAATAATTATTCGGAATTCTTGGCACGGAGTTGCACTTCTCCACCAGTTTCCACCCTCAGACGGATGGCCAGACAGAAAGAGTAAATGCCTTGTTGGAGTGCTATCTCCGACACTTCGTGAGCTCTCACCAAAGTGACTGGGCAAAGTTGCTTGATGTAGCCTAGTTCTCCTACAACCTGCAAAGGAGTGAAGCCACTGGAAAGTCGCCATTCGAGTTGGCCACGGGCCAACAACCCCAAACTCCGTCCGACAACATTTGAAGGAAAGATTTTGGGGGGATATCATTTGACCCGGGGTTATGAAGAATAGCTGGATACCGCTAAGTCTTACTTAGACAAAGCGGCTAAGAAAATGAAAAATTTCGTCGATCGCAAGCGCCGCCCCACGGACTACCAGATTGGAGACCTGGTCTTGGTAAAGTTCAACCCGAGGAAATTCAAAGCTTTGGGAGGCGTACACCAGAACATGGTTCGGAAGTACGAGGGACCATTCAGGATCGTTGCCAAGGTAGGCAAGGTCTCTTACCAGCTAGAGCTTCCACCAACATTCAAGGTGCACCCCGTGTTCCATGCCAGCGTCCTCAAGCCATACCATGAGGACAAAGAGGAGCCAAGTCGAGGACAGTCACAGAGGGCACCTATCACAGTCACTACCTCGCGTGATCGAGATATAGAGGGCATCATAGACTACCAGGCCTGGCAAAGGAGGGGACAACCAGCTACTGCAATGTTCCTCATGCACTGGAAGGGTCAAGCACCAGAGGAGGCCACGTGGGAAAGGTACGAAGACCTGTGGCAATTCAGGGACAAAGTACGAGAGTTCTTGTAGCAGCAGCAGCAGCAGTGCCCCGCGGTCGTCGCTACAACAGGTGGGGGAGAGTGTCAGGACCCGCCACCATCTTCGGCCAACGAGACAGAATTCGGGACATTCGGGCAGCGCGCGGAAGACTCCGGATCAGTGTGGATAATTCCAGCATGTAGTCTTCTCTAGAACAAAGTGGAGAATTCTAGAGAAGGACTTTCTTGTAAATAGGAGAGGACTTATTTGTAAATATGAAGGACTTGTAGTGTAAATAATATTTACAACTAGGCCCTTTTTGAGTAGTATAAATAGAGGGTGCCATTTCACTTTGTAAACCATCCAAGAATCACTTGTAAGCATTCTTACAAAGTTATAAAGTCTTCCTTTCTTAAAGCTCTCTTTCTCTCTTAAAGTCTTCTTATCTAGCGTTCCCTTTAGCGGTCTTAGTTGAAGGCTTACTAGTATTTGCAAGATCGTGAAAGATTCGTGAGCAAATTGACTAGTGCCGCACGGAAGTCTTAGCGATAGTTCTAAGTCCGTGATTTAAAGAATAGAATTTTGTACCCAAAACAATCCAAGTTCATTAAATAATAGGTAGGAAAAAGTCCAAAGTACCGCCACTTAAAACTAAAATCAAACAATAGTAAGGTACTAAGTCTGCGATGTGGAGTTGTTTTATCAGAGGATATTTTTTAGCGAAATAAATTTTGATTAGATTATGGTCTAATTTTAACCAAGGTCGAATTTGGCTTATCCTGGAGTAGGTCCGCCTCGCGGTCCTATCACAGACCCTTCTGGAAAAAGAAATTTTTAAAATTTTTATTTTTCAATCCGCTTGACCTAAAAATCCACCGAGGCCATTTCTACAAAGTTTTACTTTATTATATCATTTCAACCTTCCAACACCTGAAATATAACTGTCACGCGCCGGGAGGGTACCTTTGACGTGTCTAGCACTCAGATATCATTTCTGATTTCCAAGCGAACCACTTGGCTTAATCACTAGTCCAATCAATAGCGGAAGTGTAACGCCCGGTAAAATTACCAAAATAGCACTAGAGGAGAGGTATGCACATAATGCATATTCCAATGCTCGTATGGCAAATCCGAGGCTCGATTTGTGATCAGCACAAAAATTTGAGTAGGAAAATGGTCTCAGTTGATTTTTAGAGCGACCGGATCAAAAGATACGACCCAAAAATGAAAAACAGTGAGAGTGCGCAATGGAGGTGCATCACACCTCTGTAGCGAAGTCACACTTATTTTTTTTCAAAAATTTTCGATGGAAATGGGAAAAATCGTTCAGAAACATTTTGGAGAAAATACACTGTGCGCGACCAGTCCGTGTCGCGGACTGGGTTATCCTGAAGCTGAAAAAATTCTAAATTTTATGAGGAGCATTCCGGTCAATTTACAACCCCTTCTAAACTCTATACATGATCTAATTAGGTCGTTTTGACATTAAAAGGGTCTAAAACCCCATTCTAAGTTCTTTTCTAATGATCTAACAAGACTAGGGCTTGAGGAAAGAGGAGAAGAGCTTGAGATTGAGGAATTCAAGAGGAAATCCTTGAAGAGATTGTTGAGAGCTCTATCCCAGGTATGTAAGGCTAAACTAGAAGCATGATATTGACCTCTCATGTGTCCCATAGATGGTCATAGAGGAGTTGAGAGAGATTGACCTCTCATGTGCCCCATAGATGGTCATAGAGGAGTTGAGTGTTCATGAGTCCCCATATATGTTCTTAAATTGATTCTTGAATATCTTTTAATAAATTATGTCTATTTTTATGTACTTCTGTATGTTGATGATCATCATAAACTTAATTTCTTGAATTGGAAAATTGCATAACCCAACATGTTAATTTTTGAAAGCATGCATGAATGAGTCTAGGGGTTAAGTCTAGAGCCTTGACGTGAGATTGTTGATTGTGATTGTGATGAGAGAATGATGATGAGTTGATAGAACTTGATAATCCTATGAGTCTCTATAAATGAACTCCAATGATTGTCTATTCGATTGTTCCCTAAGGATTGTTCTAAGCCTTGAGCTATTGATTGACGAGAGGGTTAAAATTCCTATAAGAACCGATAAATGAGAGGGTTAAAGTCCCTATGAGACTGATCGATGAGAGGGTTAAAGTCCGCGTGATTTGATTGGATTGATTGTCTTATGAGCATTGAGTCATGTGAGGAGTATCGAGCACCGAAATAATAAGAGTTAGTCCAGCTCGCACTCATCAAACTACGTAGCTAAACGTAGGTGAGGATTAGAACCATCACATTACATTGTGGTTCCCTCTTGAGAGAGTCCCTGATACAATAGAAGGCTAGTTGATTGCAGTTTCCCTTAGTGGATTCGATTTGTTCCCTACCTGGCAAGTATAGAACGGTCGTGACAACACCGGTGGGATGTTGTACAATCACTGGCTCATAAGTGATTGTTGTCGGATAAGAGAAACTCTTAGAGAGTCCCTACCTTGAGTACTCTTAGTCGAGATGAGATGAGTTCCATTGAGTTAAGTTGAGTTGATTTGATTGATGAGGTTGATTGGTTGATGGGTCACTTGTCTACTCTTTATTCTTGCTTTAGGTAGACATTTGACGTTTTGATTTGATGATTATTCTGAGTCGACAATTGTTCCATATTACTGTACCGGTTTCTATTTCATTAAGCTATTTTATATACCATACATTCCACGTACTGACACCACTTGGTGTTGCATCATTTCATGATGCAGATACAGGGATTAGGGATGGTCAACAGGCGCATTGTTAAAGGTCCAGGACGTTCAACTTATTGGTGAGCCTCCCCTACTCCGAAGGATCCACTATTATTTATTTCATCATGCTTTTGAGTTAGACTAGACTAGTCTTATGTTTTGATTTTGGTAGCCATGAGTCTGTCATTGACACCACTTGATTAGTGATAGAGGATTCATAGATGATAATCGGACGTTGATATTAAGATTGTGAGCTAGTTCTTTATACTAGCCTTTATTATTAATCTATTATTACTTGAGACATTAGATGAGATAAGCCCATTTACTTTTGCTGATCTGTAGAGT
Organism: Solanum rostratum; assembly: GCA_029948455.1. Classification (NCBI taxonomy): domain Eukaryota; kingdom Viridiplantae; phylum Streptophyta; class Magnoliopsida; order Solanales; family Solanaceae; genus Solanum; species Solanum rostratum. The sequence goes on along the minus strand of CM057046.1, from coordinate 21,107,887 downwards.
GGTTTGAGTGAATGGATGTGATGAGGCCAAGTGGTTCGCTTGGAGACTAGCAATAGTCTCTAGGTGCCGGCCACGTCTTGGGTGTCCTCTTGGGGCTTGACAAACTTGGTCTCAGAGCACAGAGTTCAAGTGTCTTAGGGAGTCTATGAAGCCGTGTTTAGTAGAGTCCTTATTGTTAGTGTGAAGAGCTCCACATCCATAATTTGGAGGCTATAGGACATTTAGGAACTGTTTCACCTCTTTCATGTTCTAAATCGAGCGATAGTGTTATACTCCATACAAGGTTCTTCTCTAATACGTGCTCTACGAGTTATAAAGTTGTAATCATGCCTCCTAGAAGAGCCGTTAGACGTCCCACCAGGCAAAATGTCAACCCACTTGAGCCTCAAGGACACAAGGAGCTTGCGGGCCAAGCTTTCCCTATTGAGCAGCCCCTGCGAGATGAGGTCTCTAATATAGAACTACGCCAGGCTATTCAAACTCTAGCCCAGACTGTCACAACACCTGCTGCGAGACGAGTGGATAGACAGGATTCCCATGACACCTCTAAAGTCCGAGAATTTGTAAGGATGAATCCGCTTGAGTTCACAAGGTCTGTATCCACTAAGGATCTTGAGAACTATGTGGAGGAGCTTCAGAAGATGTTCCAAGTGATGCATGTGGTTGATATGGACAGAGTTGAACTGACTGCTTACCAACTCAAGGGTGTGGCCAGACTATGGTTCGACCGATGAAAGGTAGAAGAGAGGATGCCCCATTATTGACTTGGGCAGTATTCGAGGAAGCCTTCTTGGGAAGCTTCTTCCCAAGAGAGCGAAGAGAGGTTAAGGTAAGAGAGTTCTTGAATCTGAAACAAGGCTCTATAACTGTGTAGGAGTATGGGTTGAAGTTCATGCAACTATCTCGCTATGCTCCGGACATGGTTGCTGATATAAGGGGAAGAATGGGGATGTATACGGATGTATGCAGATGCGTTGAACAGAGGGCCAAAGAGATATGAGAGGGGAGAAATGCTCGTGAGTGATATGGATATTGGGAGATTGATGATGTTTGTGCAACAGGCTGATGAGAAGAGGCAACATGATAGAGAAGAGTTCAGAAATAAGAAGGCTAAGACACCCAACCATGAGGTTGGAAGGAAAGGGAATGGTAACCGATTTCCAGCACCATCATATTCTAGTGCACCTGTGCCTAGAGACAGGAATGATCAGAGGCCTCATAATGTTGGAACCCAAGGATCTCAATCACAAGCTAGTGTGGCTTAAGGTTCACAGGGGAAACCACCGTGTGGTAAGTGTGGCAAATTGCACTCAGGGAGATGTCGTAAAGGGGATAATATATGCTACAAATGTGGCCAAGTGGGTCACTACCAGAGAGAGTACCCAAAGTGGGTTGATTGGGATCAACCTTCTGCACCAGCCCCACCAACTAGAAGGAACAAGAGTGGTGTTATGTTTGGCGCAAGTGGAGCTACAAACCATTTGTATGCCATAGGTAGTCGCCAAGATCAGGAGAACTCCCCAGATGTTGTAACGGGTATGATTCGAGTCTTTACTTTTGATTGTTATGTTTTGATGGATCCTGGTGCCACATTGTCATTTGTAACTCCTTATATGGTCAGTAGATTTGATATAACCCCTGAGAATCTTCTTGAACCCTTTGATGTTTCTACTCCAGTGGAAGAGTCTATTCAAGTAGAGAGAATCTATAGAGGTTGTGTAGTGTCCATCCATCATAGGGGTACTCTTGTTGATTTGGTTAAGTTAGAGATGGTTGATTTTGATGTGATCCTTGGCATTGATTGGCTTTACGCCTGTTATGCCTCCGTTGATTGTAGATTTCGAACTGTTAAGTTCCAATTTCCGAATGAACTGGTTCTTTAGTGGAAGGGTGATTTTGTTACACATAGGGGAAAGTTTATCTCATATCTTAGAGCCAGAAAGTTGATTTCCAAAGGTTGTATCTATCACCTCATGTGAGTGAAAGATGATTATATTGAGTCTCTTGCTCTTGAGTCAGTTCCAATTGTGAATGAATTTCCTGAAGTATTTCCTGAGGATCTTCCTGGAATTCCTCGTGATAGGGAGATTAACTTTGGGATTGATGTCCTTCCCGATACCCATCCTATTTTGGTTCCACTTTATAGGATGTCCCCTGCTGAGTTGAAAGAGCTGAAAGAACAATTGAAAGATCTGTTAGAGAAGGGCTTTATAGGCCGAGTGTTTCTCCTTGGGGTGCCTCAAAATGTGTATTGACTATAGGCAGATGAACAAGGTCATAGTAAAGAATAAGTATCCTCTTCCAAGGATAGATGAACTGTTTGACAAACTTCAGGGTGCCTCTTGTTTCTCAAAGATAGACCTCAGATCTGGCTACCATGAGTTAAAAGTGAGGGAATGTGATATTCCAAAGACAGCCTTTAGGACCAGATATGGCCATTTTGAGTTCTTGGTCATGTCCTTTGGGTTGACGAATGCACCTGCAGCCTTTATGAACTTGATGAATATAGTATTCAGACAATATCTTTATATGTTTGTGATTGTGTTCATCGACGACATTTTGGTGTATTCGTAAAATGAGGAGGAGCATACTAATCACTTCAGAGTTTTCCTCCAAACATTTAAGGACCATGAGTTGTATGTGAAATTCTCAAAGTGCGAATTTTGGCTTAAATCAGCGGCTTTCCTAGGCCACGTTGTCTCCAGTGATGGTATTCGAGTAGATGCCCAAAAGATTGAAGCGGTTAAGAACTAGCCTAAACCGACCTTTTCGATTGACATAAGAAGTTTCTTGGGGTTGACAGGATACTACCGTAGATTTGTTGATGGATTTTCTTCTTTATCCGCACCATTGACTAAATTGACTTAGAAAAATGTCAAGTTTCAGAGGTCCGATAAATGTGAGAAGAGTTTCCAAGAGATGAAGACGAGACTGATTATTGCACCGGTTCTAATCTTGCCCGATGGGACACGACTTTGTAATCTATTGTGATGCTTCGAGGGTTAGATTGGGATGTGTGCTGATGCAGAGAGGGAAGATGATAACCTATGCTTCCAGACAACTTAAGATTCATGAGAGGAACTATCCAACCCATGATCTTGAGTTGGCAGCGGTGGTGTTTGCACTTAAAATCTGCCGCCTCTTCTTATATGGAGTGCATGTATATGTGTTCAAGGACCACAAGAGCTTGCAGTATGTCTTTAGTCAGAAAGATCTCAACCTGCGACAGAGAAGATGGTTGGAGTTGATCAAGGATTATGACATGAACATTCTCTACCATCCAGGTAAAGCTAGCATTGTTGCTGATGCTCTTTGCAGGTTGTCAATAGGTAGCACCACCCATGTTGAGGAAGGAAAGAATGAGTTAGCCAAGAAAGTACATCAATTGGCTCGATTGGGAGTTCAACTTGAGGAGAATAATGAAGGAGAATTTAATGTTAAGAATGAGTCTGCTTCATCCTTAGTTGTAAAGGTGAAGGAAAAGCAACACCAAGATCCTGTCATTACTCCAATTGAAAGAGGTTGTCCATACATAGAAAGTGATGGTTTTTCTCCAAAAGAGGAGATGGAGTGTTGAGATACCAGAGTAGATTATGTGTTCCAGATGTTGTTGGTATACAAGACAGGATCATGGCTGAAGCCCATATCACTAGATATTTCATTCATCCTGGCTCTATGAAGATGTATCATGACTTGAAGGAAGTGTATTGGTGGAGCAGAATGAAGAGGGATATTGCTAAATTCATTTCAGTGTTCGAATTGCCAGGAAGTGAATATTGAGCATCAAAGGACATATGGATTCACTCAGAACTGTGAGATTCCTAAATGGAAGTGGGAGATGATTAATATGAACTTTATTACTGGTCTACCAAGGTCTCGAAAACAAGATGATTCGATATGGATGATTATAGACAGGATGGCCAAATCGACTCACTTCTTAACAGTTAAGAGAACCAACACTGCAGAGGAGTACGCCAAGTTGTATATCCAAGAGATTGTGAGTTTGCATGGAGTTCCCTTATACATCATCTCAAACAGATAAGCTCTATTCACCTCCCAATTTCGGAGATCGTTCTAGAAAGGATTGGGTACTAAAGTGAACCTGTGTAACCTTTCATCCACGAATAGATGGTCTGGCAGAGCGCACAATTCAGACATTAGAGGATATGTTGAGAGCCTATGTTCTTGATTTCAAGGGAATTTGGGATGATCACCTACTATTGATTGAATTTGCATAGAATAATAGTTATCATGCAAGCATCCAAATGGCTCCCTATGAAGCCTTGTATGGAAGGAGATGTAGATCACCAATTAGGTGGTTTGAGGTTGGAGAAATGGAATTGATTGGGCCTAATCTTGTCCACCAATCGATGGAGAAGGTTAAGGTCATTAGAGAGAGATTGAAGATTTCCCAAAGTCGCCAGAAATCTTATACCCACTTGAGGAGAAGAGACTTAGAGTTCGAGGTGAATGATTGGGTGTACTTGAAACTGTCACCTGTGAAGGGTGCCATGAAATTTGGGAAGAAGGGAAAGTTGAGCCTATGCTATGTGGGGCCATATCATATTGTGAAAAGGATTGGGAAGGTTGCTTATGAGTTAGAGTTGCCTTCCGAGTTAGATGAAATTCATCCGGTATTCCATATATCGATGTTGAAGAAGTGCTTGGGAGATCCTACCTTGGTTATCCCTGTGTATAGCATTGGAGTGAAGGATAGCTTGTCCTACGAAGAGGTTCCAGACCAAATCCTTGATCGTCAGATTCGTAAGTTGAGAAACAAAGAGATAGCCTCAGTCAAAGTCCTATGGAGAAATCAATTCGTTAAGGAAGCCATATGGGAAGCTGAGGAAGAGATGAAAGCCAAATATCCGCACCTATTCGTACCAAATGATGAGAACGTCAAAGGTACATTTCTTGCCATTCACTAGATTGATTGATCTATTCTTGAGTTGATTGTCTATTCCCGAGTCCGAATAGAATTGATTGAGTGAGATTTATAAGAAGTCGAGAGTTTGATTGGTTGAGTTGAATTTTGAGATGAGTCTTGAGTCTATTCGTGCCTTGATACCCACCTTTACTCATCATTCGAGGATGAATGACCCCAAGGGAGAGATGATGTAACGCCTGGTAAAATTATCAAAATATCCCTAGAGGAGAGGTATGCGCATCACACATCTTCTGATGCTCGTATGGAAAATCTGAGGTCGAATTTGTGATTAACACGAAAAATTGAGTGGAAAATGGTCTCGGTCGATTTTTAGAGCGACCAGATCAAAAGATAATTTTTCAATCCGAAAATAAATATACGGTGAGGGTGCGCGATGGAGGCGCGTCGTGCCTCTGTAGCAGAGTCACACTTATGTTTTTTCAAAAATTTTTGATGAGATTGGAAAAACTCATTCAAAAACTTTTTGAAGAAAATACACTGTGCGCAACCAGTTCACGTCGCGGACTGGGTTATCCTGAAGCTGAAAAAATTCTAAATTTTGTGAGGGGCATTCCGGTCAATTTCCAACCCCTTTCTAAACTCTATAAATCATCTAATTAGGTCGTTTTGATGTTAAAAGGGTCTAAAACCCCGTTCTAAGTCCTTTTCTAATGATCTAACAAGACCAGAGCTTGAGGAAAGTGGAGAAGATCTTGATATTGAGGAATTCAAGAGGAAATCCTTCAAGAGATTATTGAGAGCTCTATCCAGGTATATAAGGCTAAACTAGAAGCATGAGATTGACCTCTTATGTGACCCATAGATGGTCATAGAGGAGTTGAGTGTTCATGAGTCTCCATATATGTTCTTAAATTAATTCTTGAATATCTTCTTATAAATTATGTCTATTTTCATGTACTTTCGTATGTTGATGATTATCATAAACTTATTTTCTTGAATTGGATATTTTCATGAGAAATGACATAACTTAACATGTTAACTTTTGAAAGCATGCATGAATGAGTCTAAGGGTTGAGTCTAGAGCCTTGACATGAGATTGTTGATTGTGATTGTGATGAGAGAATGATGATGAGTTGGTAGAACTTGATAATCCTATGAGTCTCCATAAATGAACTCCAATGATTGTCTACTTGATTGTTCCCTAACGATTGTTCTAAGCCTTGAGCTATTGATTGAGATGTTGGTTGATGAGAGGGTTAAAGTCCTCGTGATTTGATTGGTTTGATTGTCTTATGAGCATTGAGTCATGGGAGGAGTATCGAGCACCGAAAGAGTAAGGGTTAGTCCAACTCGCACTCGTCAAACTACGTAACCAAACGTAGGTGAGGATAGAACCATCACATTACATTGTGGTTCCCTCTTGAGAGAGTCCCTGAAACAATAGAAGACTAGTTGATTGCAGTTTCCCTTAGCGGATTCGATTCGTTCCCTACCTAGCAAGTATGGAAATGGTAGTGGCAACACCGGCGGGATGTTGTACAATCTCTGGCTCATAAGTGATTGTTGTCGGATAAGAAAAATTCCCAGAGAGTCCCCACTGTGAGTATTCTGAGTCGAGATGAGATGAGATGTGATAAAATGAGTTCCATTGAGTTGAGTTGAGTTGATTTGGCTGATGAGGTTGATTGGTTGATGGGTCACTTGTCTATTCTTTATTCTTGCTTTAGATAGACATTTGACGTTTTGATTTGATGATTTATTGAGTCGACGATTGTTCCATATTACTCTACCTATTTCTGTTTCATTCAGCTATTTTACATACCGTATATTCCACGTATTGATGCCACCTGGTGCTTCATCATTTTATGATACAGATACAGGATATAGGGATCATCAACAGGCGCATAGTTGAAGGTCCAGGACGTTCAGCTTATTGGTGAGCCTCCCTTACTCAGGAGGATCCACTATTATTTATTTCATCATACTTTTGAGTTAGACTAGACTAGTTTTATATTTTGATTTCAGTAGCCATGGGTCTGTTATTGGCACCACTTGATTAGTGATAGAGGATTCATAGATGATAGTCGACGTTGATGTTAAGATTGTGAGATAGTTCCTTTTACTAGCCTATTAATATATTATTACTTGAGACATTAGATGAGATGAGCCCATTTACTTTCGTTTACTTCCGTTGATATGTAGAGTGGTCTGATTGAATGGATGTGATGAGGCCAAGTGGTTCGCTTGGAGACTAGCAATAGTCTCTAGGTACCGGCCACGTCTTGGGTGCCCTCTCGGGGCATGACAGGAAGTTTCAGTTAATCAACAACAACAACATACCCAGTGAAATCCCATAAGTGGGGCCTGGGGAGGGTAAGATGTACGCAGACCTTACCACTACCACATAGGTAGAGAGGTTGTTTCTCGGAAACCCTCGTCACAAAAACCCATTAGCAGAATAAGCTAGATATGTTAAACAGGCAAGAAAGAGAAGAACACATAATAACACGTAGATACAGGATAGTAAACATGTAAAAGTAGATAAATAACATATAAAGACAGATAATTACCACTCCTTCGTATCTACCCTATTAGCCTGCTACTCTAATTCTCGACCTCCACTCCTTCCTGTCTAAGTTCATGTCCTTGGTGAGATCAAGTTTCACCATATCATATCTAATCACCTCCCCCCAATACTTCTTTGGTCTACCTCTACCCCTCCTTGTAGCTCCCAAATCTAGCCTCTCACATTTTCTAACAGGGGCATCCGTACTCCTTCTCTGTACATGTCCAAACCATCGCAGTCTCGCTTCTCTCATCTTGTCAGCTACAGGGGCCACCTCTAGCTTCTCCCGAAAGACCTTGTTCCTAATTTTATCACTCATGGTGTGACCACACATCCATCTTAACAACCTCATTTCTGCGACCTGCATCTTCTGAACATGTACATTTTTAATTGACCAACACTCCACCCCATACAGCAAAGATGGTCTAACCACCATTCTGTAGAACTTACTTTTGAGTTTAGGTGGTATCTTCATATCACACAATACTCCAGAGGCCAACCTCCATTTTGTCCAAGTCGCCCCAATACGATGTGTGACATCATCGTCGATATCCCCACTACTCTAGATGATAGACCCCAGATACTTAAAGCTTTCCTTCTTAGGTATAAGGTGAGCCGCAAGTCTCACATCAATGTCTGCTTCATCCCTCGCAACACTGAATTGGCACTCCAAGTATTCTGTTTTGATCCTGCTCAGTTTGAATCCTTTGGTCTCCAAAGCGTGTCTCCAAACCTCCAACCTATCATTAACTTTGGTCCGGGTCTCATCAATCAGTACTATGTCATCTGCAAACAACATACACCATGGGACTTCCTCCTGGATAGATCATGTCAGCTCATCTACCACCAAGGCAAATAGAAAAGGGCTCAGCACAGATCCTTGATGAAGTTCCATCTGAACAGGAAAATATTCAGAGTCTTCTCCCACCGTTCTTATCCGAGTTATGGCCCCGTCGTACATGTCCTTTATCACTCTAATATATGCCATTAGGACGCCTTTCATCTCCAAACACCTCCATAGGACATCCCTCGGGACTTTGTCATAGGCCTTCTCAAGATCAATGAACACCATATGAAGGTCCTTCTTACTTTCCCTGTATTTCTCCACTAATCTCCGAACAAGGTGGATTGCTTCAGTAGTCGACCGTCCTGGCATGAATCCAAACTAGTTTTCTGAGATAGAAACTACTTTTCTCACCCTCATCTCCACCACTCTCTCCCATGCCTTCATAGTATGGCTCAACAACTTGATACCCCTGTAATTATTACAGTTTTGAATATCACCTTTGTTCTTATATAGTGGGACCATTGTACTCTTCCTCCATTCATCCGGCATCTTGGCTGTCTTCATGATAATATTGAACAGTCTAGTCAGCCACTCTATGCCATCCTTGACCATACTCTTCCAAAAATCTATCGGAATCTCATCCGGTCCGAGCGCCCTCCCTCTCTTCATCCTACTAATAGCCCTTCTAACCTCCTCAACTCTGAACCGCCTGTAATAACCAAAATCTCGGTGACTTTCAGAATGTGCCAACTTGCCCAGCTCAATATCACTATCTCCTTTTTCTTTTAAAAGTATGAAAGTAAGCTTGCCACCTTTGTTTAATAGAAGTCACATCCACTAGCACCTCACCCTCCTCATCCTTGATGCACTTCACTTGATCCAAGTCGCGAGCTTTCCTTTCTCTCTCTTTAGCAAGCCTATACGTTCGCTTGTCCGCGCCTTTGTCACTTAGCTCCTCATATAGGCGCTCAAACGCTGTTGTCTTAGTATTCGTCACCGCTATCTTTGCATTTGACTTAGCCGTCTTATAAATCTCCTTAAGCCTTTATTTTTCATCATCTTTCCTACACTCCAACCACTTTGTATAGGCCACCTTCTTAGCTTTTACTTTGTCTTGAACTTCTTCATTCCACCGCCAATCACCTTGACGTCCCCCGAAGGTTCCTCTCGAAACCCTTAGTACCTCAGAGGCTATCTTTCGAATGTAACCAGCAGTATTGTCCCACATAATATTCACATCTCCACCACTACTCCAGGCCCCTAGATTTCTCAGCTTTTCTTCCATCTCATGCGAGAGGGCAGGAGTTAGGCCCCTCCATCTAATCCTCGGTTGGGCATAGACAATCTTCCTCTTCTTTTCTCTATTAATCTCTAAGTCCATCACTAGAAGCCTATGTTGAGTGGAAATACTCTCACTCGGAATAACTTTGCAATTCTTACAAAAGCTTTTATCACCTTTTCGTAGAAGTAGGTAATCAATTTGAGTTTTAGCTACCGCACTCTGAAAGGTTATCAAGTGACTTTCCCTCTTCTGGAAACATGAGTTAGCAATAACTAACTCAAAGGCTTTGCCAAAATCCAAGAGAGACGTCCCCCCTCCATTCCTTTCCCCAAAACCAAAGCCTCCATGGACATCTTCAAACCCGCTACAGGTAGCCCCAATATGTCCATTAAAGTCTCCCCCAATGAAAAGCTTTTCCGTCACTGGTATGCCCCTCACCACCTCATCCAATTCTTCCCAAAAGAGCCTTTTGACTTCCTCTTCTAGACCCGCTTGGGGCGCATAGGCACTAACTACAGTTACTACGTGCTTACCCACCACCAGTTTAATAGACATCATCCTATCGTTAAACCTCCTAACCTCCACCACATATTCCCCAAGGTCCTCATCTACTAGTATACCTATACCAGATCTGTCCCTAGAACCAAGAATAATTTTTGAAAGAGTAACATAATCAATAACTCAACAAATAATGTCCAAATGCTTATAATCTAATTTGAATTCAACATCAAGAGACTAGTTTGAAAGGAACAAATCAAGAGATAGAGATCTTAATATCCAATCAATCACTTTCTATTCTATAAAGCCTTTATTACTAATATCTAGATGGTGCCAATGATAGGTCTATGACTACCTCAAATTAAAATAATTCTAACTCAAAAGCTCTAAAATGATATCCTCCGAATGCAGGGGAGGATTCACTAATAAGTTAAATGTAGATAATATCTTCAAAGAAGCATCTGTTGATGATCTCTAGCACTTGTCTCTGCATCATAAAAAGATGTAGAAGGAAATGAAACTCAGTACATGGAATGTACGAGTATTTAATATGACAGAATAAAATATATGCATCTAAGTAGAATAACATCAACACAGATAACCTAAAATTAGAAAGATAAGGAACTCAATCAGAATGTCATAATTCTAAAGTAAAAATATGATTTAGACGGAGACCAATCATATACAATCCAATCCATTCATTATAGTACTATCAAGACCTATTTGAGAGTTTCTCTTATTCGACAACAATAACTTATGAACTAATGATCGTACAATGAGTTTAATGATTTTTGCAAAGCTCATGGGATACAAAGGCATAATACGATTAGGCACACACCATAGCAGAATTGAGTTGTTCAGAGGATGAACAAAACTCTTCTTGAGAAGGCTAGTTGTATGCTTTTAAAAGCCAAAATGTCCAAAGTGCTTTGAGCTGAAGTAGTTCATACTGCTTATCATATTGTCAATCGATCTCCAACATCATCGATTGACTTAAGATTTCGAATGAGGTATGGTTTGGTGAACCCTCTAACTATTCATACTTTTGAATATGTAGGTGTCCAGCTTATTATCATGTTAATGAAGGAAAGCTTGAACCATGGGCGATGAAGACCATATTTGTAAAGTATATGGATGGAGTAAAATCATGCAAGCTTTGGTTGTTGTCTTTACTAAAATTTGTAGTTATTAGAGATTACCTTTGATGAATACACTATACTTGATCCTTATAAAGTTTTGTAGAGTTATTAAGAAATGAACATAATGAGTAGGTGGAGCTTCCGATGGAGCTACCAAGAAAAATAATTAGGAGACTCAAGTTTATAAGTCAAAAGATACAAATCTTGAAGTACTTACTATCAATAAATCATACACAACTACGATGGAAGGGACAAAAAGTAAATATGAAAAGCCAAATGTCTTATAACAATAGCAAATCTAATTATATATGCATCTATGGCTGCAAAAGATGAGATTAAGGATCTCAAGCCCTTCTCATATATTGAAGCAACTTCTTGAAAGGATGCTACATAATGACAGTTAGCTATGATGGAAAATATGGAGTCTCTTCATAAAAATGAAACATGGGTCTTAGTTGAAAGGTTAAAGGAGAAAATTATAGTTGGATGCAAATGGATCTATATAAAGAAAGTAGGTATTCCAGAAGTAGAGGATGCTAAGTTTAAGGTGAGAATGGTTGCAAAGGGTTTTATTCAGAAGCAGGGAATTCATACAATGAGATCTTCTCTCCGATCATGAAACATAGCTCAGTTCACGTGCTACTAGCATTGGTTGCACAATTTGGTTTAGAGCTTTAACAACTTGATATCAAAACTGCTAATTTCTTACATGGTGATCTAGAAGAGATAGTATGAATCAACCTAAAGGTTTCCTAGTTTATGGAAAAGAAGATCATGCATGCCAACTGAAGAAGTCATTATATGGTTTGAAACAATCCCCTAGATAGTGATATAGGAGGTTTGATGCATTCATGATTACATACGAATTCTCAAAGAGTGAATTTTGATAGCTGTGTATATCACAAGAAGATATCTGATAAATTTACGATTTATTTGTTATTGTATTTTGATTATATGACTATTGCTACCAACAACATAGAGATAAATTTTTTGAAGAAACTATTAAGTAGGAAATTTGACATAAGGATTTGGGAGCTGCAAAGAAAATCCTTGGAATGGAGATTTCAAAAGAAGACGGTGTTGTACATCTTTCTCAGGAGAGGAAAATAAAAAAGGTTCTTAAGAGATTCAATATGCATAAAAGCAAGCCTATATTAAAGGTTCTCATTTTAAGGTACACTATTAACTTCTCATTTTAAGCTTTCAGAGTTATAAATGCCTTGGTCTGAGGATTAGAAGGAGCATATGTTAAAGGTTCTTTATGATAGAGCAGTTGGTAGCATTATGCATATGCTATGATGTGCACATGTTTAGATATTGCTTAATATGTAAATGTCGTAAGAAAGTACATGGCCAACCCAAGAAAAAGGCATTGGAAAGCTTTTAAGTGGATATTGAGATATCTCAAAGGAGATTTTGATGTTAGTGTAACCTTTTGAAAAAGTAAAGGTATTGTAGTTCTCGATTATGTGAATTCTAACAATGCAGGGGACCTTGATAGAAGAGGCCCACAACTGGATACATCTTTACTCATATTGGCGGTACCATTAGTTGAAAATTAATTTTACAACTGTCTCTTTGTCTACAACAGAGGCAGAATATATGTCAGTAATTGAGGCAGTCAAAGAAACAATTTGGTTGGAAGTTTTGGTGGTAGAATTAAGTTTGGCTCAGCTAGAATCAACTTCAAGTTATGATAGTCAAATTGTTATTCATTTGATTAATAATCAAAGTTTTCATGAGCACACCAAACACAGTGATGTTAGATTCTATTTCATTAGAGATATCATTGAAGAGAGAGCTATGAAGGTCAAGAAGGTTATCACAGACGATAACGCTACAAACATGTTAACCAAGATAGTTTCGCTTGCCAAGTTTGCACACTGCAAGGACTTGACTGGAGTATGCATCAACTAATGCAACTCTAGGAGAACACCTATTAGGTGGAGCTAGTATGTTATGGTTTGTTTCTTCTTGTTTCTTAAACGGGATTACCCAGTAAGCTTAGAAATTTTAGCTGAAGTTGTTCATATGCATGGTTGGAATGCAAATCAAGGTGGAGATTAAAAGAGTTAGTTTGGTCTATGTGGGTCAAATCAAATGGAAGAAAATTCCATGTTCCAATTTACTTGGCTAGAAATTAAACTTGGAGAGCAAGCTAAAATTTATGGAGGACAAATTTTGTGTTTCTTTTTGCTATTCTTATTTCATGCTTGGAGCCCAAGTTTGACCACCTATAAAAGAATGGACATTCTTCATTGTTGAAATCATTCCAAAACTCATAGCAAAATACATCAGAGGAGTAGATAGTTGAGAGCGCAATTTTCTTAGATGTATTTGAGATCTCTCCCCTTATTTAGTTAGTATAAAGGCAGTAATTCTCTAGTGAATGTAGGATCTCCTAGTTTGGACCACGTTAAATATTGTTGCTCTTTCTTATTTTTATTTTTACGTTTCTGCTAACAGTTGTTATAGCGTCAGAGCAGAGATTAGGTAACCATAGAAATAAAAGCCTTATACTATAGTTGTCTTGAACATAAGTACATAACGATAGAAGACTTATATAATAAGATTGTTTAGTACATTACTTATTTAGGTAGGAGACCTTCGTGCTATCGCCAAAAGGTACTATTAAAACACACACACTTTAAGATCATTATGAAAATTATCTTGATTTAATCATCCATATTCTTGAGAGCCCAATTGAGCTTCTGGCTGTTACTATAGTTACTAGGGTGGCTGCCCCCATGACCATGATGTCCCATGGCCATGGACGACATATGGGCGTGGGAAGATTGTTGCATCCCACCACCATAGCCACCTTCACTATGGACCATGGCGACACTGCTTGAAAAGTTGGTTGAATCATGTGGCATATGGCCATGACTCCCATAACGGCCATGAGCACCATAGTGTCCATGTCCATGTCCATGGCCCATCATCATGTGATTATTGTGACTGGGCTGAGAAAATGGCATGGTTGAACAATAACCCGAAGGCCTCATCATTTGAGCATGGCTGCCATCAGAATAATAGTTTTGCTCATGAGAGTATGCTTGATGCTTGTTCAATCCAAGTTGATTTTGGAGAACCATCTTTGATGCTAGCTACTACAAGACAATTAGACTATAAGATTCAAGTTATTGGTTGGTGATAATGTGAGGTAAATTTATAGGGTTCTGGGCGGATCAAAGCTAAAGTAGAGGATTCTAATTAGATAAGAGAGGCATCTCATTCCTATCACTGCATACTATTTGCATTGGAAAATGCTCCTACCTTTATTCTCTCAATTTGTACGCTATGTTGCAATTTATCTTTGAATTTCCAAAGGACTTCATGCTCTTTTCTATTACCGCCCTCTACTATTGTCTTCCAAAAAATATCAAAATCATGTCTTAAAAGTTCAGGAATACGGGAGCCCTTAATAGATATTTTAATTATTTATTTGAATATTTTAGCGTTAACATTATGAAAAGACTATAAGTTATACAATACTATATAAATGTAACTAATCAACACAATTATAATAAATTTCAAACTTTAAAAATAAGATAAAGTAGCGAAGTAAGAATTTTTCAAATAAAATAAAAAACTACTAGTTTAATAGTTGTAATCTTAATTAATGCATGTAGGTAAACTGTAAACAGTATGCAACCATGACAAACTAGTAGGTGATGGAGGGACATTCACTGTGTTCAGTCCGTAATTTCATGTCATAATAATATCTACTAACAGCCCATCAGTAGATAAGCTGAATTCATAGTCCCAAAGAAAAAAAGCACATTGCGTAAATTGCGGTCTGTCCAATTTTATAATTAAGAGGTAAAACATTAAATTTAAAAAATTATTATTTTGTAGTACTTCTATAAAAGAAAAAGAAAGACTTGTAGTTTGATAGTTTATTACGATGACATTCAACTTTGAACCTTCACATTTTTAACTAATTTTCTTGATTTTTAAATAAAGTAGAATAAATATTTATGAAATCAAAAATATATTTAAGATTAATTTCAGCATTATTTTGTCATTTTATTTGGTAAAATACCCATATATATGTATATATTAAAAAAAAACTGTATTCATCAATTTCAAAATCAATTCACGTCAGAAACAAGGATTTGATTATGGATTCCATTTTGTCAAATTAAAGTCATTTATGAATTTTATGATAACTAGTTTCTCTTTTGCAAATAAACATATATTTTGTTTAGTCAAGAAGTTTAATTAATTAATTGGATACCCAATTTTATCTCAATTTTACTTCAAATTAGGGTTGTGTAAAAATCAGATTTAACAAATTAATCCAACTAAAAAAAATATTATTGATTTATCGGTATTGGATTTATTAATAATTTTTAAATGATTTTGTAAATTTTTTATAAGGTTATTGATTCGGTTTTTGATTTTATCATTTTGTTTAATTATTAAATTGATAATCCAATATGATTATATTATAATTACTATTTCAGTCCTAATCATAAAAGAAATGACTTTTTTGTTATGAAGCTATAAAATAATAAGGAGAAAGTAGTGAGAAGAAAGAATACTTCTTATTTCACTTAAAGGATTATTTTAAAATGTAGAGTACCCATTCATTTATAGGAAAAATTTGATTTGATCCTTAACAAAGAATCTCAAATGTACATATTTTCTTTATGACTATTTAATTACATAATATTATATGGTGGATTCGGATTGCCGATAATGCCTACCAGTACGTGTTGTTTTGTATACTATTTTTGCCATGCACTTGATATAGTCTGGTTACAGGACAACTGTTGTTTCTTAGGTGAAGACAATAATGTTCTCCGGTAGCTTTCATTCCTTTCTACATATAGTGAAACTTGATATAATCTGAGTGCAGGATCATTCCTTTCTACCTTTTTTGTCTGTTTAGATTAGTTCCTTAGAAAGGTTTTCAACTATTATGAAATAAAGGTTTTTCTTGTATTACATTTTCACAACTATTTTTGAAATCTTCAAAAATTCATATTAAAATGCTAAGGTTGAGAAGTATTCAGTTTTATTTAAAATGTTGTAGCATGTTTTATTTTCTTCTTAGTAATGTTTTAAAATTGAATTTTTTTTCTATCTAAATGTTAGTTAGGTACCCACATGATCCGATGGGTTAGATTATGACAAGTTGTGGCTGATTTACTTCACTTGTGCCCTTTCTATCGCTGGTTATCACCTCTACCAACTATCTATTATCTCCCATGTATTGTAATGCTATCACCACTACCGATATTGCTCTATTTTTCTCAAATGGACAAAATCTAAGAAAATAACATTGAATTTTAATCTTAAAGCTCAAATCAAAACAAAAACTACTGAAGATTTTAACAAACATATGAATACAAATAGGACAAAGCATCAAATTTCAAATTTAAAAATGAATATTGTCATGATTCAATATCTTGAGCTATAATGGCATCTATTATACTCCTCAGTAGGTAAGCTAATCCATAATCCAAAACAGCTAGTAATGGATTCACAGACAGAAACTAGACAGACTGAATAGTAATAAGAGAAGAGATAACACAAGAGAAGTCAAATATATACATAAATACAAAAGAATCCCTCCCAAAACCTGGAAGTCACTAGTAAAAGCCACTAAATAAGGTTATAAGTCCCAAAAATGGAACCAAAAAAAAAATATATATATATATATATATATATATATATATATATATATATATATACAACCGTAAAAGACTTGTCTCAATAATAGAAGACGGACCATAAAAATACAGAAGGAGATGGAAATGATCCATAATGTCGAGTGCTCACCTACACCTCCTAAAGCTAGCTTGAATATCAACGGTGATGATTGGTGCTCAGACTTGCATCATGAAAATAGATGCAGAGTAGTATGAGTACCAAAAAATTAGGTCAACTGAGTAAGAAAAGGAAATGTAATAGGGAATACAAGAACAAAACAAAGTCAAAGGTCAAGAATTCAAGAATAGAAAATAGTAAAGTGTGCACACGAGTGTAAAAGAACAACCAAATTCTAAAGTAACTAAACTCAAGTGAGCTCCTATAAGCTCAGAAGGAACACTCATGCGCAAGATAAAGTAAGAAATTCGAAAGGACACCCATAAGCCCGAAGAATACATAAA
Organism: Solanum rostratum; assembly: GCA_029948455.1. NCBI lineage: Eukaryota > Viridiplantae > Streptophyta > Magnoliopsida > Solanales > Solanaceae > Solanum > Solanum rostratum. The sequence continues at coordinate 21,090,605 of CM057046.1, read as the reverse complement.
AATATATACTAAGATTAAAGGAACCAGGTCGAACCAAAGCATTTCCCCAAGGTATCATTTTTATCAAGTTTTGAATGGGGAAAGCACAAAGTTCGAATCTTGAACCGCGGATGAGTCTTCCTATAATAGATATGTCAATAAAATTAGACTCTATAAGGGTTAACGTCGAAACTCGAACCGCGAATGTTGCCTTCCCATAAGTGCAGTGATGAAATCAAGGAGAGGCGGACTCTATATGTCAACTCCGTATTGGAGGATAAGTAATAAAAAATGAGAATTCCAGAGTTTGGACCTCAAACCACAGATTAAACCCCTCGGTAATATTATTCTACTGGTGAAGAACCCGAATTAACTGCCAAGAATTCTCGTCTCCAATGTTGTTACAAATTTTCATAAACCATCAATTGTATCCTCTAACTATCTCAATGTATCCTAAAAGCCGAATTAAAATCAGCCTGCTGCCTAATGTATACGGGGATGTGATCGAAAATATCTAAATAGGGAAATACGAGAATTATGGGTAATAAGGCTCCAAAGATGAGTTACTACCTAGATAAGGTTCATCTTGCTTGAGATTTGGAGGCACTATCTACATGGAGTCCACTCAAGTATTCGTATGGTCTCATTCAAGGCCTCTATTTGGTAGGTATTGTTGCTCTTTCATTGATTGATTTGAGTCTTTAGAGCATGGGCCGCACAATTCAAATTTACTTAAGAGGCTTTAGCTCAGGTTCAGATGATCTAAGATATATTGAGGATAGCTCCGAACAGGCACCAACGTTATGCGAATCATAGATCCCATCACGTGTGTTTTGATGTTGATGATCGGGTGTTTTTATGAATATCACGCATGAAGGGCGTGATGAGATTTGAGAGGCAGAGCAAGCTTATCCCCTGGTATATAGGGCCATCTGAGATTCTAAGGAGACTTGGTGATGTTGCTTATGAGTTAGCCTTACCTTCTACATTTTTAACCATCTATAAGGTTTTTTATTTTTGATACTGCACAGGTATATTTTATATGAGTCTCATGTGCTTTAGTATAACTCAATTGAGTTGGATGATCTTCTAGCATTTATTGAGGAATCAATTGTCATTTTATCCAAAGATGTCAAACAACTTTACTCCAGAGTCATTCCTGTTGCTGAGCTTCGTTGGAGGCATCATTCCATCAATAAGGCTACCTACAAGTTAAGTGGAAGATATGAGAGCAGTATCCCAGCCTATTTAAACCCTTAGGTATTTCTTCATCCTTACTTTCATAGATGAAAGTTCTTTTAATAGTAGATGTTATAATTGTCATGCCCCAGGAGGATACCCAAGACGTGGCCGTCACCTAGAGACTATTGCTAGTCCCCAAGCGAACCACTTAGCCTCATCACATGCATTCAATCAAATAACTCAAGACAATTAGCGGAAGACTAAGGAAAGTAAATGGGCACATCTCATCTAGTTCTCAAAATAATATATATAATTAAAAAAAGGCTAGTGATAGAACTAGCACAAAAATCTCAATGTCAACATTGGACTATCATCTATGAAGCCTCTATCACTATCAAGTGGTGCATATGATAGACCCATGCATACCTCAATAAAACTAAAGCTAAATCAAGTCTAACTCTAAAGCAAGATGAAATAAAGGTAGTAAATCCTTCGAAGTAGGAGACGCTCACCAATCAGCTGAATGTCTATGATCCTCAACGGTGCGCCTATTGACGATCTCTAACTCTTATATCTGCATCATGAAATGATGCAGTGCCGAGTGGCGTCAGTACATGGAATGTATGGTATGTAAAATAGCTGAATGAAACAGAAACAGGTAGAATAATATGGAAATAACATCAATTCAAAATAATAACCCAATCAAAATGTCACATGTCTATCTAAAGAAAGAGTAAAGATTAGACAAATGACCCATCAACCAATCAACCTCATCAATAAACTCAACTCAATTCAGAGTACTCAAGGTGGGAACTTTTGGGAGTTTCTCTTATTCGACAACAATCACTTATGAGCCAGTAAATCAGTAAAGCTGATGTTGCCACAGCCATTCCAAACTTGCCAGGTAGGGAACGAATTGAATCCCAGAGGAAAACACAATCAACTAAGTCCTCTATTGCTTTTAGGGACTTCTAATCAAGAGGGAACCACCGTAAAATGTGATAGTTCTATGCCTCACCTACGATTGGTGATGTAGTTTAACGAGTGCGAGTTAGACTAACTCTTACTCTTTCGATTCTCGATACTTCTCCCATGACTCAATGCTCATAAGATAATCAATCCAATTAAACCAATCAAATCATAGGGACTTTCAACTCTATCATCAATGAACATCTCAATCAAAGACTCAAAATTTTGGAACAATCGTAAGGGAACAACCGAATAGACAATCACTGGAATTCATTTATGAAGACTCATAGGATTATCAAGTTCTATCGACTCATCATCATTCTGTCATCACAATCACAATGACAATCAAGGCTCTAGACTCAATCCTTAGGTTCAATCATACATGCTTTCAAAAATAATCATGTAGGGTTATATTATATCTTATGAAAAGTATTCAATTCGAGAAAATAAGTTTACGATGATCATCAACATAGGAAAATACATATAATTAATTTAATTTTCAATAAAAACCATCAAGAATCATGTATGTAAACTCTTTAGACCTTCAACTCTTCTATGACCATCTACGGGGCACATGAGAGAACAATCTCATGCTTTTAGTTTATCCTTACATACCTCGGATGAAGCTCTTAACAATCACTTCAAGGACTTTCTCTTGAATTCCTCAATCTCAAGCTCTTCTCCTCTTTCCTCAAACCCCAGTCTTTTTCAAGGACTTAAAATGACTTAGAATGGGGTTTTAAAACCCTTTTTATAGTTAAAACAACCTATTTTGATCATATATTAAGTCCAGGAGGGGTTTGGAAGGTTCTAGAATGCTCCTCACTAAATTCAAAAAAAGTCTATCTTGGGACTTGGGGTTCGCGACGCGGACTGGTTTTTTCTCGGTATTTTTCGCTGAAAATTCTCCGAACGAGGTTTCTAATCCCCCAGAATATTTTTAGGATAAAACCAAGTATTGGTTCGTGGCAGGTGCGCTCGCACACTTGTCGCGCACCCTCACTGGTTCGCGTTTTTACATCAAAAAATTATCTTTTGATCCGGTTGCTCAAAAAATCAACCGAGACCATTTATTCCCACTCAATTTTTCATGTTGATCATATATCTGATCTCGGATTTCCTTCTAAGCATGGGAAGATATGTTATGCGCACATCTCTCTTCTAGGGGTATTTTGGTAATTTTATTGGCTGTTACATTATCTCCCCCTTAAGATCATTCATCCTCGAATGATGAGTAACGATGGATATCAAGGCACAAATAGACTCAAGACTCATCTCAATACTCACGTCCATCAATCAAACTCTTGACTCCTCATCAATCTCAATCAACTCTATTCAGACTTAAAAATGGATGTATTAACTCAAGGATAGAAACATCAATTAAATCAAAGGTACGAGCATTACCTTCAACATTCTCATCATCAGGCACGAATAGAACATCAAAACTTAATCAATTTGAATCATTTAAACACTTCGTCAATCAGTTGTTTGAACTCAAGAAGGAAGTTGCCAACTCTAATCGAGAAAGGGGACCATCGTAATATACAACACATTATGGAAATTCTCAAGCTCCACTCTCCACCTCAATTGTGCTCACTTTCATGGCACTCTACCCCATCAACTTAAACTTATAGCTCCTATTCAACTCTCTACCTATCCATATCCTCTTATTTCATTCAAGCCTACTTTTGGATCATACAAGGCTAACCCTCAATACTCAAACCCTAGACTCTCACAGGGACTTTCCCTAAAAGATCATTAGTCATTTTCACTACTCCACTATCCTTACTTGAAACCTTCGTCACGAAGTCTTCAACAGTCTATCATCAATACTCGCATAATAACAACCATGCATTCAAGCTTATCAATCCAACCACTTCAACTTTATCTAAGAAATTTCAAGCCTACTAAGCACTTCTACCTTTTCCATTCAATGAGCTCCCACTCAAAGACACTCCAACATACTCTTACCTATCTGTTGTATATCATAATGTCTCACTTCTCCCCTCCTCCTTATCTCTATCACTACATGACAAAAGTACAACAACAATGTCATAATAAGGATGCATTCATTCCTCCTCATCTACTCTCATTCTCCGTCTACTACTATCAGCATCACTACTTGGGCCTAGAGGGACTCGTCATCTCCCTTTTTGGAGAAACCACAACTACTACCTTCTCATGCCAAATAAGCACGATTTTGCATCATAAACTTGGTATCAGAGAACGAGTTCAAATGTCCTAGGGAGTCTATGAAGCTGTGTCTAGTACAATCTTGTTTATAGGTGTGTTGTCAATGACACTTTATAAGCAGGAGACTATAGGACATTAGGAATTGTTACACTTCTCTCTCATTCCAAATTTATGCGATAGAGTTAAACTCTAAGAAAACTTTTTTCTAATTCGTGCATTGCGCATTTTCAGAATTGTGACCATGTTTTCAAGAAAAGCCGATGAAGTGAACGGGAGCCCAGCTAGACAGAATGCTAACCAAATCGAGCCTTGGAATCATGATGGACCTATAGGCTCAGTCTTCCCTGCCGTGCAGCCACCCCAAGTTGACCTCATCAATGCTGAGCTTTGCTAGGCCGTCCAGACTTTGGCCCAGGTCATGACAACATTGCTTGATAGACAGGTAGCAAGTAGGCAGGATGTCCCAAATACATTCGGAGTCCGTGAGTCCTTGAGGATGAACCTGCCTGGATTTAAGAGGTCAAAGAGGAATAGGAATATGAGTCACTTCCAAGAAGATCGACAATCAAATGATTCTCTAATTGTAAGTGTTTTTTTTCCTATATATATATTTCTTCAAATACCACTGATTTAGTAAATATGTATTTCAAAAAAAAATATTCAAATTAAATTGAATATTGTATTTTGTCTTTTTCTTATGCGATTTTTAATTTTATTGCAGCTTATGAAGGAGTGATAAAAGCATCATGTCAAATTGACAAGACAAAAATTGCTTTTTTTTCTTCTAAAAGAATATACTACAGTAAAATAATATTTTATTATTTTGAATGACATTGTTGAACCTTTGTTAAATCTGTTCTCTAATATATTGTATTCGTTACATAATTTTATGTATTTGTCTATTTTTATAAATTTGATGTTAAATCTCAACTATATTATATGAATTAGTAGCTACAATTTTTTGAATTTGTAACAAAATATATATAATTGCCACACAAATAGTAGTATGTATGCATACACATTTTCATAGCAATAAAATAAAATAAATATCTACAACTTATATATTGTGACAATGAAGTATGGGATTTGAATTTGTAGTTATACATAAGTTCCTACAATTACCACGTACGAATAACATAGCTAAAAAATTTAATTTTTTGATGCAACTTTTTCTTAAAGGTACAATGATATATATTTCATGGCTAAAGGTAGACTTTTTAACTACAATGTGAGAATATTTGTGGCAAAGTTATAGCTATGAATATTTTTAATTCATAACTAAATATGAATATTATTGCCACGAGATTAATTATAGAACTAGCCACCAAATCCAAATTTTTGTGGCAAATAAATTGAATCTTTTGCTACAATACTACACCTCGTGGTTATTAGAGTAAAGATAGCAACAAATTTTGTTTATCGTGGCACAAGGATAAAATAATTTGCTACTAGTATAGTTTTCATGGCAAAAATTTATTTTCATTGAAGCTACAATTAATTTGTATTTTGTTGCTATAAATATAAATCCTTAGTGTTGGATCATGTAAAGTCCGTAGCTAACTATTAGCCACGCTACATCTTGCTACGAAATAAAATATTGTAGCTAAAGCATTTAGCTACGGAAAATTTCTTATTTAGCTACAATGCGTTTTATAACTATAAGTTCATTTTCTTGTAGTGAGTCCTTATAAGACTCATTGATTATTTCATGAGCATTGAGTCTTGAGAGGAGTATTGAGTGCCGAATTGAGTGAGAGTAAGTCTAACTCGAACTCAATAACCACGTCGCCAAACATAGGAGTGGATCGAATCCGTTAAAGTCAAAATACTTCCCTATTTTTATTGTCCTAAAAAAATAGGACTTGATTTGATTGATGGATCCATGATTGGTAGATTTGTTATTTACCCCGGCATGGTGTTGAATGGACTGACAACACGTCGATTTGTTGCACAATCACCAGCTCATAAGTGATTGTCGGACGAGAGAAACTCCCAAATATGTCTTGATACTACTCTAACTGGATTGAATTGGATTGGATTATATATGATTGGTCCTTGTCTAAACTGCATTCTTACTTTAGACTTTTGGCATCTTGATTGAGTTCCTTACCTCTTGATTTGAGTTAGCTGAGTTGATGCTATTCTACCTTTATCTATTTTATCCTGTCATTTTACATACTTATACATTTCACATACTGACGTCGATTAAGGCTTGCATCTTTTCATGATACAGAGAAAGATACTCAATCATCAACAAGTGCTTCGTTGAAGATCTTCTCCATTATTCAGTTGATTGGTGAGTCCTCCTTGATTTTGGAAGATGCACATTATTTATTTCATCTATTTTTTAGAGTTAGACTTTAGATTGTTTATTTTGATTTGAGATAGCCATGGACATGTAATTAACACCATTAAACAATTGATAGAGGCTTCATAAACTAGATTGAGATTGTTGGTTTGGATATTGTTTTGGGCTAGTTTTTTCATACTAGTCTTATTGACTAAATTTGACTACCTACAATTGAGATTGTCCGCCTTATTATTTTTAGTCTTTCGTTGACATGTTAAACTGTGATTGAATGAATGTGATGAGGCCAAATGGTTCTCTTGGGGACTAGCAATAGTCTCTGAGTGCCGCATACGCCAAAGGTATCCTCCCGAGGCGTGACACATTCGTAATGAAATTTTTCTTATTTGATAAAGATTATATAAAGATTTGAGGGAGTTTTGATAGTTTTCATAACTTATCGAATTTTAATATTTAGGAACAAAAAATACAATATAAAAATTTAAATTATATGTCTAAGAAAAACTTTAACTTCTTCTCGAAGGACCCTAAGTCGACAAATTTTTGTGGCTGCAACAACTTATTACGCCTACCATTTCTCTTGTTACATAATATTAGAAATGCAAGGAGCAATTTTCATCATGTCTTCCTTTTCTTATTTAATCTGTACCTGGTGCCTCCTCAATCCAAAAAGTTTAAATAGGTGAGACCTAATTCACCCCAAAAAAGGTGCTATGAGGGAAATGATGAAAGAGCAACAATATTTGCATTTGCTTTCCATTATTGAATTGTTAAGACCAGTGGGGTTAGAGGAAATACCAATTGACAACACCTAAGTTTCAAATTTGAATTTATAAGATCAAAATATTCTTGTTGAAAAGAGTAATTCTTTTTTGTCAACATTTTCATTTGATTAAAGATATGGTTGAGAATTTAACCTTTGTATAATAACATTGCCAAAGAAAAATTTCAAGTCATCTATACCCTTATTTAAATAATAGTGAAACTATCTAAGAATCTCATTGCAATTACATTAATAAATACAGCAGAGCAGTTGACAAAAAAGGGTTTAAAAAAATATTTTTAAACTATGTGAATTGAACAAAAATATCTTCAGTTAACAATTCGGTCTAAAAAGTACACTCATTGGTAATAGTTTGATTCCAAAATACTCTTATTATTATTTTTCTGATAAAAATATTATAGTATTTTTTTAAAAAAAAACATCTTCTATTTCTAAAAAAAGGAATATTACTAATTAAAAACTCAATTCTTGCTTCTTTTCTTCTAATATTACTTTAACTAATAAAATTAGGAAATGATTTTTTTTTCTTCTTAATCTCATTTTAACAATTAAAATAGAATAACTCAATTTACCTTTTTAACTAATAATATAGGTCATACATATAAGATCATAGTGACTTTGTTATTAATTATCACTTAGATAATAATAAAAATATTCCTAATAAAATAGAAAATAGTTTTATTTTTTTGTTGAATTAGAATAAACATTTTCTAACTAAAAAAGTCATTATTAGAAAAATAATATATTGTTTGGATAAAAGACATTTTTGATCCATTTAAATAACAAGACATTTTTGGATTAAATCATTGGCAATAAATATATTTTTTAAACAAAACCATCAATTAAATATATTTATGTTTAACTTCATACAATTTAAAGATATTTTTGACTAAACAAATTAGGGCTAAACAATAGAAAAGTCACATAGTTGTTAGCTAGCCTAGCTGGTACACAGAATAAATGTGACATGAGAAATTATTTTAATTTTTGGGTAGGGAGAGGGGAGTTCCACAACACAGAAAAAAATTCCGATAAGTATGTAATTTGGCTCTCCAATAATTCAGCGCTATGAGCTGCATGTTCCATGTTTCTCAAATAATATTCAGTTAGACGATGAGCTAATCACAAAAACAACGCATTGGGAAATCATTAATCATGTAATAATTGAAATATAATTTATAATATTAAAAATATTATAAGTATTATTAGGGATGTTCACAATTTGAACAAAAATTGATTCAAATTAAACCAAATCATTAAATAATTGATTTTTGTAAAAAAAAAAAAACTGATAATGTTTAATTTGATCTTGGTGTTATTAAAAAAATCATAGAAATAACTGAATTGATAAATTATAAGCAATCTTTTTTTTATAATTATGTATTAGCAATATATTTTTTATGAACGATTTTATATAATATATCTTATACTCTCCTTTTTTCCATTTTATGTGACACTCTTTCCTTTTTACTCTGTCCCAAAAAGAATGTCATCTACTATAGTCTATAATAAAAACATATTAATTTTTTTTTTAAAAAATCATTTTTACCCTTAATAAAATGATTTACAACCACTCAAATATCTAATAATTATCTTAGACCATAAGTTTCAAAAGTTTTTCTTCCTTTCATAAATACTTTGTCAAGTCAAATAATGTCACATAAAATAAGATTGGAACAAGTATGTATTTTCATTGAGATTTATTTATGAGGGCAAAAAAACCTAAAATAAAAAGTCCAGCAAGAGCAATTTCAGGTCCAAGCCCAAAACTAGCAAAAAATAAAAGAGGAGTTTTCACATATAGCTACTAATAAGTATATTAATTATACTTCTTAATTAAAGTTTACATAATTACTCTCTTATAGCTTTGCTATAGGTATTTGCATTTGTAAAATTGGCTGCCAATATACAAAAATGGTAAGTAGTTTCGATGCAATGGATATTTTTGTTTGTATAATTTGAATGTACAAATTCATTTGTATAATTCATTGTAAATGTATAAATATATTTGTATAATCCTCTTAATTCACTCCAAATATATAAAACCGTTTGCATAATTCCTATTTGTATATTGGCCTGTCACTATACAAATTTGAAAGTGGCCCCTAACAACTCAAATGAAACATTAGTGGTGAGTGGTAAATATTTAAAACTATGGCTATGATAAATAATTAAGTAATACTCCCTCTAACCCATTTTATATGGTTTCATGTTCTTTTTAGTCTATTCCAAAATAAATGTCATCTTACTTTAATTACAAATAATTTAATTTTAAAATTTACGTATTACCTTTAATGAAATGATTCTTACCTACACAAATATTTAAGAATTATTTTAGACCATGAGTTTTGAAAGTTTTTTTTTTTCTTAAATATTTTGTCAAATTTAAATAATGTCACATAAAATGGGACGGAGAAAGTATGTGTTTACTTAAATGAGTTATTATGTCAAAACAAAACATCGCTGGAAAAAATGAAATCACTTCTAGATTTGTGGGATTAGGCCATAACGAGTGGCTGGTGAATTGTTTGGTTATCTTTTGTTTGTTAGTTGGATATCGTAGCTGAAATGTTGCGACTAGATCACTAGAAAATAGTTAAAATATTACCACAATTAAAATGATTTGGGTACAATTGAAATGATTTGGGCACCTTTTTTGTATTCACTTTAATAAAAAAATAATTGATCTCTTCTTATTTTTTCTACTAGTGGCAAATATTGGGCGTTATACGGGCTCAATATATGTTATTTTTCTTTTTTAATTAATGCGATTTATATAAAATTTGGAGAGTCAATAATTTTAATATATATATATATATATATATATTATTTAAAATTATAATAATTTAAGTAGTTTTTAAATAATACATATTACTCCCTTCGTTCGAATTTATGTGGTCCGAATAGAATTTTGGGAATTAATTAAAATTTTTATATCCCTTTTAAGTATTTAGGTTATCAATTATTATAGTCACAAGAGCCCATGCCAGTGGGGGCCCACACGTGTTTTTTAATCTCGATATATGTGACATTGGTAGATGTTTTATTATATATATATATATATATATATATATATATATATATATATATATTATTTTGAAGTTGTTAATTATTGCAAACCATAACACATTCTATGTTATTTTTAAATAACTTATTTTGTTCCAATTTCTGTTGCACATATAAAATTCTGAGAGTCAATCGAAATTTATATTTATTTTTTAAAATATTTTAAATTATTAATAGCTGAAGCACCTAGAAAAATGATTTATTAGGAGTAATATTGTAAAAACAAGCAGATGAAGCAAACATATAAATTTACAGTTGCCTTTAAGAAAAATAATTTATTAGGGGTAATATTTTTAATTTCATAGTTGATGTAGATGCAGAAATAATTAATAAGTAATCGACAACTACTTTTGAAAAAATAATTAATCAGGGGCAATATTGTAAATTTATAGCTACAATAACTAATTAATAGAAACGACCTAGTAAAATTAAGTAGACACATTAATGTCATCTGCCTGCTTCAAGTAGGTGAAGCAAGCATGAAAACACTAAGTTACTCAAATAAGAGGCTTATTGTAACGCCCTATAAAATTACCATACCCCTAGAGGATGGGTATGCGCGTAATTCATCTTCCCATGCTCGTATGGAAAATCGATTGCCAAATTTGTGACCATCATGAAAAATTGAGTGGGAAAATAATCTCGGTCAAATTTTAGAGCAATCGGATCAAAAAATAATTTTTCAACCCAAAAACGAAAAACAGTGTCGGTGCGCGACAGAGGCGCGTCGTGCACCAGTAGTGGAGGGGCACTTATGTTTTTTCAAAAAAAAATTGACGGGATTCGGAAAATCTCGTTCAGAAACCTTTTGGACAAAATGCACTGTACGCGACCAGTCCGCTTCGTGGACTGGGTTATTCCGAAGCTGAAAAAATTTTAAATTTTGTGAGGGGCATCCCAATCAATTCCCAAACCCTCCTAAACTCAATACACGATCTAATTTGATCGTTTCGACGTTAAAAGGGTCTAAAACCCCATTCTAAATCCTTCCTAAATAATTGGAAAAGACTAGTGCTTGAGGAAAGAGGAGAAAAGCTTGAGATTGAGGGATTCTTGAAGGTGATTGTTGATAGCTTCATCCCAAGTATGTAAGGCTAAACTAGAAGCATGACATTGTCCTCTCATGTGCCCCGTTAATGGTCATAGAGGAGTTGAGTGTTCATGAGACCCCATGCATGTTCTTAAATTGATTTTTGAATATCTTCTTACATAAAATTATGTCTATTTTCATATACTTCCGTATGTTGATGATCATAATAAACTTACTTTTTTGAATTGAATACTTTCATGAGAAATTGCATAAACCCTACATGACTATTTTGAAAACATACACGAATGAAATTAAGAATTGAGTCTAGAGCCTTAATCAGATGATGTCGATTGTGATTGTGATGAGAGAATGATGATGGGTTGATAGAACTTGATAGTCCTATGAGTCTCCATAAATGAACTCCACTGATCTGTCTATTCGATTGTTCTAAATCTTGAGTAGTTGATTGAAATGTTCCTTGATGGGAGGGTTAAAGCCCCTATGACATTGATTGATGAAAGGGTTAAAGCCCCTATGAGATTCATTGATGATAGGGTTAAAAGTCTCTGTGATTTGATTGGTTTAATTGGATTGATTGTCTTATGAGCATTGAGTCATGGGAAGAGTATCGAGCACTAAAAGAGTAAGAGTTAGTCCGACTTGCACTCGTCAAACTACGTCACCAAATGTAGGTGAGGATTAGAACCATCACACTATATTGTGGTTCCTTTTTGATTAGAAGTGCGGTGGAAACTACCAAGCTGGAGTAGGGTAGGGGCAGATGGAATCTCCTTAAAACTAATAGAGGACTTAGTTGATTGTGTTTCCCTCTGGGATTCAATTCGTTTCCTACCCGGCAAGTTTGAAATGGTTGTGGCAACATTAGCTTGACTGTTGTACATTCATTGGCTCATAAGTGATTGTTGTCGGATAAGAGAAACTCCCAGAAAGTTCCTACCTTGAGTACTCTGGGTCGACATGAGATGAGATGTGATGAGATAAACCCCATTGAGTTGAGTTGAGTTGAGTTGATTGACAAGGTTGATGGGTTACTTGTATACTCTTTATTCTTGCTTTAGATAGACATTTGACATGTTGATTGGTTACTATTTCTGGGTTGATGTTGTTCCATATTATTCTACCGGTTTCTATTTTGTTCAGCCATTTTACATACCGTACATTCCACATACTGATGCCACTATGTGTTGCATCATTTTATGATGCAGGTACAAGGATAAGGGATCGTCAACAGGCATATCGTTGAAGATCTAGGACATTCAGCTTATTGGTGAGCCTCCCCTACTTTGGAGGATCCACTATTATTTATTTCATCATGCTTTTGAGTTAAACTAGACTAGTGTTATATTTTGATTTCGGTATCCATGGGTCTGTCATTGGCACCACTTGATTAGTGATAGAGGCTTCATAGATGATAGTCGAACGTTGATGTTAAGATTGCAAGCTAGTTCTTTCTACTAGCCTCCTATTATATATATATATATATATATATATATATATATATATATATATATATATATATATATATATATATATATATATATATATTATTTGAGGCATTAGATGAGATGAGCCCATTTACATTCTTTTACTTCCGCTAATCTGTAGAGTTATTGGATTGAATGGATGTGATGAGGCCAAGTGGTTCACTTGGGGACTAGTAATGGTCTCTAGGTACCAGCCACGTCTTGGGTACCCTCCCGGGGCATGACAAACTTGGTATCAGAGCACAAAGTTCAAGTGTCTTAAGGAGTCTATGAAGTCGTGTCTAGTAGAGTCTTTATTATTGGTGTGAAGAGCTCCACATCCATAATTTGGAGGCTATAGGACATTTAGGAATTGTTTCACTTCTTTCACGTTTTAAATCGTGCGATAGAGTTATGCTTGCTCTATGAAAGGTTCTCTTCTAATTCATGCTCTACGCATTGCAAAGTTGTGATCATGCCTCCCAGAAGAGCCATCAAAGATAGGGGACGTCCCACCAAGCAAAATGTTAACCCACCTCAGCCTCAAGGACATGAGGAGCTTGCGGGCCAAGCTTTCCCAGTTGAACAACCCCCATAAGATGAGGTCTCCAATGCTGAGCTACGCCAGGCTATTCAAACTCTAGCCCAGGCTGTCACAGCACCTGCTGCGAGACAAGGAGCGGGAACACAGGATTCCCATGACACCTCTAGGGTCCGAGAATTTTTTAGGATGAATCCGTCTGAGTTCACAGGGTCTACATCCACTGAGGATCCTGAGAACTATATGGAGGAGCTTCAGAAGGTGTTCCAAGTGATGTATGTGGGCGATGTGGACAGAGTTGAACTGGCTGCTTACCAACTCAAGGGTGTGGCCAAACTATGGTTCGACTAGTGGAAGAAAGGTAGAGGAGAGGATGCCCATTATTGACTTGGGAAGTATTCGAGGAAGCCTTCTTGGGACGTTTTTTCCCAAGAGAACAAAGAGAGTCCAAGTTAAGAGAGTTCTTGAATATGAAACCGGGCTCTATGACTGTGCAGGAGTATAGGTTGAAGTTCTCGCAACTATCTCGTTATGCTCCGGACATGGTTGCTAACATGAGGGGAAGAATAGGGATGTATGTTGACGAGTTGAATAAAGGACAAAAGAGAGACGAGATGGGAGCAAAGCTCATGAGTGATATGGATATTGGGAGATTGATGACATTCATGCAACAAGCCGATGAGGAGAGACAGCTAGATAAGGAAGAGTTCAAACGTAAGAGAGCAAAGACATCCAACCATGAGGTTGGAAGAAAAAGTAATGGTAAACGATTCCCAGCAACATCATCTGCTAGTGCACTTGTGCCTAGAAGCAGGAAGGATCAGAGGCCTCAAAATGTTGAGACCCAAGGATCTCAGTCACACGCTAGTGTGGCTCAAGGTTCACAGGGTAAACCACCATGTGGTAAGTGGCAAAATGCACTTGGGGAGATGTCGTGAAGGGAATGATGTATGCTACAAATATGGCCAAGCTGGTCACTACCAGAAGGACTGTCCAAAATGGGCTGATCGGGCTCAATCTTCTACACCAGCCCCACTAGCTAGAGGAAACTAAAGGGCCACTACATTAGGCGCAAGCGGAGCAACAAATCGTTTGTATGCCATGGCAGTTGCCAAGATCAGGAAAACTCCCCAGATGTTGTGACACATATAATTCGAGTCTTTACTTTTGATTGTTATGTTTTGATGGATCCTGGTGCCACATTGTCTTTGTAACTCCTTATGTGGCCAGTAGATTTGATAGAACCGTTGAGAGTCTTCTTGAAACCTTTGATGTTTCTACTTGAGAGCTGAGAGAATCTATAGAGCTTCTGTAGTGTCCATCTATTATAAGGATACTCTTTTTGATTTGGTTGAGTTAAAGATGATTGACTTTGATGTGATCCTTGGCATGGATTGACTTCACACCTGTTATGCCTTAGTTAATTCGAACTGTTAAGTTCCAATTTCTGAATAAACCAGTTCTACAATGGAAGGGTGATTCTGTTACACCTAGGGAAAAGTTTATCTCATACCTTAGGGCCAGAAAGCTGATTTCCAAAGGTTGTATCTATCACCTCGTTCGAGTTAAATCTGATGATGTTGAGTCTCTTACTCTTGAGTTAGTCCCGATTGTGAATGAGTTTCGTGAAGTATTTCCTGAGGATTTGCCTGGAATCCCTCCTGATAGGGCGATTGACATTGGGATTAATGTTCTTCCCAATATCCAACCTATTTTGATTCCACCTTATAGGATAGCCTCCACTGAGTTCAAAGAAAAGTTGAAAGATCTGCTAGAAAAGGGCTTTATTAGGCCGAGTGCTTCTCCTTGGGGTGCCCTGTCCTATTCGTGCCAAAGAAAGATGGGTCCCTTAGAATGTATATTGACTACAAGCAACTGAATAAGGACACCATAAAGAAGAAGTATCCTTTTCCAAGGATAGATGATATGTTTTACCAACTTCAGGGTGCCTCTTGTCTCTCAAAGATAGACCTCAGATCTAGCTACCATCAGTTGAAAATGAGGGAATGTGATATTCCAAAGACGGCCTTTAGGACCAGATATGTCCATTTTGAGTTCTTGGTCATGTCCTTTGGGTTGACGAATGCACCTACAACCTCTATGGACTTGATGAATGGAGTATTCAAACAATATCTTGATATGTTTGTGATTGTATTCATCGATGATATTTTGGTATATTTGAGAGATGAGGAGGAACATGCTAATCACCTTAGAGTTGTCCTCCAAACACTTAAGGACCATGAGTTGTATTCGAAATTCTCGAAGTGTGAATTTTGGCTTAAGTGAGTGGCTTTCCTAGGCCACGTGGTTTCTGGTCATGGTATTCGAGTAGATGCTCAAAAGTTTGAAGCGGTTTAGAACTGGCCCAGACCGACCTCTTCGACTAATATAAGAAGTTTCTTGGGGTTGGCAGGCTACTACCGCAAATTTGTTGATGGATTTTCCTCCCTATCCACACCATTGACTAAATTGACTCAAAGAAAGGTCAAGTTTTAGTGGTCCGACGAACGTGAGAAGAGTTTTCAAGATTTGAAGACGAGACTGACAACAGCACTGGTTCTAACCTTGCCCGCCAGAACAGAGGACTTTGTAATTTGTTGTGATGCTTCGAGGGTTAGATTGGGATGTGTGCTGATGCAGAGGGGAAAAGTGATAGCCTATGCTTCCAGGCAACTCAAGGTTCATGAGAGGAACTATCCAACCCATGATCTCAAGTTGGCAGTAGTGGTGTTTTCACTTAATATCTGGAGCCACAACTTATATAGAGTGCATGTGGATATGTTCACTGACTACAAAAGCTTGCAGTATGTCTTCAGTTAGAAAGAGCTCAACCTGCGATAGAGAAGATAGTTGGAGTTGCTCAAGGACTATGACATGAGCATTCTCTACCACCCAAGTAAAGCTAACATTGTTGCTGACGCTCTTAGCAGGTTGTCAATGGGTAGCACAACCCATGTTGAGGAAGGAAAGAAGGAGTTGTCCAAGGAAGTGCATCGATTGGTTTGATTAGGAGTTCAACTTGAGGAGAATAACCACGGATAAGTTAATATTCAGAATGGGTATGCTTCATCCTTAGTTGTAGAGGTGAACAAAAAGCAAGACCAAGATCCTGTCATACTTCAATTAAAAGAGGTTGTCCATACACAGAAAGTGATGGTTTTCTCCAAAGGAGGAGATGGAGTGTTGAGATATCATAGTAGATTATGTGTTCAAGATGTTGATGGTATTCGACACAGAATCATGGCTGAAGCCCATAGCACTTGATATTTCATTCATCTTGGCTCTACCAAGATTTACCACGACATGACAGAAGTCTATTGGTAGATTGGAATGAAGAGGGATATTGCTGAATTCATTTCAAAGTGCTCGAATTGCCAGAAAGTGAAAGTTCAACATCAAAGTCCATGTTCCTGAATGGAAGTGGGAGATGATTAATATGGAGTTTATTATTGGTCTACCAAGGTCTGGGAAACAACATGATTTGATATAGGTGATTGTAGACATGATGACTAAATTGGCTCACTTCTTAGCAGTTAAGACAACCAACATTGTGTAGGACTACTCGAAGTTATACATCCAGGAGAATGTGAGGTTGCATGGAGTTCCCTTGTCCATCATCTCGGACAGAGGAGCTTAATTCACCTCCCAATTTTAGAGATCGTTCTAGAAAGGATTGGGTACTAAAGTGAACCTGAGTACAACCTTTCATCCACAAACAAATAGTCAGGTAGAGTGTCCAATTCAGACACTAGAGGATATGTTGAGAGCCTGTGTTCTTGATTTCAAGGGAAATCGGTATGATCACCTACCATTGATTGAATTTGCATATAACAACAGTTATCATGCAAGCATTCAAATGGCTCTGTATGAAGCCTTGTATGGAAGGAGATGTAGATCACCAATTGGGTGGTTTGAGGTTGGAGAAGAAGAATTGATTAGGCCTAATCTTGTCCACCAATCGATGGAGAAGGTTAAGGTCATTAGAGAGAGATTAAAGACTGCCTAGAGTCGTCAGAAATCTTATATCGACATGAGGAGAAGAGACTATTGGGTGTACTTGAAGGTATCACCTATGAAGGGTGTCATGAAATTTGGGAAGAAGGGGAAGTTGAGTCCATGCTATGTGGGACCATATTAGATTGTGAATAGGATTGGAAAGGTTGCTTATGAGTTAGAGTTGCCTTTCGAGTTAGATGGAATCCATCCGGCATTCCATGTGTCGATGTTGGAGAAGTTCCTAGGAGATCCTACTTTGGTTATCCTTGTTGATAGCATTGTACTAAAGGATAGCTTGTCCTACGAGGAGGTTCTAGTCCAAATCTTTGATCGATAGATTTGTAAGTTGAGAAACAAAGAGATAGCCTTAGTCAAAGTCTTGTGGAGAAATCAATTCATTGAGGAAGCCACATGGGAAGCTGCGAAAGAAGAAGGCCAAATATCTGCACCTGTTCGTGCCAAATGATGAGAATGTCGAAGGTAAATTTCTCGCCCTTGACTAAATTAATTGATCTATTCTTGAGTTGATTGTCTATTCTTGAGTCCGAGTAGAGTTGATTGAGATTTATGAGAAGTCGAGAGTTTGATTGGTTGAGTTGAATGTTGAGATGAATC
The DNA here is from genome assembly GCA_029948455.1 of Solanum rostratum. Classification (NCBI taxonomy): domain Eukaryota; kingdom Viridiplantae; phylum Streptophyta; class Magnoliopsida; order Solanales; family Solanaceae; genus Solanum; species Solanum rostratum. The sequence continues at coordinate 21,072,458 of CM057046.1, read as the reverse complement.
TTGAGTCTATTCATGCCTTGATATCCACCTTTACTCATCATTCGAGCATGAATGATCCCAAGGAGGAGATGATGTAATGCTCGATAAAATTATCAAAATACCCTAGAGGAAGGGTATGCGTGTAACACGTCTTCCGATACTCGTATGGAAAATCTGAGGTCGGATTCCTGATTAGGATGAAAAATTGAGTGGAGAAATGGTCTCGGTCGATTTTTGAGCGACCGAATCAAAAGATAATTTTTTTACCCAAAAATGAATAACCGTGAGAGTGCACCACAGAGGCGCGTCGTACCTATGTAGCGGACCCACACTTATATTTTTCAAAAGAATTTGATGGGATCAGGATAACTCGTTCAGAAACTTTTTGGAGAAAATACACTGTGTGCGACGAGTCTGCGTAGCGGATTGGGTTATCTCGAAGGTGAAAAACTTCTAATTTTTGTGAGGGGCATTCTGGTCAATTTCCAACCCCTCCTAAACTTTATACACGATCTAATTTAGTCGTTTTGATGTTAAAAGGGTCTAAAACCCCATTCTAAGTCCTTTTCTAACAATTGGAAAAGACTGGGTCTTGAGGAAAGAGGACAAGAGCTTGAGATTGAGGAATTAAAGAGGAATTCTTGAAGCTGATTGTTGATAGCTTCATCCCAGGTATGTAAAGCTAAACTAGAAGCATGAGATTAAAACTCTATCTCTATTTTACTAAAGAATGCAAGAACAAACTTAGGGGATGAGTCTAGAGCCTTAACGATGATATCTTTGATGTATGTGATTGTGGTCCAAATTGATGAGTAATCTTGATGATGATGTTGATGGGAATGATGTTCTTGAGTCTTAAAAAACTTAAACTTAATTCTAAAAGAATGTTTCGAGTCTATGAGTTGATATTGATAAGATGAGTAGATGTTGATGAGACGAGTTGATGTTACATTATGTCCCTATAGGACTGATGATGAGAAATATTGATGATGATGTTTTATGAGCAAGTCGAGTTCTGGGAGGAGTATTGAGCACCGAAATGGGCGAGAGTGAGTCCCACTCAAACTTATTAACTATGTGGCCCGCGTAGGACAAGATCAAATCGTAAAATGGATGGTTCCTTTGTCCCAAAAGAGGACTGATGTTATTTATTTTGGATCCACTAATGGTGATGTCCTTTACCCCGGGCAGGGTACTGGATGGATGTGGCAATGACATCGCTTTGTTGTATCATCACTGGCTCATAGGTGATGGTTGTCAGTTAGAGAAACTCCTAGTTGGGTTCAACACTGACAGTACTCGGATGTTGATATTATGGTATGAGTCTCGATGGGTGGTGATGATTTACTATCTGCTCATATTCCTTGTCCTAGACAGGCATTGGTCCTTTGATTTGAGTCGAGTTTCCTTGAGACGAGTCTGATGTATGGGTCATTTCTCTACTCTTTACTCTTGCTTTAGATAGACATTTAATATTTTGACGGAGTATGATGTTGAGTTGATATTATCCTTATATTATTCTATCTGTATTGTAATATTCAACCATCTTACATATCGTACATTTCACATGTTAATGTCGCTCGGTGCTGCATCATTTTATGATGCATATACAAAAGGTAGAGGACTTCAGCAGACGCATCGGTTAGGTTCAGAGATATCTGATTTCCGCTATTGGTGAGCCCTCCTTGCTATTAGGAGGAGCTTTTTTCCATGCTATTAGGAGGAGCTTTTTTCCACTATTTTATTTTATTGAGTTGGGTAGCCATGGCATGTCATGGTACTATCTTAGACTGTTGAGTTGAGGTAGAGGCTTGATAAACATGAGTTGAGGTTTGATGTTGGGGTCTTTCTCTCTTCTAGTCGAGTTAGTAATCTTATTTACTTATCATAGATGTGAAGACTGAGTTTGTTGGCCATTGGCCCTTCTTATTGATGTAGAATGACTGATGTAGCTCACTGCTATATTCATTCATTTCCACTATGCTTGATGTTGAATGATTGTCTTGAGATTGAGTGGTTTGCTTGGGGACTAGCAATAGTCTCTGAGTGCCAATCTATCACGCCCCGTGAAGGTACCCTTGGTGTGGCCGACACCTAGAAACTATTGCCAGTCCCCAAGCGAACAACTTAGCCTCATCACATTCATTTAATCTAATACTCTATGGAACAACGGAAATAAAAGTAAGTAACTGAGCAGATTTCATCTAAAGTCTCATAATGATATAGATAATAATAAAGGCTAGTAGAGATAAACTAGCTCACAATCTCAACATCAATGTTCAACCATCATCTATGAAGCCTCTATCACTAATCATGTGGTGCCAAATTCGAAACCATGGCTACCCAAATCAAAATAAAAGAATAGTCAAAAATCTAACTCTAACGCAAGATTAAATAAATCATAGTGGATCCTCCTTAATAGGGTAAGCTCACCAATTAGCTCGAATTCAGATCTTCAACGGAGCACATGTTGACGATCTCTACTACCTGTCTCTGCATTATAAAACAATGCAGTCCAAAAGGGACATCAGTACTTAGAATGTACTGGTATGTAAAAATAGTTGAGTAAAACAAAAACAGGTAGAATATATGGAGACAACATCAACTCAAAGTAATCATTAAATAACATCAAGTCATCACATGTCTATCTATGCAAAAATAAAGAGTAGACAAGTGACCCGTCAATAACTCAAACTCATTTATCATCTCGGACTCATATCAAAGGAGCTCACTTCCTCTCATCTCATCTCAGAGGAGCTCACACCCTCTCATCTCATCTCAACTCAGAGTACTCAAGGTAGGAAATTTATGGGAGTTTCTCTTATCCGACAACAATCACTTATGAACCAGTGAATGTACAACAATCTCACTGGTGTTGCCACAACCGTTTCAAACTTGCCAGGTAGGGAATGCTCCAAAACCATATCAGCTCACCTAATATGGAGTCAATCACCAATAAGTTTGCAATTGTTTCAGGGATTGTTACTCAAGAGGTGAACATAATATTTGTGATGGTCCTTAGCCTCACCTACATTTGGCGACGTAGTTTGATGAGTTCAAATCGGACTAACTCTCACTCTTTCGGTGCTCGATACTCCTCCCATGACTCAATGCTCATACAACTTCCATCCCAACCAATCTCATAAGGACTCGAACCCCGTCATCGATTGGTATCTCATAGGGACTCTAACCCTATCATCAATAACTCATAGGGACTTTGACTCTATCATCAATCAACTCATAGGGACTCTAACACTTTCATCAATCAATCTCATCAATGACTTGAGTTAGAACGATCATTAGGAATCAATCAAATAAACACATCGGTAGAGTTCATTTATAGAGACTCATAAGACAATCATATTCTATCAACTCGTCATCATCCTCTCATCACAATCAACAATCTCGATTCAAGGCTCTAGGCTCAATTTTCAAGTTCATTATACATGTTTTTCAAATTAGCCATGTAGGGTTATGCAAATTCTCATAAAAAATGTTCAATGCAAGAAAACAAATAGTATGATGATCATCAACATAGAAAACATGTAATTTCAAATAGAATATTAAGAAAAACCATTAAGGATTCATGCATGTAGACTCTCCAAATCATCAACTCATCTATGACCATCTATGGGGCACATGAGAGAACAATCCCATGCTTTTAGTTTAGCCTTACATACATGAGATAAAGCTATCAATTAAGCACATCAAGGATCTCTTCTCGAATCTATCAAACTCAAGTTCTTGTCTCTTCCCTCAAGCCCTAGCCTTGTTAGAATATTGGAATATGGCTTAGAATGGAGGTTTTAGACCCTTTTTTACGTCAAAACGACCTTATTAGATCGTGTATAGAGTTTGAGAGGGGTTGGAAATTGACCGGAATGCCCCTCATAAAAATTAAAAAATTTTAACTCGAAAAAGACCCAGTCCACATCTGTGTATTTTTAGAAAAAAAATTTGAATGAGTTTTCTCAATCCCGTCGAAAATTTTTAAAAGAATATAACTGCATGTCCGTGATGGAGGCGTGATGCGCTCCTGTCGCGCACCAACACTATTCTGCGCTGCGGATAAAAAAATTATCTTTTGATTGGGTCATTCTAAAAATTGACCTAGACCATTTTCCCACTCAATTTTGCATGTTGATCAGAAATTTGGCCTCGGATTTGCCATACGAACATTGGAAGATGCATTACACGCATATCCTCACTGTAGGGGTATTTTGATAATTTTATCGGGTGTTACATCATCTCCCCCTTGGGATCATTAGTCCTCAAATGATGAGTATAGGCGGATATCAAGGCACGAGTAGACTCAAGACTCATCTCAACAGTCAACTCAATCAATCAAACTCTCGACTTAAGAATAGAAAGTCACATCAAGAATAGATCAATCAATTTAGTGAAGGGTAAAGAATTTACCTTCAACACTCTCATCACTTGGCACGAATAGGTGCGGATATTGACCTTCATCTCTCCTCGGCTTCTTATGTGGCTTTCTCAATGAATTAATTTCTCCACAAGACTTTGACTAAGGCTATACGATCAAAGAATTGAACCAGAACCTATTTGTAAGATAGGCTATCTTTTACTCCAATGCTATCAATAGGGATCACCAAGGTAGGATCTCCCAAGCATTTCTTCAATATCGACACATGGAATACCGGATATACTCTATCTAACTCGGAAGGCAACTCTAACTCATAAGCAACCTTTCCATTCCTCTTCACAATCTGATACGGTCTAACATAATGTGGACTCAACTCCCCCTGCTTGCCAAATCTTAGAACACCCTTCATAGATGACACTTTCAGATACACCCAATCATCTATCTCAAACTCTAAGTCTCTCTTCCTCACATCGGTATAAGATTTTTGGTGACTTTGGGAAGTCTTTAACCTCTCTCTAATGACCTTGACCTTCTCCATTGATTGGTGGACAAGATCAGGCCCAATCAACTCCACTTCTCCAACCTCAAACCACCCAATTAGTGATCTACATCTCCTCCCATACAAGGCTTTAGAGGGAGCCATTTGAATGCTTGCATAATAACTATTGTTATATGCAAATTCAATCAAAGGTAGGTGGTCATCCCAATTCCCCTTGAATTCAAGAACACAAGCTCTCTACATACCTCTAGTGTTTGGATCTCGCGCTCTACCTAACCATTTGTCTGTGATTGAAAGGTTGTGCTCAGGTTCACCTTAGTCCCCAATCCTTTTTGGAATGATCTCCAAAACTGGGAAGTAAATCGAGCTCCTCTGTCCGAGATGGTGGATAAGGGAATCCTATGCAACCTCACAATCTCCTAGATGTACAACTTGATGTACTCCTCCGCAGTGTTTATTGTCTAGACTGCCAAGAAGTGAGCCGATTGAGTCATCCTGTCCACTCTCACCCATATCGAGTGATGTTGCTTTCGAGACCTTGGTAGACCAGTAATAAAGTCCATATTAATCATCTCCCACTTTCATTCCAGAATCTCAAAGTTCTGAGCCAATCTACATGGCCTTTGATGCTCAACCTTCACTTGTTAGCAATTTGGGCATTTTGAAACGAAGTCAGCAATATCCCTCTTCGTTTCACTCCACTAATAGACTTCTCTCAAGTTGTGGTACATTTCGGTAGAGCCAAGATGAATGGAATATCTAGTGTTATGGGCTTCCGCCATGATTTTGTCTCGAATGCCATCAATATTTGGGACACACAATCTACTTTGGCACCTCAACACTCCATCTCCCCCTTTGGAGAAGACCAACACTTTGTGTTTGTGGACAACCTCCTTCAATTGGAGTATGACAGGATCTTGGTCTTGCTTTTCTTTCACCTCCACCACTAAGGATGAAGCAGACCTGTTATGAACATTAACTCCCTCTTCATAATTCTCCTCAAGTTAAAATTTTCAATCTAGCCAATCGATGCACTTCCTTGGCTAATTCCTGCTTTCCTTCCTCCACATGGGTTGTGCTACCCATTGACCCTACTAAGAGTGTCAGCAATAACATTAGCTTTACCTGGGTGGCAGTGAATGCTTATGTCATAATCTTGAACCAATTCCAACCATCTCCTCTGTCGCAAATTGAGCTCTTTCTGACTGAAGACATACTGCAAGCTCTTGTGGTCAGTGAACAGATCCACATGCACTCCATACAAGTAGTGGCGCCAGATTTTAAGTGCAAACACCACTGCTGCCAACTCGAGATCATGGATTGGATAGTTCCTCCCATGAACCTTGAGTTTCCTAGAAGCATATGCTATTACCTTCCCTCTCTGCATAAGTACACATCCCAATCCAACCACTGAAGCATCACAATGAATAACAAAGTCCTCTGTCCCATTGGGTAAGGTTAAGATCGGTGTAGTAGTCAACCTCGTCTTCAACTCTGGGAAACCCTTTTCATATTAGTCAGACTACTGAAACTTGACCTTTTTCTGAGTAATTTAGTCAATGGTGCGGATAGGAAAGAAAATCCTTCAACAAATCTGTGGTAGTAGCCCGCCAACCCCAAGAAACCTCTTATGTCAGTCGGAGTGGTCGGTCTGGGCCAGTTCTAAACCACTTCAATCTTTTGGGCATCCACTCGAATACCATCGCCGGAAACAACATAGCCTAGGAAGGCCGCTGACTTAAGCCAGAACTCACACTTCGAGAATTTTGCATACAACTTATGGTCCTTAAGGGTTTGGAGGAAAACTCTAAGATGATTAGCATGCTCCTCCTCACTTCTCAAATACACCAAAATGTCGTCGATGAACACAATCACAAACATATTAAGATATTATCTAAATACTCTATTCATCAAGTCCATAGAGGTTGCAGGTGCATTTGTCAACCCAAAGGACATGACCAAGAACTCAAAATAGACATATCTAGTCCCAAATGTTGTCTTTGGAATGTCACATTCCCTCACCTTCAACTAATGGTAACCAGATCTAAGGTCTATCTTTGAGAAACAAGAGGCGCCCTGAAGTTGGTCAAACAAGGGACCCATCTTTCTTTCACACGAATAGGACAGGAGCACCCCCAAGGAGAAACACTTGGCCAATTGAAGCCCTTCTCTAACAAATTTTTCAATTGCCCTTTCAACTCAACGAGGGTCATCCTATAAGGTGGAATCGAAATAGGCTGGGTATCAGGAAGAACATCAATCCCAAAGTCAATCTCCCTATCAGGAGGGACTCTGGACAGATCATCAAGAAATACTTTTGGAAACTCATTAATAATCGGGACTGACTCAAGAGTCGGGGACTCAACATCATCAGATTTCATTCGCACGAGATGAGAGACACAACCTTTGGAAATCAACTTTCTGGCTCTAAGATATGAGATAAACTTTCCTGTAGGTGTAACAGAATCACCCTTCCGCTCTAGAACCGGTTCATTCGGAAATTGGAACTTAATCGTTCGGAATCTACAATCAACAGAGGCATAACAGGCGTGAAGCCAATCCATGCCAAGGATCAAATCAAAGTCAACCATCTCTAACTAAATCAAATCAACAAGAGTATCCCTATGATGGATGGACACTACACAAGCTCTATAGATTCTCTCAGCTCGAATAGACTCACCCAATGAGTAGAAACATCAAGAAGACTCTTAGGGCTTCTATCAAATCTACTAGCCACATAAAGAGATACAAACGACAATGTGGCTCTCGGATCCATCAAAACATAATAATCAAAAGTAAAGATTTGAATCATACCTGTCACAACATCTGGGGAGTTTTCTTGATCTTGGTGACTACCCATGACATACAAGTGGTTTGTTGCTCTGCCTGTGCCTGATGTAGTGGCCCTTTGGTTTCCTTTAACTGGCAGGGCTAGTGTAGAGGATTGAGCCCGGTCAGCCCACTTTGTACAATCTCTCTTGTAGTGACCTGCTTGACCACATCTGTAGCACACATTATTCCTATCATGACATATCCCCAAGTGCATTTTGCCACACTTATCACACGGTGACTTACCTTGCAAACCTTGAGCCACACTAGCTTGCAACTGAGGCCCATGATTTCTCGCATTCTGAGATCTCTAATCGTACCTTCCCCTAGGCGTAGTTGCACTAGCAGATGATGGTGCTGGAAATCGGTTGTCATTACCTTCCCTACCAACCTCATGGCTAGATGTCTTATCTTTCTTACGCTTGAATTCTTCCCTGTCATGTTGTCTTTTCTCAATCGGCTTGTTGCACAAATGTCATCAGTTGTCCGATGTCCATATCACTTACAAGCATGGCTCCTCTCCTATCTCTCTTGGGTCCTCTATTCAACCCATCGACATACATTCCCATCCTTCCCCTCATGTCAGCAACCATGTCAGGAGCATAGCAAGATAATTGTGTGAACTTCAATCCATACTCTTGCACGGTCATAAAGCCCTATTTTAGATTTAGGAACTCTCTCACCTTAGCTTCTCTTTTCTTTCTTGGGAAGAAACATCCTAAGAAGGCTTCCTCGAACACTTCCCAAGTCAGACATGGAGCATCATCCCTTCTACCTTTTTTCCATTGATCGAACCCCAACCTGGCCACACCCTTGAGTTGGTAAGCAACCAGTTCAACCCTATCAGCATCAATCACATGCATCACTTGGAACACCTTTTCAAATTCCTCCATGTAGTTTTCAGGATCTTCAATGGATGCAGACCCCGTGAACTCAGGGAATTCGTTCTTAAAAATTCTCGGACTCTAGAGGTGTCATGAGTTTCCTGTCTATCCATTCCCTGCCTCACAGCAGGTGCTACGACAGCCTTAGCTAAAGCTTGAATAGTCCGGCGTAGCTTAGTGTTGGAGACCTCATCTTGAGGGGGCTGCTCAACAGGGACAGCTTGGTCCACAGGCTCTTCATGTACTTGAGGCTCAGGTTGGTTGGCATCTTGCCTAGCAGGACATCCCCTTCCTCTGATAGCTCTTCTGGGAAGCATGATAGCAATTTTGCACGCATAGAGCATGAACTAGTAGAGAGTTTTCTTAGAGCTTATCTCTATCGAACGAATTGGAATGAGAAGAAAAGTGTAACAATTCCTAATGTCCTATATCCTCCTGCTTATGAAATGTGGTCGACAACACACCCATAAACATGACTCTACTAGACACAGCTTCATAGACTTCCTAAGACACTTGAACTCTGTGCTCTGATACCAAGTTTATCACGCCAAGGGAGGGTACCCATGGCGTGGACGGTACCAAAAGACTATTGCTAGTTCCCAAGCGAACTACTCAGCATCATCACATTCGTTCAATCAAATACTCTATGGAACAACGGTAATAAAAGTAAGTAAATAGGCACATCTCATCTAAAGTCTCATAATGATATAGATAATAATAAAACTAGTAGAAATAAACTAGCTCACAATCTCAACAGCAACGTTCAACCATCATCTATGAAGCCTCTATCACTAATCATGTGGTGCCAATGACATACTCATGGCTACCAAAATCAAAATAAAAGAATAGTAAAAAATCTAAAACAAGATGAAATAAATCATATTGGATCCTCCGGAATAGGGGAGGCTCACCAATTAGCTCGAATTTCAGATCTTCAACAGATCGTTTGTTGACGATCTCTAGTACCTGCCTCTGCATCATAAAATGATGCAGTCTAAAAGGGACATCAGTAGTTGGAATGTATTGGTATGTAAAATAGCTGAGTAAAATAGAAACAAGTAGAATAATATAGAGACAACATCAACTCAAAGTAACCATCAAATAACATCAAGTCATCACATGTCTATCTATGCAAAGATAAAGAATAGACAAGTGACCCGTCAACAACTCAAACTCATTTATCATCTCAAACTCATCTCAAAAGAGCTTACCTCCTCTCATCTCATCTCATCTCAGAGGAGCTCATCCCCTCTCATCTCATCTCATCTCAACTTAGAGTACTCAAGGTAGGAAATTTATGGGATTTTCTCTTATCCGACAGCAATGACTTATGAGCTAGTGAATGTACAACAATCTCACTTATGTTGCTACAGTCGTTCCAAACTTGCCAGGTAGGGAACGCTCCAAAACCATATCAGCTCACCTAATATGGAGTCAATCATCAATAAGTTACCTATTAATTAAGGGACTGCTACTCAAGAGGGGACCATAATATTTGTGATGGTCCTAAGTCTCACCATCATTTGCGACGTATGTTGACGAGTTCAAGTCGGACTAACTCTCACTATTTCGATGCTTGATGTTGCTCCCATGACTCTATGCTCAAAAACCTTCTATCTCAACCAATATCATAGGGACTCGAACCCTATCATCGATCGGTATCTCATAGGGACTCCAACCCTATCATCAATCAACTCGTAGGGACTCTAACCCTTTCATCAATCACCTCATAGGGACTCTAACACTTTCATGAATCAATCTCATCAATGACTCCAGATTTAGAATGATCATTAGGAATCAATCGGATAGACACATCGGTAGAGTTCATTTATAGAGACTCATAAGACAATCAAATTCTATCAACTCATCATCATCCTCTCATTACAATCAGCAATCTCGGTTCAAGGCTCTAGACTCAATTCTCAAGTTCATTATGCATGCTTTTCAAATTACTCATGTAGGGTTATGCAAATTCTCATGACAAATGTTCAATGCAAGAAAACAAATAGTATGATGATCATCAACGTAGGAAAACATGTAATTTCAAATAGAATTTTAAGAAAAAACATTAAGGATTCATGCATGTAGACTCTCCAAACTATCAACTCATCTATGACCATCTATGGAGCACTGAGAGAACAATCTCATGCTTTTAGTTTAGCCTTACATACCTGGGATGAAGCTATCAATCAAGCACGTCAAGGATCTTTTTTCTCGAATCTTTTAAACTCAAGCTCTTCTCCTCTTTCCTTAAGCCCTAGCCTTGTTAGAATATAGGAATATGACTTAGAATGGGAGTTTAGACCCTTTTTACATTGAAACGACCTTATTAGATCGTGTATAGGGTTTAGGAGGGGTTGGAAATTGACTGGAATTCCCCTCATAAAAATTAAAAATTTTCAACTCGGAAAAGACCCAGTCCGCGACGCCGTTTGGTCGCGCACTTTGTATTTTTAGAAATAATTTCTGAATGAGTTTTCTCAATCCCATCAAAAATTTTCAAAAAAATATAAGTGCTAGTCCATGATGGAGGCATGACGCACTCCTGTCGCGCACCAACACTGTTTTGCGCTTCGGATCGAAAAATTATCTTTTGATTAGGTCGTTCTAAAAATTGATCGAGACCATTTTCCCACTTAATTTTACGTGCTGATAACAAATCCAGCCTCTAATTTGCCATACAAGCATTGGAAGATGTGTTATGCACATACCCTCACTCTAGGGGTATTTTGGTAATTTTACCGGGCATTACACAGCCGCGCCTAGGGTTTATGTATTAGAGCACAGAGTTCAAGAGTCATAGAGAGTCTATGAATTCGTGTCTAATAAAGTCTTGTTTATGTGTGTGTTGTGCACCACACTTCATAAACAAGAGGTTATAGGACATTAGGAATGGTTACACTTCTTCAGTATTCTGAGTTCGTGCGATAGAGTTTGACTCTATAAAACTCTCTTCTAATTCGTATGTTACGCGTTTGAAGATCATGCCTCCTAAACGCACTGCTGCCCAAAGAGATACCTCAGTCCCAAACACTGAGTATCCCCCACCAGAGGCCCCTACCCAGATTGAGACGAGGAGACAGGGTCGACCTGCCAGAGCCACTGAGATTCCACATGCACCTCCTACTCAGTCAGCCTCCACCTCAATAGCAGACTTTAAGGGAGTTATTGCTATAGCTCCCCAGTTAGTGTCCTCCCAGAGTAATAGTGGAGGTCCCCAGGCCCCTAACTCTAGCTCCCAAGAGCCCACAGCTGCAACCAGATTCAGAGATTTCTTGAGGATGAACCCGCCAGTCTATACGGGGTCTAAGGTTGAGCAAGACCCACAAAACCTTACCGATGAGATGTGTAAGATTTTGAGGGCTATGCATGCGAATGAGGTTGAAGGAGTCGAGCTTGTCTCTTAAGATTTTGAGGGCTATGCATGCAAATGAGGTTGAAGGAGTCGAGCTTGTCTCTTATTAGCTTAAGGATGTTGCGAATGTCTGGTATAACCAATGAGAAGATAATCGAGGTGAGGATGTTGGACTTGCTGAGTGGGATGAGTTTGAGAGTGCTTTCCTTGACCACTTCTTTCCCTAAGAGTTGAGGGAAGCAAAAGTTGAGGAGTTCATGAACCTGAAGCAAAAGGGGTTGACTGTCAAAGAGTACAACCTCAAGTTCATTTAGCCGTCCCAATATGCCCTAGAGATGGTCCTAGATATGAGGGAGAGAATGAGAAAATTTGTGTCTAGATTGGGTAGGCATGTAGAGAGAGAGTGTAAGGCAGCATTGCTAATCCCAGGTATGGACATCTCTAGACTTATGGTCTACGCCTAGCAAATGAGGAGGACAAGAAGAAGGACAGGGAAGAGCAGCAGAGTAAGAAGGCTTATGGTCTACGCCTAGAAGAATAAGGGTGATATTACTTACTTTCAAAAGAGGTCTTCTAGCTATGCACTCTTTGTGACAAGTACGCATGTTCAGCAAAATAGGTATGATCATAAATCTTATGGTCACCAGAATTTCAGAGCTCAGGGTCCTCAGTCCCAAGCTAGTGTGACCCAAGGTCCGAAAGGAAAGCCACTGGCAGATGTGGCAAACTTCACCTTGGTGCATGCCATGAGGGCACAAATGCTTGTTGAAGGATTTGTTAAAGAAGGGATTTATTAGGCCAAGTGTTTCTCCTTGGGATGCTCCCATTCTGTTTGTGTGAAAGAAAAATGGGTCTCTCAGAATATGCATAGACTATAGGCAACTGAACAAGATCACGACTAAGAATAAATATCCTCTTCTCAGGATGGATAATCTTTTTGACCAACTTCAGGGTGCCTCATGCTTTTCAAAGATAGACCTCAGATCGGGTTACCACCATTTGAAAGTGAGAAAATGTGATATTCTAAAGACAACTTTCAGGACTAGATATGGCTATTTTGAGTTCTAGGTCATGTCTTTTGGGTTGACGAACGCACCTGTTTTGACCTTACCGACGGGATGGAAGATTTCGTGATATATTGCGATGCATCAAGAGTTGGGTTGGGTTGTGTGTTGATGCAGAGAGGGAAGGTGATAGCCTATGCTTCCAAGCAACTTTCATGAGAGAAACTATTCGACACATGATCTTGAGTTGGCGACGATAGTGTTTGCACTTAAAATCTAGTGCCACTACTTGTATGGAGTGCATGTGGATGTGTTCACTGACCACAAAAGCTTGCAGTATGTCTTCAGTTAGAGAGAGCTCAACCTGAGACAAAGGAGATAGTTGGAATTGCTCAAGGATTATGACATGAGCATCCTGTACCACCCAGGTAAAGCTAATATTGTTGTTGATGCTCTTAGTAGGTTGTCAATGGGTAGCACAGCCCATGTTGAGGAAGGGAAGAAAGAGCTAGTGAAGGGCGTGCATAGATTGGCTCGATTGGGAGTTCAATCGAGGAGAATGATGAGGGAGGAATCAATGTTCAGAGTGGGTCTGCATCATCCCTATTAGCAAAGGTAAAAGAGAAACAAGATCGAGATCCTATCATGCTCCAATTGAAGGAGGTTGTCCACAAACAAAAAGTGATGGTCTTCTCCAAAGGGGGAGATGGGGTGTTGAGATACCAGAGTAGGCTATATATCCCTAGTTTTGATAATGTTCGGGAGTGGATCATGGTTGAAGCCCATAATAGTAGACTTCATTCATCCGGGCTCTACCAAGATGTACCACGACTTAACAGAAGTCTATTGGTGGAGTGGAATGAAGAGGGATATTGCCAAGTTTGTTTCAAAGCGCCCGAATTGCCAAAAAGTGAAGATTAAGCATCAAAGGCCAAGTGGCTTGGCTCAGAATTTTGAGATTCCAGAGTAGAAGTGGGAGATGGTTAACATGGATTTCATCACCGGCCTACCGAGATCCTGGAGGTAGTGTGGTTCCATATGGGTGATTGTAGACAGGTTGACTAAATCAGCATACTTCTTGGCAGTCAAGACGACTAATACTGTGAAGGAGTATGCCAAATTGTACATCCAAGAGATTGTGAGGTTGCATGGAGTTCCCTTGTCCATCATCTCGGACAGAGGAGCTCAATTTACCTCCCACTTCTGGAGATCTTTCTAGAAGGGATTGGGTACCAAGGTAAATTTGAGTACAACCTTTCATCCACAGATGGATGGTCAGGCAGCGCACTATTCAGACAGTAGAAGACATGATGAGAGTCTGTGGCCTTGACTTCAAAGGGAATTGGGATGACTATCTACCATTGATTGAATTTGCATATAACAACAGTTATCATGCAAGCATTTAAATGGCCCCCTATGAGGCCTTATATGGGAGGATGTGTAGATCACCCATCGGGTGGTTTAAGCTTGGAGAAGCCGAGTTGATTACGACTGACCTTGTCTACCAGTCCATGGAGAAGTTGAAGATTATTAGAGAGAGGTTCAAGACTGCACAAAGCCATCACAAATCGTACATCGATGTGAGGAGAAGGGACTTAGAGTTCGAGGTGAGCGATTGGGTATACTTGAAGGTACCACCCATGAAGGGTGTCATGAGGTTTGGGAAGAAGGGGAATTAAGTCCTCGTTATATTGGCATGTATCAGATTGTGAGGAGGATTAGAAAAGTTGCTTATGAATTAGAGTTGCCTTCTAAGTTAGACGGGATCCATCCGGTATTCCACATTTCTATGTTGAGGGAGTGTTTGGGAGATCCTGCCTTGGTGATCTCTGTTGAGAGAACTGGAGTAAAAGATAGCTTCCTATGAGAAATTCCAGTCCAAATCCTTGATCGGCGGATTTGCAGACTGAGAAACAAAGAGATAGCCTCTGTTAAGGTTTTGTGGAGGAATCAATTTATTGAGGAAGCCAGTGGGAAGCTGAGGAAGATATGAGAGCCAAATACCCGCACCTATTCGTGCATGATGATGAGAATATTGAAGGTAATATTCCTATCCTTGACTTAACTTGATGTTTCCATCTTGAGTTGATGTGTCCATTCTTGATATTCTGAGTAAAGCTATCGAGGTTGATAAAGAGTTGAGAGTTGAGTTGTTGAGTGAGTATCGAGATGAGTCTTGAGTCTATTCGTGCCATAATACCGCTCTTACTCATCATTCGAGGATGAATGACCCCAAGGGGGAGATGATGTAACGCTCGGTAATATTATCAAAATGCCCCTAGAGGAGAGATATATGCATAACGCATCTTCCGATGCTCAAGTGGAAAATACGAGACCGAATTTGTGATCAGCAAGAAAAATTGAGCGGGGAAAAGAGTCTCGGTCAATTTTTAGAATGACCGACTTAAAAGATAATTTTTCATTCCAAGACGCAAAATAATGAGGGTTCGCGACAAAGCCGTGTCGCGAACCTATCACGGAGGAGGACTTATGTTTTTTTCAAAAAAAATTTTACGGGATTGGGAAAACTCGTTCAGAAAATTT
This sequence comes from Solanum rostratum, assembly GCA_029948455.1. NCBI lineage: Eukaryota > Viridiplantae > Streptophyta > Magnoliopsida > Solanales > Solanaceae > Solanum > Solanum rostratum. The sequence goes on along the minus strand of CM057046.1, from coordinate 21,056,977 downwards.
TTGCCAAAAATGTACTGTCGCGATCAGTCCGCATCGCGTATTGGGTTACTCCGCGACTGGAAAATTTTTAAAAGGGGCATTCTGGTCCATTCCCAACATTTTCTAAACTCCATATACAACTAATATAAGTTGTTTTCACGAAGAAAAGGTTCAAACCCATCCTAAATCTCCTTCCTAGCAAAATTATCAAGTTAGGGCTTGAAGAGAGTAGAGGAGAGTTGAGATTGAGGAGTTCAAAAGGAGATCCCACAAGAAATTGTTGTTAGCAATCATCCCATGTATGTAAGACTAACCTAGAGCATATGATTGTTCTTCCATGTGCCCCTTTTGATTGAATAGAGTCTATAATCGAAGTTAATGAGTTATATGTGAATTTAATCCTTGAGTATTCTACTGAGATTTTACTTATTTCATGTATCTTTCTTAAATTGATGATCATCACAAACTTGATTTACAGTATAATTGTTTTCATGACTGATTTCACAAAACTCTACGTCTATTTTACTAAAGGATGCAAAAACTAACTAAGGGGATGAGTCTTGATCCTTGACAATAATGATGTCTTTGATGTATGTGATTGTGGTCCAAATTGACGAGAAACATTAATGATGATGTTGATGGGAATGAGTTTTTTGAGTCTTAAAAAGCTTAAACTTAATTCTAAAGGAATGTTTCGGGTCTATGAGTTGATGTTGATGAGATGAGATGAGTTGATGTCGATGAGACGAGTTGATGTTGATGTACTATGTCCCTATGGGACTGATGATGAGAAATCTTTATAATGATATTTTAGGAGCAAGTCGAGTTCTGGGAGGAGTATTGAGCACTGAAATGGGTGAGAGTGTGTCCCACTCGAACTCATTAACTACGTGACCCGCCTAGGAGAGGATCGAATCGTAAAATAGATGGTTCCTTTGTCCCAAAAGAGGACTGATGTTATTTATTATGGATCCACTGATGGTGATGTCCTTTACCCAGGCAGGGTACTGGATGGATGTGGCAACGGCATCCCTTCGTTGTATCATTAACGGCTCCTAGGTGATGGTTGTCGATTAGAGAAACTCCCAATTAGGTTTTACACTGACAGTACTCTAATGTTGATGTGATGGTATGAGTCTTGATGGGTGTTGATGATTTATTGTCTACTCTTATTCCTTGTCCTAGGCGGGCATTGGTCCCTCGAGTTGAGTCGAGTTTCCTTGAGACGAGTCTGATGTATTGACGATGTTGAGATGAGATGTTGATAGGTCATTTATCTGCTCTTTACTCTTGCTTTAGATAGACATTTGACATTCTGACAGAGTATGATGTTGAGTTGATGTTATCCCTGTATTATTTTGTCTGTATTGTTATATTCAACCATCTTACATACCGTACATTCCACATACTAACGTCACTCGGCGTTGTACCATTTCATGATGCAGACACAAGAGGTAGAGAACTTCAGCAGATGCATCATTGAGGTTCAAAGATATCTGATTTCCGCTATTAGTGAGCCCTCCTTGCTATCTGGAGGAGCTTTTTTCAGCTATTTTATTTTTATTAAGTTGGGTAGCCATGGTCTGTCATGGTACCATCTTAGACTGTTGAGTTGAGGTAGAGGCTTCATAGATATGAGTTGAGGTTTGATGTTGGGGTCTTTCCCTCATCGAGTCGAGTTAGTAATCTTATTTACTTATCATAGATGTTGAGATTGAGTTTGTTGGCCATTGGCCCTTCTTATTGATGTAGAATGACTGATGTAGCTCACTGCCTTATTCTATTATTTCTGCTATGCTTGATGTTGAATGACTGTCTTGAGATCGAGTGATTCGCTTGGGGACTAGCAATAGTCTCTGGATGCAAGTCACGCCTACGATACCCTCTCGAGACATGACAGTTTGTCCATCTATCTAGATACGAATTGGTTAGTTCTTATTTTTTACCGTGTCACAACGTTGGCATGTAAGTCGAGTCAATTTTTCTTATCTTTCATTTTATCTTTTTGCCTTTTTGAATAAACCTTTTTATTTTGATGTATGTTGTCATACAAATCTTACAAAAATAGAAATATTGTACTGAAGTGTTAAAAAGAAGATCTGAAAAAATTCATAGAGAAAGAAGATCTACAAATTTTGTGTTGAAGTGTTAGAAAGAAGATTTGAAAAAATTGTGGAGAAACACATCTTTGAGTTTTTCATGACAAATAGTATGGTCCTCATATGAATTCGCGGGCTAATGTATGACCACAAGTGTGAAACATAGATACATGGTCTAAATATGAAACTCATATTCCCTTGAATGAAATCATTATATTATGATCATTGATTCAACTTAAACTAGAAGTAGGTAAAGGATCGCTTGCAAATCATGTTTTACAGCTTGTTTGGATGGTGATTTGCCCATGGTTTCATTATGTATGCTGGTAGGGTATTATACAGTACAGTACAGTATAATATTCTACAATGTTTGGATAGACTGTATGGGTTGCTATCATTTAATGATAATTTGTTGTTTGATTAGACTGTATGGTACTGTACTGTGATTTATACATTTACAAAATATCCTTAATTATTATAAATATTAAATTTATTTATATTTTTTAATAAACATTATTTTTAAATAATTACACAAAATCAAGTTGTAAAACATACAAACTAATATATCTCCAATCTATACAAATAACACAAGAAAATAAAAAAGTAAGAACTTTTAAAAAAAACGAACCTCTAAAAATAGACTAAAACGTGAAAGAAAAGATGCGGGCGAAAAAGAAGTTTCAGAAATTGATGCAGAGGAAAATAAGTAATACAAAAGCAATACATATATTAGGGTAAAGTTTAATAAATAATAAAGGATAAATTAGAATTATTTAAATTTAAGTAACGATATAGTTGGGGAAAAAAGAGAACTAAAAAGAGAACTATGGGATACTGCCAAATTAATAATTTCAAAAAGTGAAAGTTTTTATGGTTACAGAATCATGAAACCAGAAACAATCAAAACAGACGTAATTCTCTTACTAACCATATCATATCATACCACGAAAAATTACCATCCAAACAAGCTGTTAAAGTATAAGTTTCATTTGCTACCATAGATGAGTTAGTAAATGGAAAAATGAGTATAAAAATGCATGACCTCACCTATTAATACCACATTTTAGTTTTTTTTACCGTGTCCCCTCTCCCTTTCATGACATTAGAAGTGACTTCACTTTCCTTTCCCTATACTCCCATTTAATCATGTTTTTTCATTTTTATCGTTTTCTAACTTCAAACACTCATTTAATGAAGTAAGAAATTTTCACGAAAATAAATCTTGAAAATCAATTTTACAAACTTAATTAATTGGAAAAAAATTTCAACATATTCCTTGAAAAGTAAAGTTCACTTATTTTGAAAAATCAACAATTCATTTAATTTGAAATAGAGGAAATATTATTAAACATACTGTGCACTCTCTCTGAATCCATGGTCTGCTTCCTCTACTCTGTCGAGTCTCATGTGCACCTCCAGATCTACTCACAATCTCAAAAATCAAAGTGAAATTTTGGCATAATCTCTAAGATTAAGTATAAATCCAAGATAAATCTAGAGGGAGGGTTCATAATAGGGTGGTGGATAATGGTTATGTGTCTCAAATCTATGGATTTTGCGGTCCACAAATCCCATCTCCGGTCGTAAAAGTAGTAAAATTCTGAATCCACATATGGAGGGACTCAGGAGTCATAGATCCCAAGGACAACCACAATGACTCATGTTAGGTTCCTTCTATTCACGCTCCATTTCCAGGGAGTGTTTATGGAACAAGTCCAACTCATAATCATGAAATAATTCATGGTTCATAAGTCACTTGCAGAAAACCTCAACTGACAAAAGATGATCTTGAATGCCAAGCCTAATGGATCCCCCAACCAAAATTGGAAGGATCTGTTGATGAAATTGCACATTAGATTCAGATGAATCTGATATCAAGAATTGTGATATTTTACTTAAAGATTACATACTGAAATCATGACAATGAAAGAAAGAGTACTTCCTCTTTTAATACAAATTTAGCCTACTATCAAGTATAAGGTTTCACACATTGAATTATTTGTAGCATCCGCCTTGACAGCAGATACTTTATCGCTTCAAAGACAGTTTCCCACAACCCTTTCATTCTTAAGGCGTTATAAAATTGACACATCCAATTAATGGACCTAAACCTTTGAATATACATGACATAATATACTATTCTAAGAAATCAATTATCCTACCAATACTTCTTCTTAGTTACATATTCAGACACAAGTTTCAGAGAGGAATACATAAAGTAAATACTCCATAATTGCTGGAGGTTTGTAATTTTAAAATCCTAGAAGTTAATTAATAGGCACAACTATGCAATAAAGTGAGATTCTTAATAGCGTGTGACATATTATTTGTTAGGGATATATCTCTCATTCAGGAGTAGAATTTGCTCTGCAATCGCAACTGTCTGACTCACCCCCGCTTGGGAAGTCTGTTGCCATGTTAGTCGCGCTGTTTCCAGAAAAGATGCAAATGATTTTAAATGAATACAACTCATGTTTTGTGTTAAGAAGATACCTCACAAGTACCTGACTTCATGTCACCAGAAGTTAAAGCTAGTTAATCAAATCAAAGCAATGAGCAGATAGGGAAACAACACTAACAAATGAATACTACAAGGTCAGAGAGAAGATGCAACACAAGAATATATATTAGTGTATATGAATAAATTAGTCCCTATTCAAAAATTTCTCATCATGAGGAAAAGTCCCCCAAAAATGTAAAAATGTTATCCCGGAGCATAATCAGGAGCAGTACACTACACAGAATACAGAGTTATGCACATCTTTTGAACTAATAACAGTTCCAAAAGAAAACTCCCCGTGCCTGATCCTGGAAAACCATCTGTATATACAAAACAACCCTTCGATTCCCAAATCTTGAGTATTCATCAAAACATTTTCAAATAGTTAGGGAGATGCAACTGTTGGACATGTTAAGGATCCACTATTTGCTTCACAAGGAGCAATGCGAAACTGCACCCTCGACAAAGAAAATGGAACTTAACAATCCCAGATCAGCCACTATCTCTCATGCAATTACCGGGCAAGAGAAACTTATATTGGTCTGCTTTTTCCAAAAGATATGCTGGAAGGTGAACGGCAGAATAGGAGTGGGGAATGGGTCCCATTTTGCCTATGATTTCCCTGAACGTGTACTCCTCCGGTAGCATATCAAATAAATCAGCTCCTTCACAAATTATCTTTTGCACTCTCTTTGGGTTCAGAAAATTAGAAAATCTAACCCGGTCAAAATGGCTATAGGCTTTCATCTTGAATATGAACTCACTTATGTGGCGGAAACAAAAGCTACAATGCCATCCTGAATCTGCCAAAATGACATCTGACTGTCGATAATGTGCATACCTAGTCTTACCAGATTGGTACCGATGAACGGAAGCTCTCCAGCTATGGCTATCCACAAGGAACTCAAAAGAGTAGAGATAGTTCTTCAATCGGAGATGAAGAACTGGAGGTGTTTCATCACACCACCTCAAGAGATTGATGGTATGTCTACTAGGTATCTCATCAACATCCGACATTATCAGCAAATCATCATCCTGAATACCAGCTTGTTTGAGGAGATAATCCAGTGCAAGTCTCTGATAAGCTTCCTCAACAAAAGGGTTCTCTCCTTTCCTAAATCTCCCAGGGATTTGCCCATATGTCAATCTTGATTCAACGAATTCAAACTGATCTCTGTGATTAGCAAAGTAGAAAGGCTTTGGCAATCCGGTGAATGTTGAATTGGATTCAAGTAGAACAAACTCTGTTATATAAGGGTACAGCTCTTTCCACCGTATGGTCAGCATTTCCACCTCATTACTGAACAACACTGCATCAAAGACACGCCTAGGATACTCCCGTATACCCCATCCATGAAGTTTACAGAGATTCTCCATTGACACGTTCTCATGATAATAGTGAGGCAATTCATGGAAAGGCTTTGGCGGCTTTTCCCACAAAGGTCGTAGAAAATAAGTGATTTTCTGTCCATGCACATATATACCAAACACACAAGTTGGAACAAGCAAAAAAAGAAAGATATATGTTTTCAGGTCCAAGCCGCGAAGTATGCATTTTAGTCTCGACATGCTCAATGCTCGACCAGATTCCTGCAGCAGTCAACAAAATCTCAATTAGCAAAAAGTAAGGAATGAGGATAATACTCAGCAAGGGTACACAAAATTTGACACATCCACATCACATAGCTTTAAAAACCTATTGAATAGAAAAATAAACTAGTTGATTTTGAACAGCACACATTAAGCAGAAGCAAGAAGAGTCCCACACAAGAGAATGAAACCTCATCTATCCTGTTGACCATGCCCAAATTAAAATAGTTGACTTAATCATGGTAAAAATAATATGGTTTGATGAAGACACCGGACATGGGTATGTTGCTTGGACACTTCAAAAATGTTGCTGCTGTGTCAGATACTTCAAAATTGCACTACTTTTGGACAATCCCTCACAAGATGATTAATGCCAAACATATGCGTAGAATTAAATTAAGCTCCAAGCAAAAGTAGAAAATTACTTGGTGCAAGGGCACTTTCATTTAACACACAAGGGAAGGACTGTGGAAAGGAACAATCCATAAAGCCCCCTTCACCCTCACAATTTCCTTGTCCTTTATTATTAATTTTAAATAAATCCTTTTGGGTTACCAAAAACAAGAACGCAAAATAGGAAAGTATACAGGAATACAGAACCTTGAACAAATCAAACATCAGTTTGTTTTTCTTGTTTTAATACGAGATAGAAGAACTAAAATATATATATATATATGACAAAATTTCAATGACAGAAAATTCCTCACTTTTGAAAATAAACCTAAAATTTGAAAATTTTCCTCTTTCCTGCCAAAGAAGAACATTCTTTTTGCATCAGATAAGCAGAAACACAAGGAAATTCAATACAGACAATTATGCCTCAAATTTTGTAAGAGAAAAGGGGAGATAACAAAGATTACCTCATTACAAATATCATCCTTCTTCTTTGAACAGTAACCAGATCCCCCTTGTTCAAAAATATAAACTTTTTCCAAAAATCTAGTGATACCCCACATCTTTCTCCCTCTCTAACTATATTTCTATCGTTGTGTCAACCCTTCCAATTCAGATCAACCCACAAAATTACACTTGTAATGCAAACCGTAAATTTTGGTCACAGAAATAAGTGGACAGATTTATAGATAAATCAATAAAAGAAAAAGCTTAGATTTTTTTGTGACCCTGAAAAAATTGGTTGAAGCAGAATAATAGTGAAAAAGAAATAGAGAGGAATTTGTGGAAGAATGAAATTAGGAGACAAAAATATAGGCCAGAAAGGAAATATTTTGTATAGGGGTGGCAGTTGTAAACAAGATTACAAGGAAGGAAGCCGTTTCTCTTGTCTTCTACCCCACTTCTACCGGCTATACAAATCATTACTAAATTTTTTTTTTCCTTTCCCTAATCATTTGTTTCTTTTTTTCTTTAAAACAAAATAGTAGGACAATAATACCCTTTTCTTTTTACAAACACACGCTCTTTTTTGGGTAATTTGTTTACACTAGTATAGGGAAAAATAATTTGTTTCAAATTCTTTTGTGATGCTTTCCTTTCTAATCAGTTTCATAAATAATGATTATGTTAAACTATATATGCAGAAACAAATAAAAAGTTTCCTTCCTTTTCTGTTATTCAATTCCCATATAAGATTTTTATATCAAGTTTATAGTCGTACTAAGGTTCCTCTTATATCTATAAATAAAATACATAATATATAGGACTAGAATTCATTTACCCAATTAGATTATATTATAAATATATTTTTTTATATTTACTTCATTGCCCTTTCAAGTTGAAGCATGTGATCTTGAATGTCCATTTTAATGATAATAATAATTCAATTTTTTAATATATTTGGTTCGTTCACGAAACACCAAAATATTTGTTATTTATAGCTTTGTTGGACCGTCATGCCCATTCACTGATATTCTGCTTTTGCTGAAGACTGAGAGTTCAACTAGTTTAGATCACAAAGAGTCATGGCCATTTTGTTGAAGATTGAGAGATCATGTGTTGCTTTTTCATCTTCTATAAAACCAATGAATTTTCAAGTGTAATAAACAACCCAATAAGAGATTCTAAATTAAAGGGCATCCCATTCAATTCGAATCACAATATTTATATAGTCAAAAATCGTAATCACTTTGTAGTACTTTACTTTAGCTTCTCATGAGTCTACTTCGAATAACATACTACACTCAAGGTCACACCCAATACGCTTTCTTCCGGTGTTGCATGAACAAAGATAATGAGTGCACACAATATAACAACTTTGATCAAGTGAAACGTGGATAAATAATGAGATCAACCAATCAATTGTATCGCTTCAGATTCAAAGTAATTATATTGCTTTAGTGTCCTTTAGCGTTCAAATGCAGTTTTCAAGTGTTACTTGATCTTGTAAATCCATTAGCACCCAAATACCTTTTTATCCGAAGGCAATGTCTATACTACCCATGTATATATTTTGTTTCTTCAGATTCAAATTATAAGTTTTGATCAATATTTTAAAAAAAATTATTTAATTATCTTCTGTATATATTATATGAAAAGCGTGAAGACCCTTAGAAATGTTATCTGAACTTTTTGTCCTTCATTAAAATTCTCTTCTTTAGACAGAATCGTTTTTTCACCTTATTATACCATTATTTCCCTTATTTTTATAAAGTTACAATTATGTATAAACTTTAAGGTTTTTTAGTTGCAGAATCCTTTTATGTTTAAGGTATTTAAATTTCTTTTAAGGGCAGAATCTTTTTTCGTGTGAATTGACATTAAGTAAATGACTTATGATTTGATTCAAATACGAATCGATGTGGTAAAGATTAAGGGTGACTTTATCAAACTATTTCTTTTATATTTAGGAGTCTCTTTTAAAATTAAATTTTTGTCAATTAATTATTTAATTCTTAATTATTCAGCTCCAAATTATTATTTTATAAGTGATTGAATTGATTTTATCATCTCTGTCTATTCATAATAAATTAAAATGTTGCATCAAATTATCATTTAATTTTATTTATATGAATATTGTATTTATTTTAATGATAACTACTATTTATATATAATTTTTAAATTGACACGATACATACGTGAAAAACACATGCACTAAACTAGTATTGACATAAAAAGTATTGCATCTTAATTTTTTTTTATAAATGTTAAACATCTAAAATTTAAATTTAAATTATTGCATTGATCTAATTCAATTTAATTTAAAAAATTAATCCAATGAACTCTCAATTGCCACATATATTGGGATATGAGGAATATAATTTATTAAAATACTATTATTATTCTATATAAATAAGAGATTAGTTTAAACATAATCCTCCATTATAACATTATTTGTAATTGAATGTATGGGCAATTTGGTCATTTAATATTGTGCATGCCCCTTACCTTAGAGCCAAAGTCTTCTGACGCGTTGAATTGACTGTCTCGATGCAAGTTTGTGTGCCTGTGGCATGTGGCATTATCCAATGGGATCGTTTAGCAATATGTAATGTTTTATTGAAAAGCTTAAAGTAAAATTAAATATTAAATCATACCATAAAGTTTGAAATTGTGAGGGCAGGTGGCAAGTTTACTTTGCCGTTAATATGCTAATGTCACTGTCATGCCCAGAGAGAATCATATTAGGTGCCCCACCAATTTTCTTTACGAAAATAAATATATTGTAAATCTCTATAAATTATAATTTTTTCCATTTAAATTTATGATGTCTGATATAAAATTTTAAAAAAGATAAACAAAGTTTTTAAAATAAATTATGAACATTTATGTAATTATAAATTATTCTATAAAAAATAAAATGAATATTTTAAAAATTAAATATAAAAATATATTAAATTTTTTAGACTAATTAAAAGAAAAAAGTCATATAAATTAGAAATAGAGAGAGTTTGTTGGTCATTATTGTATTAGACCTCATTGAAGACTTAAAACATGAGAACACATTTGAAGTGTTTGTTGGTCATGTTTTGGATGAAGCAATAGTTGATAATGAGGGACCAACTGGTTATCTTACTTGTAATAGTGTTGGTGTCAGTGAGGTTGTCAATCTAGGTGAAGAATATGAGGCTAATAATATTGTTGACCTCATTAAAGACTTAAAACATGAGGACACATTTGAAGTGTTTGTTGGTCATGTTTTGGATGAAACAGTAGTTGATATAATGAGGGACCAACTGGTTATCTTACTTGTAATAGTATTGGTGAGGCTGTCAATCTAGGTAGAGAATATGAGGCTAATAACAGTGTAGACCTCATTAAAGACTGAAAACATGAGGACATGTTTGAAGTGTTTGTTGGTCATGTTTTGGATGAAACAATAGTTGATAATGAGGGACCAGCTGGTTATCATACTTGTAATAGTGTTGGTGAGCCTGTCAATCTAGGTGGAGAATATGAGGCTAATAACACTGTAGAAGAGAATGAGGTTGATTCATTTAACTTGTGGATGTTGTTGTAGATGGTGAGTATTCGAATTTTTTGAGTAGTGATTCAAATCTAGAAGATATACCTTTAGAAGATGAACAAACTAATTTCCATTAATCAGCAAAATTAAAGGTTGAGTCACTTGAAGGATGGACTGCTCGACTGTATTCTAGTGAGTGAATATCATTATTTAGCTATCTCTGTTCAGACTCTGGATACAACAGGTATAGCCACAAAGTAGCTGAACGGTAACAAGAATTGAAGTAACAAAAAGAAAAGGCCCATGGCCATGCCTAAAAAGCAAGCTCTTTACATATTTGTGAGGAGAAAACCAAACAAACAAATTTGCTACAGCATACAAACCTCAGTGGATCCACAATAAATAATATCAGTCCTCTTTTGGGACAAATAAATCATCCATTTTACGGTTTGATCCTCTCTTACGCGGGCCACATAGTTAATGAGTTTGAGTGAGACTCACTCTTACCCATTTCGGTGCTCAATACTCCTCCCAAAACTCGACTTGCTCATAAAACATCATCATCAAGATTTCTCATCATCAATCCCATAGGGACATAGTACATCAACTCAACTCGTCTCATCAACATCAACTCATCTCATCAACATCATCTCATACTCGAAATATTCTTTTAGAATTAAGTTTCAAGATCTTAAAGACTCAAGTACATCATTCTCATCAACATCATCATCAAGACTCTCAACAATTTGGACCACAATCACATACATCAAAGACATCATCATTGGCAAAAACTTTCTCGAACTAGTTTTCTCAATTTCGTCAAAAAATTATGGAAAAATATAAGTCATCCTCCACGATAGGTCCGCGACGCGGCTCTGTCGCGGATCCTTACTATTTTGCCGGAACGAAAATTTATTTTTTGACTCGATCGCTCTAAAAATTGATCGAGACTATTTGCCCACTCAATTTTTCGTGTTGATCACAAATCCATCCTCGGATTTGCTATCCAAGCATCGGAAGACGTGTTATGTGCACCTCTCTCCTCTAGGGGTATTTTGATAATTTTACCAAGTGTTACATATTGTGACACTCCATAAGTCTATTCTTGTATGTACCTATGTTTCAAGCCTCATTCTTACATAAGGGGGGTGGATTAGGGTCATACGGGACCTATAGTACTTAGCCGAGTTCAAAATTTTCCTATAAATTGAGTTTCTAGAGTTAGATTGTGCAAGGGTCAACTTTATATGATCATAACTCTTAGAACACAAAGAACTAGGCGGCCCATGATCTACCAAATGAAAGGTCTTTGAATTAGTTTTCCGACGCAATTTAGTTCACCTCATTTGGAGTTCAAAGTCAAAAGTTATGGTCATTCTACCAAAGACTTCTAGAGCAGTGTTGAACCTATAAAACCTATTAGGGGTCGTGGATTAAAGTACGGCCCCTCTGTTAACTCGTTGAAAAAGTCCTGAAAATTCAATTTTGGTCCCAAATTTTACGGACCAATTTACGGATCATAGAAACTTTTACGAGCCATAGCTTGGGCCAGTGGAATTATCTAGAGATCCCAAAATTTGCCCAAAAGTTTATGGAAGAGTCCCTATGGTTCGTAGATGGGCTCATAGATGACGTAGATAGCTTTCTAAGAAAGGTTATTTTGGTCTTTTTCCACTTTTCCAAAGCCTAAACCTGACCTTTTTACACCTAAATAAGTCCCTAAACATATCAGTTCAACCTTTTTACGCTAAAAACACCTTCTCCAACTTAGAGCAAGGTTTCGAGGGAGAAAAAGGCTAGGGTTTGAAGATATCTTGTTATTTTCCCAAGCTGTTTCAAGATTCAAAACTTTCAGGTATGTAAGGCTGCCCAAAACATAGATTATGTTCTTCCATGTGCCCCATACCCGAATTGATGAAGTTGTGAGTGAGTTGAGTCTCCAGTGAATGTTTCTTGAAGGTTTTTCTTAAAATCCTATTGTATCCCTATATAATCTTGCATGAATTATAGTTTTAGGAATTAAATACTTAAAATAGATTATTTTTCTTTTCTACATGAACCCTAGAACGAATTCTTGTTATTTTTGCATAGTGCACTTAAATGGGTATGCATGAGTATAATTTGAACCTGAAGAGCCTATAGAATCCCTAAATGCTTTAACCTTACTTTGTTTTTCCGAATATTATGAGTTGGAATGCATGATAGAGAGTCTTGATGGGTTATGAGCTAATCCTAAAAGAATGTTCCTAATCAAAGAGTCGATAGTTGATGTGATGAATTGAGTTTATGAATATCCAATGAGACTAGTTGATTGAGAGTGATTTTCTTATGAACATTGAGTCTTGGGAGGAGTATCGAGCATCGAATTGAGTAAGAGTAAGTCCAACTTGAACTCAATAACTACGTCGCCAAGCGTAGGAGAGGATTGAAGTTGTTGAGTCGAATGTCCCTCTTGATAGGTCCTTGAAACAATTGAGGACTTGATTGATTGGTTCTATTATGGATCGATTCGTTCTTTACTCTGCCAAGTAATGAATGGTTGAGGGAACATCAACGAGATTGTTGTATGATCACTGGCTTATAAATGGTTGTTGTCGGATAAGAGAAATTCCCAGATAGATTCCATGCTGATAGTACTCTGATTGGATTGGAATGGATTGATTTGGATTGTTAGATTGGTCATTGTCTACTCTTTATTCTTGATTTATACGGACATTTGACATCTTGATTGAGCATTTTTGTGTGATTGTTATTCTATCTATATTTGTTTCACTCTGCTATTTTACATACTCGTACATTCCACATACCGACGTCCATTTGGATTTGCATCTTTTCATGATGTAGAGACAGACATTAGAGATCATCAACAGGCCCATTATTGAGGATCTAATCGTATCCAGCTGATTGGTGATTCCTCCCCTGCTTCCAGAGGATACTCATTTAAATTTCATGTAGCTTGAGTTAATGCTTGATTTCCTTTGATTTAGGTAGTCATGGTCTGTCATGGTACCGTATAAACAGTTTAGATAGAGGTTTCATAGACCAAATTTGAGATTGTTGTTTTGGATACTTATTTTTGGGCTAGTTCCCTTTATACTAGTCTTATTGACTTGACTTGACCATTACATATTGAGACTGTCCATTTATTTATTCTCTTTAGTCTTCCCATGATTTTGTTAAATGTTGATTAAATGAACGTGATTAGACCAACAGGTTTGCTTGGGGACTAGCAATAGTTTCTAAGTGTCGGCCACGTCTAGGATACCCTCCCGAAGCGTGACACTGTAATACTCTTTTTTTTTTGGTTTAAAGCATTCTAAAGTTTGTAAATATCATATTTTTCCTAATGGATATTTTTCATTCATTAACCCCCACTATTTAATAATTCAAATACCAACTTTTATTCATGAACAATAGAATCACTTATTCATGAAAAATATTAGGTACTTTTTTTTTATCTTTCCTTTGATTGAGTTGGAAAAGCAGAAAAATACTTATTCCTCCATCTCATAAAGAGATCTAGTGACATTGAAATAGAATAATATTGAAATTTTCTATCTACATATTCACAATTTTTCAAACTAAAATAAAATTGAATCTCTTTAAATTTATTTGTGAAGATATCATAAATCACAGTTAAAAAATAAAATGAACAAAAATAAATAAGCATTACTCTATTTAAGAAAATTCAAGCTCGTTATAGTATGATATATACTAATACAACAATATAACTATTAACTTGTCTCCTCTATGATACAACAATTCAAAAACATCGTGTAACTAATGCTGCAAATATTGGCTCATATTTTACCTTCTTACCTAGTTTGGCCTTATTCTATACATGTAAGGTTGATTCTTACTAACTAAAGCGCATATATATGCTTGACAAAATTTAAAGGTTGAAAGGGTGGCACTTGCAGATGGAAGCACCCCTAAAATTTAGGACACTTTTTCTCATTTTGGTGATCTCTTCTCTTTAACCTAATTTTAGTTAATTAAGTTTATCTCAATTTCTAAATCTTCTTTCACCAATTCAAATTGAGTTTTCTTCTGCTAAATCATTGAGGTACGGCTTGGAAGATTTTGTAATGTTGATCCTAATGGGGAAAAAAAGAATGTTTGCAAAAACTTCAGGGGCGGTCATTGTGATTGCTCAAAAATTTGAAAATTAAATTTACACAAAAAAAGCTCTGTTTCAAGTAGATATGTCATAAAAGACCGGATACACATTCAGAAAATTAAATCTGAAATTGAGGGTGATTTGGTGTAATTTTTGATGTTTTTAGAAGAATCTGATACTTGATTTCAAGAAAGAAGATGGTGCTAGTTTTTGTATAATATTGTATATCACTATATAAATACCTGTTATAATTTAGATATTGATTCGAAACTTGCAATATAAATTTGAAACTCTATTTTTCAAAAAATAATGGGCTGTATAGTTCTAATGTACTTTGATATTGTGCCAGTGCATAATGCTGCAAACATTGTTTGGCCAAAAGCATCAATCAGCATCCAATAAAATTAGGGTGAAGAAGGACAAGTGCACATGGATCAGTTCCATGTCAAGACCTTGATTCTCAAAATTTATCTTCTCTTGCTTAATCATTATTTAACCAAAGATTAGTGGCATAACAAATAATATACTCTAGTTGCTTTCTGTCTTTTAGTCATGTATTTCATTCTTCATTCTACTAAAAAATACACAAGTAGTAAAAAAGCAAAAGTGGTAGTGCATGAGTTAAGTAAATAAAATAAGGAAAAAGGTTCAAATTTACTCATAAATTATGTGAAATGGTCCGTATTCTTCTCATCTCAGTTTATAATATATGGACATTAATTATATATACTATTTACATTTCTTTTGTTTGGGTTGTTGATGACAAACTTGGACAGACAGAAGTTTTAATTTTTTCATGTTTCAGGTCACAGAGTTACTAGAGACTAGAGAGTATAAGACTAGCCGGTTGATAGGTACTTCTAATTTTTTAAATTAGAATTCAATATTTTAAATAAAAGTGTAGATATTAAAAAGTATTATAAATTGTAAACTTTTTTATATCAATATGTCAAAATTCATATGGTTTGGCTAAAAAAAAAAGCTAAATGAAGGAAATAGTTGCACTAACTAGTTAATAAGTAGTTACAACTAAGATTTCACAATTGAATAAGAGACTTTGTTAGTCAAGATTTGAGATATCAAATGAGTTAATTAGACTGAAATTGAGCGAAAATCAGCTCAAAATTTGTATCCCTTGAAAAAACAAATCTGGCCAACAATTATAGCTTAATATAACTCTCAATTATTTATTTGTGCTAATAATAATGTATAACCGTATAAATCTATGCTGGCAGAAGACTCTTCAAATTAACAGTTACTTTGGGAGAGACACCTTTTAATTTTAATTAATAAACAGAGGAGAAAGTGAAGAGCAAACTTGCAGAAATATGGGGTTCTGATGTAGCTTGAGTGAACTATCGGACAACGAAGAACACCATTTACTTGTTCCATATTTATATCTACCATACACAAATTTGGAGGTGTGCGTAACCCTAATTTCTGGAGTTAAAATTTAGGGCTTTAAACACCACCTTTTCTCAATTTAGGAGAGACCTACAAAGATCAAGGCAAAAACAAAATGCCATGTATGTAATGAAGTCACCTCCTTCATTCTAAAATATTTCTGATTTCAAACAAATGACCGGAACAAATTCAAATTGTTTCCAAACACTAGATCCACCGCTATCAAATATAGAAAAATATATGGAAAAAAAAGGGTAGGTAGTTGCTCATATTCTATGGGTGTAAAAGGGTCTGTCATGCCATGGCAATAGCACTCAGAACGAGGAATTTTTTATAATCATCGCAACACCACAACTACTTTATTTTTAAACGAAAGATCAAACATCAAGTATTAAAGTAAAACGAAGATCATTGTGATGAAAAAAAGAATCCATAGTTAAAATCAAAATAACAATACACAAGTATCCACTAATTCGGCGTTTACAAAAGAAATAATCTGAACTTGCGGCCATGTAGTAGTAGAATTTATAGAAGAAGAAACAAACCCTAATTTAAAACAAGGCAGGCCCGAGGCCAGACGTCACCTTTATTTGGTTTGGGCTGCAGCTATATCTTCTAGCCCGTTTGGTTAAATTTTTGAAAAATTTATAGAAGTACAACTTAATTTACATCATTCTCAAATATTCTCTATCAACCTTAAAAATTTTCAAAATCCCTCTTTTCATATTTTTGCTCTACATGTCCGATACACTCCTTTTTCACAATCCCATCTCTCTCCATTATCTTCTTAAAAACATATCTAAACACACCTATGATCTTCTGGTCATGAAGAAAAAGGGAGAAATCAAATCGAATAAGAATAAAGCTTCAACCAGATCCAAAAGTCTCAAAAAAGCTGAAGAAGAAAGCTCAAGCCATAATTAATCGACCATCTTTGCCTAAGGTTCATTTTTTCAAACACATTAGCTGACAATGATTCTAAAAGTCGTTGGTTGATCCATTATGAAAATATAGTGATTTATGTGGATAGTATGTATCTTGTATACTTTTATTCTAGTGAGTTGTTTACAAATTTTTATGGTGATTCATTAGATATGTTGATTATTTGGGACACAAAACTGAGTCATATATGTTGTTGATTCATTGGGACTGTATTGGGTTGAATATGGTGATTCATTGAGACAACTTTTGTTTGTTGTAGGTTGATGATTCATTGAGTGTGTTGACATCCAATTTTTACCCTCCACAGTACAAATTAATCATCGACCTTTCAATTTTAACAATTTGAAATAAGTAGCTTTGAAAATGCAAAAAATATTTTTGTTCAAACAAATTTCACTTTTATTTTCAAAAATTATTATTTTACAACTAATTCAATTATTTCAAATCATTAATTCTTGAAAGCTCGATGATTACTTTGTATTGATTCATCTTGTAATCAAATTAGTCAATCGAATTCAATTTAATTACATTTAATTGGTCACTACAATTGAAGTGACTAATTTTTAAATTTTTTCTCAACCCATTCTTTCAATTTTAATCCTAACCCCAACCCAAATCCTAAAACCCCAATCCAAAAATTCGAGCCCAACCCACTTCCCCCTGACCCGACCCGACCCAACTCACAATCAAAACACATCCATACATACACGCCCCTACACGTGCCCCAATTCCCTTTTTCTTTTCCTTTCCTCCTTCTTCCTCACTCCCGCACGTGCACACCCTTTTCCTTTCATTCTTCTTCTTCATCGAAGAACAAAACACAGAAAGCCAAAAACAAACTCCAAATCACAGCAACAACACCATAACAAACTCTCGACAAGCCCCTAACGTCTCCCAGTCCTTGTCCCCTGTACATGTCTCCCTCTCCCACCCCTTATCCTCTCTCGTACCCGAAGCCGTTGAGGAATCCTATACGTGTTTCATATCTAAGCCATCGATTCAAATCGATGACTGAGATATGGGACTCGTGGAAGGATTCCAGTTGCGTGAAAAGTTCGATTTGGTATTTGAATGGTAAATCCCTGAAAAATCAAACCCCTTTTTCCAATTTTACCTTGCGATTTTTCCCTCTCAACATCGCTCTAAGTTCATTCCTATGAATTCCCCTCTTTCCACCATTAGAGAGGAGCCGTTTTGAATTCCTAGAAACCCTACAGGGAATATTAGATTTTTTAGAATTTTCAAGAGAGCCATTGAGAACCCTGAGGAAATCTTCATTATTCAGTCGACGTCAAAGTTTTTAAAGCTCGAATTCCAGCTCTAATGTCCGAAAATCCATCAACAAGCCCCGTTTTGGTTCAAGGTGGGAGTTCCTCTCGGTTTGTCTTGTTCCAGTCGGTTCGTCTCCTTTCTGTTCCAATATGAGTGTGTATTCATGAATGGTATCATTATGTTACATTGATATTAATTGTGTTCATTTCTGCCTGAAATTGTTGTGTCGAGACTATTTATGCTATGTTTGTTGTTGATTAACCCATTTTCTGGAGTGGATCTTGATTCGATTAATTTTACCATTTCATGCTTTAAAAGTTAAGTTTCTGATATGAGCTTAAGGTTTTCTATTGAAATGATTTCGAATCCACAAGTATATGTTGTTTTCATTTCCTTTTCTGTTTTGAACTTTGACTCTAATTAGTTATTGAGTTATTTTTAAGTCATCTGTAACCAGTACATGCCTAAGGTCATCCTTGGACCTGATGTTTTGCCTACTAACAGCTTAAATCCGGCATGTTACATTGTGTTTTGATGGTGGTTTTGCATCCCTAAGATACAGTTACGTTACCTTATAAATATAGCTTGCTTAGCATGTTGTTGGGTTTGTTGGTTTGTTGTTGCTGACAGGTACCTCTAAAAAATCTGAGCTTTAAATCATAAACTGTTATACGAGTTCCTAAGCATTTGAATCCTAATTTTTACTTAGAGTTCTTACTTGCGTTCGTTTTCATCTCTTTTATCTTCCTTTGAGGCGTAATAGTCTATTTAAGCTTAACAATTATGCTCAAGTCATTATCGAGTGCACTTTTGTTGCCTGTTTTTGTCACGCCCTAGGAGGGTACCCTTGGCGTGGCCAGCACTCAGAGACTATTGCTAGTCTCCAAGCGAACAACTTAGCCTCATCATATCATTCAATCAAATAAACTCTACTGAATAGCGGAAAATATAAGTAGTAATAGACACATCTCATCTAAAGTCTTAAAAGAATATATATATAATAATAATGAAGGCTAGTAGAAAGAACTAGCTCACAATCTCAACATCAATGCTCGACCATCGTCTATGAAGCCTCTATCACTAATCATGTGATGCCAATGACAGATCCATGGCTACCCAAATCAAAATAAAAGAAATAGTCCAATCTAACTCTAAAGCATGATGAAATAAAAGAAGTGGATCCTCTGAAGTAGGGGAGACTCACCCAATCAACTTCGAATCTCAAATCTTCAATGTAGTACCTGTTGATGATCTCTAGTACTGTCTCTACATCATAAAACGATGCAGTCCAAAGTGGACATTAGTACTTGGAATGTACTGGTACGTAAAATAGCTGAGTGAAACAGAAACCGGTAGAATAATATGGAAACAACATTAACTCAAAATAAATATCAAATCACATCAAATCGTCAAATGTCCATCTATGAAAGAATAAAGAGTAGACAAGTGACACATCAATAACTCAAACTCATCAATAGTCTCAAACTCATCTCAAAGCTCATCTCCTCTCATCTCATCTCAAAACTCATCTTAGAGGAGCTCACCTCCTCTCATCTCTTCTCAAAACTCATCTCAGAGGAGCTCACCCTCTCTCATCTCATCTAGACTCGGAATAAGGTAGAAAATTTATAAGAGCTTCTCTTATCCGACAACACTCACTTATGAGCCAGTGAACGTACAACAATCACCTTGATGTTGCCACAGTGGTTCCAAACTTGCCAGGTAGGGAACACTCAAAAACCATATCAGCTCACCCAATATGGAGTCAACTCAACAGGTCCTCTATTGCTTTCAGGGACCGTTACTCTCGAGGGGGAACCATAATATATGTGATGGTTCTATGTCTCCCCTACGTTTGGTGACGTAGTTTGACGAGTTCGAGTTGGACAAACTCTCACTCTTTCTGTGCTCGATACTCCTCCCATGACTCAATGCTCATAAAACCTCAATCTCAACCAATCTCATAGGGACTCACTCGCTATCAACGACCGGTATCTCAAATGGGTTTTAACCCTCTCATCAATCAATCTCATCAATGACTCAAGATTGTATAACAATCATTAGGAAAGAAGTGAATAAACACATCGGTAGAGATCATTTATACTCATAAAACAATCAAAATTTCATCAACTCATCCTCATAATCAACAATCTCAACTCAAGCTCTAAACTCAATTCTCAAGTGCATTATGAATGCTTCTCAATTAAATTAGTCATCAAAACTCCATCAACTCATCATCACAATCAATAATCTCAACTCAAGGCTCTAGACTTAATTCTTAAGTGCATTATGCATGCTTTTCAAATTAGTCATAAAGGGTAATTCAAATTCTCATGAAAATATCCAATTTAAGAAAACAAATAGTATGATGATCATCAACATAGAAAACATGTAATTTCAAAATAATTTTTCAAGTAACACCATCAAAATTCATGCATGTAGACTCTTCAATCATCAACTTATCTATGACCTCTATGGGGTACATGAGAGAATAATCCCATGTTTTTAGTTTAACCTTACATACCTGGAAAGTTGATATTACAATCAAAATTTGACGAATACTAGCCTTCTTGGAGAAAGTCCTCGATCTTGGTAGTTCTTTTAGAGTGGAAGAACTTGGAAAGACATTACTTGAAGGGCTTCTATTTGATTCTTGAATTCTTAACTTAGAATCTTTAGAGTTCTTGATGAAGAACCCTAATTCTTGAAAAAGAAGAATCAAGGAATCCTCTTTTAGAATTCTTGAATTCGTTTTTGGGAAACCCTAGGTTATGATTCAAGACTCTATTAGAGATTCATGAATAGATAAAGAAATTTGGATTGGATAGATTGAAATTCATGAAGAATAACTTACCTAGATAATGGATATTGGAAGCTATCCTTAACTTGATGATTTTTTTGATGATTCTTGAGCATTTTTGTTTAGGAGTGAAAGAGAGGGTTTTAATTATGAAAACTTACGTTTTATGCGTTTTGGGACCTTAAATAGACCCCCAAAGCTTTTTGGATAAAAGTACCCTCAAAATAAATAAAAGGATGTCGTTTAGCTTATCCAGAAAGGGTTCGCGATATGTCCGCGATGCGGAGCTGTCGCGGATCTTCAGACAGTTTTGTAGGTCTTCAGTAAAATGGTCATAACTTTCTACTCCGAACTCTGATTAAGGCGAAATAAGATGCGCTGGAAAGCTAATTCAAAGATCTTTAATTTGATGTATTATGGGTCACCTAACTCATTATAATTTAGGAGATATGGCCATTGTCGCAGGCCATTTTCAAACTAGTCGAAATAGGTCGCAACATCATGTGATCGTACTTTTTGGTTTTTGGAAAAGATGTTTTAGAGTCGCCACCTAATTTTAAGGAAAATATTAGGAAACCAATTTTAAAAATATATAAATGTAGACTCTGTTTTGATTTGCGAAACCAGTAAAATTCTAGGTATGGGTTTTGGTTACTCGAGGGGAAGGTGTTAGGCATCCCTCAGAGTCTATTCGAAAATAGTCCTTAAACTTAGCTTAAGAAAATAGTTTATTGATAAATTATTCATTTATTATTATTTTATTTTATTTTTTGAATTTAGTGATGAGAAAATTTCATTAGGAACAAAAATACAAGGTATGCCATATGTATATCTATAACATTAGTAGAAAAAAATATATTCAATAATGACATATTTAGTATACAACAAAACTAACGACTAGGTAAGCGAGTAATGAACAAATAAACTGGTGATGTAGAAAAGTTATATGTTGAAAATATTGATGTATGTTTAAAATTATAAGTGAGCACATAAAACTTATCGTAAGCAATATATTAGAGTGTTTAGTATGACAACCCATTATTTTATTTAAAAAAAATAAAAAAAATGGATGAGATGCAGAATATAATAATATACGCAATTTGAGTAAAGTTAACTAAGAATAAATTTTAATAAGATAAATGAATAAAATAACATAACGTAAAGTAAAATAATATAAAGTGTGCAGAAACTTATGTAAAACTTATGATAAAATATGCCATCCAAATGTATGAGAGTTCATTATTTTATTTATTCGGGTCAAAATATATGTGATAACGATATGTCAACATATAATGATTTGTGTCTTTTATTTTATCAAAAGGGTGAATAACATTCGTAAAGAGAAGAAAATAAGAAAGAGAATAATATAATTCATATAACAAGATGATATATCAAGTACATAGAAAAACTTAAGTTATACTATGTGTATATAAAGCACACATAAAAATAAATTTTCTGAAAATTAAATATGTTATTACACCGTGAAATGAATAATCAAATAAATATACTTGAAATGTGTGAAGATCTTATGAAGATATATGTTTAAAGTCATGTAGGGTAAATTGGCTTATGTAAATTAGTTAGAACTCATATATATTTCAAATATGAAAATTTATCGCTTTATTTATATACATAAAATAAAATAACATAATAATACTAATAATAATAAGAGATGAAATGTAAATATAGCAATATAGGATAGGGAGTGAAGATAATTTGAGTAGAAATTCAAATATAGTTTCAAGGAAAGAAAGGGAAATAAAGAACGTTAAAATATTGTGTAAACGTATTGTCTAATATGCATTTGTTATGAAGTAAAATATATTTATGAACGTTGTTCAAAATATACGCGGTTTCACTATTTCATTTAAGGTGAGAAAATAACAATAACTATACGTTGTAAAATGATAAGATGCAAAAATTTGTGTTTCGATTATAAGTAACTAAAAATAATAATAATATGGCTTATGTAAAATACTATACCGAGTGTAGAAAATATATACCTCAGATATGACGTATATGGTTACATACCTTGTATATTTTGAACCTGTTAAGAAAATCTAAAATTTTAAAACATAAAAAAACTTGAGTCATATTTGATTTAAAATGATATGATAATGTCTTATAGAGAAATTAATCAAACAAGACTAAGATAGATCAAATATATATTATGTCTTTTAAAAAAATCAACTAAAGGAATTTAAAATTGACTCAAATGGTAACATTGTATTGTATTTTTGAAAAATTAATTTTAAAACCTCAAGTAGCCTAATTATGTGATTCATTTTGTGATGCTTTCCTTTCTAATCAGTTTCATAAATAATGATTATGTTAAACTATATATGCAGAAACAAATAAAAAGTTTCCTTCCTTTTCTGTTATTCAATTCCCATATAAGATTTTTATATCAAGTTTATAGTCGTACTAAGGTTCCTCTTATATCTATAAATAAAATACATAATATATAGGACTAGAATTCATTTACCCAATTAGATTATATTATAAATATATTTTTTTATATTTACTTCATTGCCCTTTCAAGTTGAAGCATGTGATCTTGAATGTCCATTTTAATGATAATAATAATTCAATTTTTTAATATATTTGGTTCGTTCACGAAACACCAAAATATTTGTTATTTATAGCTTTGTTGGACCGTCATGCCCATTCACTGATATTCTGCTTTTGCTGAAGACTGAGAGTTCAACTAGTTTAGATCACAAAGAGTCATGGCCATTTTGTTGAAGATTGAGAGATCATGTGTTGCTTTTTCATCTTCTATAAAACCAATGAATTTTCAAGTGTAATAAACAACCCAATAAGAGATTCTAAATTAAAGGGCATCCCATTCAATTCGAATCACAATATTTATATAGTCAAAAATCGTAATCACTTTGTAGTACTTTACTTTAGCTTCTCATGAGTCTACTTCGAATAACATACTACACTCAAGGTCACACCCAATACGCTTTCTTCCGGTGTTGCATGAACAAAGATAATGAGTGCACACAATATAACAACTTTGATCAAGTGAAACGTGGATAAATAATGAGATCAACCAATCAATTGTATCGCTTCAGATTCAAAGTAATTATATTGCTTTAGTGTCCTTTAGCGTTCAAATGCAGTTTTCAAGTGTTACTTGATCTTGTAAATCCATTAGCACCCAAATACCTTTTTATCCGAAGGCAATGTCTATACTACCCATGTATATATTTTGTTTCTTCAGATTCAAATTATAAGTTTTGATCAATATTTTAAAAAAAATTATTTAATTATCTTCTGTATATATTATATGAAAAGCGTGAAGACCCTTAGAAATGTTATCTGAACTTTTTGTCCTTCATTAAAATTCTCTTCTTTAGACAGAATCGTTTTTTCACCTTATTATACCATTATTTCCCTTATTTTTATAAAGTTACAATTATGTATAAACTTTAAGGTTTTTTAGTTGCAGAATCCTTTTATGTTTAAGGTATTTAAATTTCTTTTAAGGGCAGAATCTTTTTTCGTGTGAATTGACATTAAGTAAATGACTTATGATTTGATTCAAATACGAATCGATGTGGTAAAGATTAAGGGTGACTTTATCAAACTATTTCTTTTATATTTAGGAGTCTCTTTTAAAATTAAATTTTTGTCAATTAATTATTTAATTCTTAATTATTCAGCTCCAAATTATTATTTTATAAGTGATTGAATTGATTTTATCATCTCTGTCTATTCATAATAAATTAAAATGTTGCATCAAATTATCATTTAATTTTATTTATATGAATATTGTATTTATTTTAATGATAACTACTATTTATATATAATTTTTAAATTGACACGATACATACGTGAAAAACACATGCACTAAACTAGTATTGACATAAAAAGTATTGCATCTTAATTTTTTTTTATAAATGTTAAACATCTAAAATTTAAATTTAAATTATTGCATTGATCTAATTCAATTTAATTTAAAAAATTAATCCAATGAACTCTCAATTGCCACATATATTGGGATATGAGGAATATAATTTATTAAAATACTATTATTATTCTATATAAATAAGAGATTAGTTTAAACATAATCCTCCATTATAACATTATTTGTAATTGAATGTATGGGCAATTTGGTCATTTAATATTGTGCATGCCCCTTACCTTAGAGCCAAAGTCTTCTGACGCGTTGAATTGACTGTCTCGATGCAAGTTTGTGTGCCTGTGGCATGTGGCATTATCCAATGGGATCGTTTAGCAATATGTAATGTTTTATTGAAAAGCTTAAAGTAAAATTAAATATTAAATCATACCATAAAGTTTGAAATTGTGAGGGCAGGTGGCAAGTTTACTTTGCCGTTAATATGCTAATGTCACTGTCATGCCCAGAGAGAATCATATTAGGTGCCCCACCAATTTTCTTTACGAAAATAAATATATTGTAAATCTCTATAAATTATAATTTTTTCCATTTAAATTTATGATGTCTGATATAAAATTTTAAAAAAGATAAACAAAGTTTTTAAAATAAATTATGAACATTTATGTAATTATAAATTATTCTATAAAAAATAAAATGAATATTTTAAAAATTAAATATAAAAATATATTAAATTTTTTAGACTAATTAAAAGAAAAAAGTCATATAAATTAGAAATAGAGAGAGTTTGTTGGTCATTATTGTATTAGACCTCATTGAAGACTTAAAACATGAGAACACATTTGAAGTGTTTGTTGGTCATGTTTTGGATGAAGCAATAGTTGATAATGAGGGACCAACTGGTTATCTTACTTGTAATAGTGTTGGTGTCAGTGAGGTTGTCAATCTAGGTGAAGAATATGAGGCTAATAATATTGTTGACCTCATTAAAGACTTAAAACATGAGGACACATTTGAAGTGTTTGTTGGTCATGTTTTGGATGAAACAGTAGTTGATATAATGAGGGACCAACTGGTTATCTTACTTGTAATAGTATTGGTGAGGCTGTCAATCTAGGTAGAGAATATGAGGCTAATAACAGTGTAGACCTCATTAAAGACTGAAAACATGAGGACATGTTTGAAGTGTTTGTTGGTCATGTTTTGGATGAAACAATAGTTGATAATGAGGGACCAGCTGGTTATCATACTTGTAATAGTGTTGGTGAGCCTGTCAATCTAGGTGGAGAATATGAGGCTAATAACACTGTAGAAGAGAATGAGGTTGATTCATTTAACTTGTGGATGTTGTTGTAGATGGTGAGTATTCGAATTTTTTGAGTAGTGATTCAAATCTAGAAGATATACCTTTAGAAGATGAACAAACTAATTTCCATTAATCAGCAAAATTAAAGGTTGAGTCACTTGAAGGATGGACTGCTCGACTGTATTCTAGTGAGTGAATATCATTATTTAGCTATCTCTGTTCAGACTCTGGATACAACAGGTATAGCCACAAAGTAGCTGAACGGTAACAAGAATTGAAGTAACAAAAAGAAAAGGCCCATGGCCATGCCTAAAAAGCAAGCTCTTTACATATTTGTGAGGAGAAAACCAAACAAACAAATTTGCTACAGCATACAAACCTCAGTGGATCCACAATAAATAATATCAGTCCTCTTTTGGGACAAATAAATCATCCATTTTACGGTTTGATCCTCTCTTACGCGGGCCACATAGTTAATGAGTTTGAGTGAGACTCACTCTTACCCATTTCGGTGCTCAATACTCCTCCCAAAACTCGACTTGCTCATAAAACATCATCATCAAGATTTCTCATCATCAATCCCATAGGGACATAGTACATCAACTCAACTCGTCTCATCAACATCAACTCATCTCATCAACATCATCTCATACTCGAAATATTCTTTTAGAATTAAGTTTCAAGATCTTAAAGACTCAAGTACATCATTCTCATCAACATCATCATCAAGACTCTCAACAATTTGGACCACAATCACATACATCAAAGACATCATCATTGGCAAAAACTTTCTCGAACTAGTTTTCTCAATTTCGTCAAAAAATTATGGAAAAATATAAGTCATCCTCCACGATAGGTCCGCGACGCGGCTCTGTCGCGGATCCTTACTATTTTGCCGGAACGAAAATTTATTTTTTGACTCGATCGCTCTAAAAATTGATCGAGACTATTTGCCCACTCAATTTTTCGTGTTGATCACAAATCCATCCTCGGATTTGCTATCCAAGCATCGGAAGACGTGTTATGTGCACCTCTCTCCTCTAGGGGTATTTTGATAATTTTACCAAGTGTTACATATTGTGACACTCCATAAGTCTATTCTTGTATGTACCTATGTTTCAAGCCTCATTCTTACATAAGGGGGGTGGATTAGGGTCATACGGGACCTATAGTACTTAGCCGAGTTCAAAATTTTCCTATAAATTGAGTTTCTAGAGTTAGATTGTGCAAGGGTCAACTTTATATGATCATAACTCTTAGAACACAAAGAACTAGGCGGCCCATGATCTACCAAATGAAAGGTCTTTGAATTAGTTTTCCGACGCAATTTAGTTCACCTCATTTGGAGTTCAAAGTCAAAAGTTATGGTCATTCTACCAAAGACTTCTAGAGCAGTGTTGAACCTATAAAACCTATTAGGGGTCGTGGATTAAAGTACGGCCCCTCTGTTAACTCGTTGAAAAAGTCCTGAAAATTCAATTTTGGTCCCAAATTTTACGGACCAATTTACGGATCATAGAAACTTTTACGAGCCATAGCTTGGGCCAGTGGAATTATCTAGAGATCCCAAAATTTGCCCAAAAGTTTATGGAAGAGTCCCTATGGTTCGTAGATGGGCTCATAGATGACGTAGATAGCTTTCTAAGAAAGGTTATTTTGGTCTTTTTCCACTTTTCCAAAGCCTAAACCTGACCTTTTTACACCTAAATAAGTCCCTAAACATATCAGTTCAACCTTTTTACGCTAAAAACACCTTCTCCAACTTAGAGCAAGGTTTCGAGGGAGAAAAAGGCTAGGGTTTGAAGATATCTTGTTATTTTCCCAAGCTGTTTCAAGATTCAAAACTTTCAGGTATGTAAGGCTGCCCAAAACATAGATTATGTTCTTCCATGTGCCCCATACCCGAATTGATGAAGTTGTGAGTGAGTTGAGTCTCCAGTGAATGTTTCTTGAAGGTTTTTCTTAAAATCCTATTGTATCCCTATATAATCTTGCATGAATTATAGTTTTAGGAATTAAATACTTAAAATAGATTATTTTTCTTTTCTACATGAACCCTAGAACGAATTCTTGTTATTTTTGCATAGTGCACTTAAATGGGTATGCATGAGTATAATTTGAACCTGAAGAGCCTATAGAATTCCTAAATGCTTTAACCTTACTTTGTTTTTCCGAATATTATGAGTTGGAATGCATGATAGAGAGTCTTGATGGGTTATGAGCTAATCCTAAAAGAATGTTCCTAATCAAAGAGTCGATAGTTGATGTGATGAATTGAGTTTATGAATATCCAATGAGACTAGTTGATTGAGAGTGATTTTCTTATGAACATTGAGTCTTGGGAGGAGTATCGAGCATCGAATTGAGTAAGAGTAAGTCCAACTTGAACTCAATAACTACGTCGCCAAGCGTAGGAGAGGATTGAAGTTGTTGAGTCGAATGTCCCTCTTGATAGGTCCTTGAAACAATTGAGGACTTGATTGATTGGTTCTATTATGGATCGATTCGTTCTTTACTCTGCCAAGTAATGAATGGTTGAGGGAACATCAACGAGATTGTTGTATGATCACTGGCTTATAAATGGTTGTTG
Organism: Solanum rostratum; assembly: GCA_029948455.1. Classification (NCBI taxonomy): domain Eukaryota; kingdom Viridiplantae; phylum Streptophyta; class Magnoliopsida; order Solanales; family Solanaceae; genus Solanum; species Solanum rostratum. Next base: position 21,028,147 of record CM057046.1, on the reverse strand, counting down.
TCGGATAAGAGAAATTCCCAGATAGATTCCATGCTGATAGTACTCTGATTGGATTGGAATGGATTGATTTGGATTGTTAGATTGGTCATTGTCTACTCTTTATTCTTGATTTATACGGACATTTGACATCTTGATTGAGCATTTTTGTGTGATTGTTATTCTATCTATATTTGTTTCACTCTGCTATTTTACATACTCGTACATTCCACATACCGACGTCCATTTGGATTTGCATCTTTTCATGATGTAGAGACAGACATTAGAGATCATCAACAGGCCCATTATTGAGGATCTAATCGTATCCAGCTGATTGGTGATTCCTCCCCTGCTTCCAGAGGATACTCATTTAAATTTCATGTAGCTTGAGTTAATGCTTGATTTCCTTTGATTTAGGTAGTCATGGTCTGTCATGGTACCGTATAAACAGTTTAGATAGAGGTTTCATAGACCAAATTTGAGATTGTTGTTTTGGATACTTATTTTTGGGCTAGTTCCCTTTATACTAGTCTTATTGACTTGACTTGACCATTACATATTGAGACTGTCCATTTATTTATTCTCTTTAGTCTTCCCATGATTTTGTTAAATGTTGATTAAATGAACGTGATTAGACCAACAGGTTTGCTTGGGGACTAGCAATAGTTTCTAAGTGTCGGCCACGTCTAGGATACCCTCCCGAAGCGTGACACTGTAATACTCTTTTTTTTTGGTTTAAAGCATTCTAAAGTTTGTAAATATCATATTTTTCCTAATGGATATTTTTCATTCATTAACCCCCACTATTTAATAATTCAAATACCAACTTTTATTCATGAACAATAGAATCACTTATTCATGAAAAATATTAGGTACTTTTTTTTTATCTTTCCTTTGATTGAGTTGGAAAAGCAGAAAAATACTTATTCCTCCATCTCATAAAGAGATCTAGTGACATTGAAATAGAATAATATTGAAATTTTCTATCTACATATTCACAATTTTTCAAACTAAAATAAAATTGAATCTCTTTAAATTTATTTGTGAAGATATCATAAATCACAGTTAAAAAATAAAATGAACAAAAATAAATAAGCATTACTCTATTTAAGAAAATTCAAGCTCGTTATAGTATGATATATACTAATACAACAATATAACTATTAACTTGTCTCCTCTATGATACAACAATTCAAAAACATCGTGTAACTAATGCTGCAAATATTGGCTCATATTTTACCTTCTTACCTAGTTTGGCCTTATTCTATACATGTAAGGTTGATTCTTACTAACTAAAGCGCATATATATGCTTGACAAAATTTAAAGGTTGAAAGGGTGGCACTTGCAGATGGAAGCACCCCTAAAATTTAGGACACTTTTTCTCATTTTGGTGATCTCTTCTCTTTAACCTAATTTTAGTTAATTAAGTTTATCTCAATTTCTAAATCTTCTTTCACCAATTCAAATTGAGTTTTCTTCTGCTAAATCATTGAGGTACGGCTTGGAAGATTTTGTAATGTTGATCCTAATGGGGAAAAAAAGAATGTTTGCAAAAACTTCAGGGGCGGTCATTGTGATTGCTCAAAAATTTGAAAATTAAATTTACACAAAAAAAGCTCTGTTTCAAGTAGATATGTCATAAAAGACCGGATACACATTCAGAAAATTAAATCTGAAATTGAGGGTGATTTGGTGTAATTTTTGATGTTTTTAGAAGAATCTGATACTTGATTTCAAGAAAGAAGATGGTGCTAGTTTTTGTATAATATTGTATATCACTATATAAATACCTGTTATAATTTAGATATTGATTCGAAACTTGCAATATAAATTTGAAACTCTATTTTTCAAAAAATAATGGGCTGTATAGTTCTAATGTACTTTGATATTGTGCCAGTGCATAATGCTGCAAACATTGTTTGGCCAAAAGCATCAATCAGCATCCAATAAAATTAGGGTGAAGAAGGACAAGTGCACATGGATCAGTTCCATGTCAAGACCTTGATTCTCAAAATTTATCTTCTCTTGCTTAATCATTATTTAACCAAAGATTAGTGGCATAACAAATAATATACTCTAGTTGCTTTCTGTCTTTTAGTCATGTATTTCATTCTTCATTCTACTAAAAAATACACAAGTAGTAAAAAAGCAAAAGTGGTAGTGCATGAGTTAAGTAAATAAAATAAGGAAAAAGGTTCAAATTTACTCATAAATTATGTGAAATGGTCCGTATTCTTCTCATCTCAGTTTATAATATATGGACATTAATTATATATACTATTTACATTTCTTTTGTTTGGGTTGTTGATGACAAACTTGGACAGACAGAAGTTTTAATTTTTTCATGTTTCAGGTCACAGAGTTACTAGAGACTAGAGAGTATAAGACTAGCCGGTTGATAGGTACTTCTAATTTTTTAAATTAGAATTCAATATTTTAAATAAAAGTGTAGATATTAAAAAGTATTATAAATTGTAAACTTTTTTATATCAATATGTCAAAATTCATATGGTTTGGCTAAAAAAAAAAGCTAAATGAAGGAAATAGTTGCACTAACTAGTTAATAAGTAGTTACAACTAAGATTTCACAATTGAATAAGAGACTTTGTTAGTCAAGATTTGAGATATCAAATGAGTTAATTAGACTGAAATTGAGCGAAAATCAGCTCAAAATTTGTATCCCTTGAAAAAACAAATCTGGCCAACAATTATAGCTTAATATAACTCTCAATTATTTATTTGTGCTAATAATAATGTATAACCGTATAAATCTATGCTGGCAGAAGACTCTTCAAATTAACAGTTACTTTGGGAGAGACACCTTTTAATTTTAATTAATAAACAGAGGAGAAAGTGAAGAGCAAACTTGCAGAAATATGGGGTTCTGATGTAGCTTGAGTGAACTATCGGACAACGAAGAACACCATTTACTTGTTCCATATTTATATCTACCATACACAAATTTGGAGGTGTGCGTAACCCTAATTTCTGGAGTTAAAATTTAGGGCTTTAAACACCACCTTTTCTCAATTTAGGAGAGACCTACAAAGATCAAGGCAAAAACAAAATGCCATGTATGTAATGAAGTCACCTCCTTCATTCTAAAATATTTCTGATTTCAAACAAATGACCGGAACAAATTCAAATTGTTTCCAAACACTAGATCCACCGCTATCAAATATAGAAAAATATATGGAAAAAAAAGGGTAGGTAGTTGCTCATATTCTATGGGTGTAAAAGGGTCTGTCATGCCATGGCAATAGCACTCAGAACGAGGAATTTTTTATAATCATCGCAACACCACAACTACTTTATTTTTAAACGAAAGATCAAACATCAAGTATTAAAGTAAAACGAAGATCATTGTGATGAAAAAAAGAATCCATAGTTAAAATCAAAATAACAATACACAAGTATCCACTAATTCGGCGTTTACAAAAGAAATAATCTGAACTTGCGGCCATGTAGTAGTAGAATTTATAGAAGAAGAAACAAACCCTAATTTAAAACAAGGCAGGCCCGAGGCCAGACGTCACCTTTATTTGGTTTGGGCTGCAGCTATATCTTCTAGCCCGTTTGGTTAAATTTTTGAAAAATTTATAGAAGTACAACTTAATTTACATCATTCTCAAATATTCTCTATCAACCTTAAAAATTTTCAAAATCCCTCTTTTCATATTTTTGCTCTACATGTCCGATACACTCCTTTTTCACAATCCCATCTCTCTCCATTATCTTCTTAAAAACATATCTAAACACACCTATGATCTTCTGGTCATGAAGAAAAAGGGAGAAATCAAATCGAATAAGAATAAAGCTTCAACCAGATCCAAAAGTCTCAAAAAAGCTGAAGAAGAAAGCTCAAGCCATAATTAATCGACCATCTTTGCCTAAGGTTCATTTTTTCAAACACATTAGCTGACAATGATTCTAAAAGTCGTTGGTTGATCCATTATGAAAATATAGTGATTTATGTGGATAGTATGTATCTTGTATACTTTTATTCTAGTGAGTTGTTTACAAATTTTTATGGTGATTCATTAGATATGTTGATTATTTGGGACACAAAACTGAGTCATATATGTTGTTGATTCATTGGGACTGTATTGGGTTGAATATGGTGATTCATTGAGACAACTTTTGTTTGTTGTAGGTTGATGATTCATTGAGTGTGTTGACATCCAATTTTTACCCTCCACAGTACAAATTAATCATCGACCTTTCAATTTTAACAATTTGAAATAAGTAGCTTTGAAAATGCAAAAAATATTTTTGTTCAAACAAATTTCACTTTTATTTTCAAAAATTATTATTTTACAACTAATTCAATTATTTCAAATCATTAATTCTTGAAAGCTCGATGATTACTTTGTATTGATTCATCTTGTAATCAAATTAGTCAATCGAATTCAATTTAATTACATTTAATTGGTCACTACAATTGAAGTGACTAATTTTTAAATTTTTTCTCAACCCATTCTTTCAATTTTAATCCTAACCCCAACCCAAATCCTAAAACCCCAATCCAAAAATTCGAGCCCAACCCACTTCCCCCTGACCCGACCCGACCCAACTCACAATCAAAACACATCCATACATACACGCCCCTACACGTGCCCCAATTCCCTTTTTCTTTTCCTTTCCTCCTTCTTCCTCACTCCCGCACGTGCACACCCTTTTCCTTTCATTCTTCTTCTTCATCGAAGAACAAAACACAGAAAGCCAAAAACAAACTCCAAATCACAGCAACAACACCATAACAAACTCTCGACAAGCCCCTAACGTCTCCCAGTCCTTGTCCCCTGTACATGTCTCCCTCTCCCACCCCTTATCCTCTCTCGTACCCGAAGCCGTTGAGGAATCCTATACGTGTTTCATATCTAAGCCATCGATTCAAATCGATGACTGAGATATGGGACTCGTGGAAGGATTCCAGTTGCGTGAAAAGTTCGATTTGGTATTTGAATGGTAAATCCCTGAAAAATCAAACCCCTTTTTCCAATTTTACCTTGCGATTTTTCCCTCTCAACATCGCTCTAAGTTCATTCCTATGAATTCCCCTCTTTCCACCATTAGAGAGGAGCCGTTTTGAATTCCTAGAAACCCTACAGGGAATATTAGATTTTTTAGAATTTTCAAGAGAGCCATTGAGAACCCTGAGGAAATCTTCATTATTCAGTCGACGTCAAAGTTTTTAAAGCTCGAATTCCAGCTCTAATGTCCGAAAATCCATCAACAAGCCCCGTTTTGGTTCAAGGTGGGAGTTCCTCTCGGTTTGTCTTGTTCCAGTCGGTTCGTCTCCTTTCTGTTCCAATATGAGTGTGTATTCATGAATGGTATCATTATGTTACATTGATATTAATTGTGTTCATTTCTGCCTGAAATTGTTGTGTCGAGACTATTTATGCTATGTTTGTTGTTGATTAACCCATTTTCTGGAGTGGATCTTGATTCGATTAATTTTACCATTTCATGCTTTAAAAGTTAAGTTTCTGATATGAGCTTAAGGTTTTCTATTGAAATGATTTCGAATCCACAAGTATATGTTGTTTTCATTTCCTTTTCTGTTTTGAACTTTGACTCTAATTAGTTATTGAGTTATTTTTAAGTCATCTGTAACCAGTACATGCCTAAGGTCATCCTTGGACCTGATGTTTTGCCTACTAACAGCTTAAATCCGGCATGTTACATTGTGTTTTGATGGTGGTTTTGCATCCCTAAGATACAGTTACGTTACCTTATAAATATAGCTTGCTTAGCATGTTGTTGGGTTTGTTGGTTTGTTGTTGCTGACAGGTACCTCTAAAAAATCTGAGCTTTAAATCATAAACTGTTATACGAGTTCCTAAGCATTTGAATCCTAATTTTTACTTAGAGTTCTTACTTGCGTTCGTTTTCATCTCTTTTATCTTCCTTTGAGGCGTAATAGTCTATTTAAGCTTAACAATTATGCTCAAGTCATTATCGAGTGCACTTTTGTTGCCTGTTTTTGTCACGCCCTAGGAGGGTACCCTTGGCGTGGCCAGCACTCAGAGACTATTGCTAGTCTCCAAGCGAACAACTTAGCCTCATCATATCATTCAATCAAATAAACTCTACTGAATAGCGGAAAATATAAGTAGTAATAGACACATCTCATCTAAAGTCTTAAAAGAATATATATATAATAATAATGAAGGCTAGTAGAAAGAACTAGCTCACAATCTCAACATCAATGCTCGACCATCGTCTATGAAGCCTCTATCACTAATCATGTGATGCCAATGACAGATCCATGGCTACCCAAATCAAAATAAAAGAAATAGTCCAATCTAACTCTAAAGCATGATGAAATAAAAGAAGTGGATCCTCTGAAGTAGGGGAGACTCACCCAATCAACTTCGAATCTCAAATCTTCAATGTAGTACCTGTTGATGATCTCTAGTACTGTCTCTACATCATAAAACGATGCAGTCCAAAGTGGACATTAGTACTTGGAATGTACTGGTACGTAAAATAGCTGAGTGAAACAGAAACCGGTAGAATAATATGGAAACAACATTAACTCAAAATAAATATCAAATCACATCAAATCGTCAAATGTCCATCTATGAAAGAATAAAGAGTAGACAAGTGACACATCAATAACTCAAACTCATCAATAGTCTCAAACTCATCTCAAAGCTCATCTCCTCTCATCTCATCTCAAAACTCATCTTAGAGGAGCTCACCTCCTCTCATCTCTTCTCAAAACTCATCTCAGAGGAGCTCACCCTCTCTCATCTCATCTAGACTCGGAATAAGGTAGAAAATTTATAAGAGCTTCTCTTATCCGACAACACTCACTTATGAGCCAGTGAACGTACAACAATCACCTTGATGTTGCCACAGTGGTTCCAAACTTGCCAGGTAGGGAACACTCAAAAACCATATCAGCTCACCCAATATGGAGTCAACTCAACAGGTCCTCTATTGCTTTCAGGGACCGTTACTCTCGAGGGGGAACCATAATATATGTGATGGTTCTATGTCTCCCCTACGTTTGGTGACGTAGTTTGACGAGTTCGAGTTGGACAAACTCTCACTCTTTCTGTGCTCGATACTCCTCCCATGACTCAATGCTCATAAAACCTCAATCTCAACCAATCTCATAGGGACTCACTCGCTATCAACGACCGGTATCTCAAATGGGTTTTAACCCTCTCATCAATCAATCTCATCAATGACTCAAGATTGTATAACAATCATTAGGAAAGAAGTGAATAAACACATCGGTAGAGATCATTTATACTCATAAAACAATCAAAATTTCATCAACTCATCCTCATAATCAACAATCTCAACTCAAGCTCTAAACTCAATTCTCAAGTGCATTATGAATGCTTCTCAATTAAATTAGTCATCAAAACTCCATCAACTCATCATCACAATCAATAATCTCAACTCAAGGCTCTAGACTTAATTCTTAAGTGCATTATGCATGCTTTTCAAATTAGTCATAAAGGGTAATTCAAATTCTCATGAAAATATCCAATTTAAGAAAACAAATAGTATGATGATCATCAACATAGAAAACATGTAATTTCAAAATAATTTTTCAAGTAACACCATCAAAATTCATGCATGTAGACTCTTCAATCATCAACTTATCTATGACCTCTATGGGGTACATGAGAGAATAATCCCATGTTTTTAGTTTAACCTTACATACCTGGAAAGTTGATATTACAATCAAAATTTGACGAATACTAGCCTTCTTGGAGAAAGTCCTCGATCTTGGTAGTTCTTTTAGAGTGGAAGAACTTGGAAAGACATTACTTGAAGGGCTTCTATTTGATTCTTGAATTCTTAACTTAGAATCTTTAGAGTTCTTGATGAAGAACCCTAATTCTTGAAAAAGAAGAATCAAGGAATCCTCTTTTAGAATTCTTGAATTCGTTTTTGGGAAACCCTAGGTTATGATTCAAGACTCTATTAGAGATTCATGAATAGATAAAGAAATTTGGATTGGATAGATTGAAATTCATGAAGAATAACTTACCTAGATAATGGATATTGGAAGCTATCCTTAACTTGATGATTTTTTTGATGATTCTTGAGCATTTTTGTTTAGGAGTGAAAGAGAGGGTTTTAATTATGAAAACTTACGTTTTATGCGTTTTGGGACCTTAAATAGACCCCCAAAGCTTTTTGGATAAAAGTACCCTCAAAATAAATAAAAGGATGTCGTTTAGCTTATCCAGAAAGGGTTCGCGATATGTCCGCGATGCGGAGCTGTCGCGGATCTTCAGACAGTTTTGTAGGTCTTCAGTAAAATGGTCATAACTTTCTACTCCGAACTCTGATTAAGGCGAAATAAGATGCGCTGGAAAGCTAATTCAAAGATCTTTAATTTGATGTATTATGGGTCACCTAACTCATTATAATTTAGGAGATATGGCCATTGTCGCAGGCCATTTTCAAACTAGTCGAAATAGGTCGCAACATCATGTGATCGTACTTTTTGGTTTTTGGAAAAGATGTTTTAGAGTCGCCACCTAATTTTAAGGAAAATATTAGGAAACCAATTTTAAAAATATATAAATGTAGACTCTGTTTTGATTTGCGAAACCAGTAAAATTCTAGGTATGGGTTTTGGTTACTCGAGGGGAAGGTGTTAGGCATCCCTCAGAGTCTATTCGAAAATAGTCCTTAAACTTAGCTTAAGAAAATAGTTTATTGATAAATTATTCATTTATTATTATTTTATTTTATTTTTTGAATTTAGTGATGAGAAAATTTCATTAGGAACAAAAATACAAGGTATGCCATATGTATATCTATAACATTAGTAGAAAAAAATATATTCAATAATGACATATTTAGTATACAACAAAACTAACGACTAGGTAAGCGAGTAATGAACAAATAAACTGGTGATGTAGAAAAGTTATATGTTGAAAATATTGATGTATGTTTAAAATTATAAGTGAGCACATAAAACTTATCGTAAGCAATATATTAGAGTGTTTAGTATGACAACCCATTATTTTATTTAAAAAAAATAAAAAAAATGGATGAGATGCAGAATATAATAATATACGCAATTTGAGTAAAGTTAACTAAGAATAAATTTTAATAAGATAAATGAATAAAATAACATAACGTAAAGTAAAATAATATAAAGTGTGCAGAAACTTATGTAAAACTTATGATAAAATATGCCATCCAAATGTATGAGAGTTCATTATTTTATTTATTCGGGTCAAAATATATGTGATAACGATATGTCAACATATAATGATTTGTGTCTTTTATTTTATCAAAAGGGTGAATAACATTCGTAAAGAGAAGAAAATAAGAAAGAGAATAATATAATTCATATAACAAGATGATATATCAAGTACATAGAAAAACTTAAGTTATACTATGTGTATATAAAGCACACATAAAAATAAATTTTCTGAAAATTAAATATGTTATTACACCGTGAAATGAATAATCAAATAAATATACTTGAAATGTGTGAAGATCTTATGAAGATATATGTTTAAAGTCATGTAGGGTAAATTGGCTTATGTAAATTAGTTAGAACTCATATATATTTCAAATATGAAAATTTATCGCTTTATTTATATACATAAAATAAAATAACATAATAATACTAATAATAATAAGAGATGAAATGTAAATATAGCAATATAGGATAGGGAGTGAAGATAATTTGAGTAGAAATTCAAATATAGTTTCAAGGAAAGAAAGGGAAATAAAGAACGTTAAAATATTGTGTAAACGTATTGTCTAATATGCATTTGTTATGAAGTAAAATATATTTATGAACGTTGTTCAAAATATACGCGGTTTCACTATTTCATTTAAGGTGAGAAAATAACAATAACTATACGTTGTAAAATGATAAGATGCAAAAATTTGTGTTTCGATTATAAGTAACTAAAAATAATAATAATATGGCTTATGTAAAATACTATACCGAGTGTAGAAAATATATACCTCAGATATGACGTATATGGTTACATACCTTGTATATTTTGAACCTGTTAAGAAAATCTAAAATTTTAAAACATAAAAAAACTTGAGTCATATTTGATTTAAAATGATATGATAATGTCTTATAGAGAAATTAATCAAACAAGACTAAGATAGATCAAATATATATTATGTCTTTTAAAAAAATCAACTAAAGGAATTTAAAATTGACTCAAATGGTAACATTGTATTGTATTTTTGAAAAATTAATTTTAAAACCTCAAGTAGCCTAATTATGTGATTCATTTTATAATTAATTCATCAAATGTTCATTACGATAAATAATCCATCCTTAAAGATGATTATCCAGGCCTTTGATTAATTTGAAAACTTAATTTGAGAAAAAAAAATTCTAAAGACTTTGGCCTATTTTAGGAGGACATTTTTAAAATAATTATTATAAAAAAATTTGTCAAGACTATAAACATCAACACTAGATTCATTAGCAAATAATACTAATCACAAAATAATCTTCAAACTAAAAGAAAGTTAGCTAAGGTATCAACATTCATATAAAAGAATATTAATCGATTAGTATCAAGAGAAATGTAATCAAATGGCGATGTGAAGGCCAAGAAATGCCGACTCCTAATTTACGAGACTCCGAGTGCGGTGACGATCCTAATAGCTGTTGACCCATAATTTGGGCCAAGACGAGTTCCAAAGTAGAACTCCAGCTCTCCAGTTGTACATGAAACATAAAAGAAAGGGAAAAAAAATTAGATAACGATTGAATAGTACAAGGCCTACCAATAATGTATTTAAAATAATGGGACATTATGTCTTAAAAACTATACACCGAATTAAACACTCTGAGCCTGATATAGGACGTAATTGGCAAAAAAATGAAAAATATCGCTATACTTAACTACAAGGAGCATTTAAACCCATACAAATAAATTGGAAGCTCAAAACTTAACAGGAAAAGAAAATTCTAAGGACATGATTTTATCGAAATATACGGTCCTAAGCAAATTATTAAGGTTTCAATGTGAATTTGGATAGGTCTGGATGGTTCAACCTCTAAGCCATATTTCCAGCAAAGAACAATCTCAAAATCTAAATCTTATGGACCATTTCAAGTATCTAAATACCATGAATAAACAGTTCATTCAACTAGCAGTGAGCGAGATTAGCAAGCGACATTCAAGTGTGTTACTTCATCAAAAGAAACTTAGGAACTTTCGTTGTGAATCAGAAATGCCTCCCACATACACCCTTTAGGATTGGAAGAAAACACAACATTGAGACATATCTAGAGATATGAAAACACATTTAAGGCTACACCAATGAAAGAAAAAAAAAAAGGGTAGTATTATGCATCACACCAGGAAGCCTTCGTTTTAACAAATGCAGGTGGGGAAGAGTCTACTATTTCTCAGACACATGAACTGATATGCAGGATCAAGAAAATTATACAGCATCGTTCCACAACCTCAATAGAAAACAACAAATCTGTAGCATACTTGCGTGTTCTAAACTACAGAAAGAATGTTCAAGAACCAAAATAGCGTCGCTTTGAAGTGAAGTGCAGCAACATGGTATTATTAAAAGAATCTTGAGGACTATATTTCATAGGTGTTCTTCCATGTCTATAGAATAATGTCAACCTTGTACATAAGATTGAACAACCAGTGAATTCCATAACAGAGGTTAGAAATATGAAGTGAAATGTGTTAATCCAAATATGGGTCGGCAGTGAAAATTGGTTCAAAAGTATACACAGATTTTTATCTTCCTGAAAGGTTTATACTCAAATTACTACAAATTTATTTATTTTCAAACATAGATGGATTCTTGACTTACAACTACTCATGAACTTAGATGCGATATTAATGTATCAGGAAGCTAAACTCAAGTGGGTTGGAGCATGAAATAAGATGGACTGACTAAAGCTGTACAAAAAAAACAGATTATGTGAAGATGGGGCTGCTAAATAAACATTCGTTACACAGAGATTGTAAAAGACTAGGCTAGGCGTGATATTTCAAATCGCCACGAACTTAAAACAAACTACGTCATGCAACTTAGAATTAAGTCATAGGAAGGTTACACACAGTGATGAAAAGAGAAATACCTGACCGCGAGTCTTAGGGAAAGGAAATCTGAAACAAATGCTTATAACCAGAAAATTTGAGCAGGTTGACCCAGAAACCGATACAAAAGAGTGATTGAGACAATATCTTGTCAAAACAGTACAAAGCTTAACGTAAAGATGCAATTTCACTTTTAAAATCAAGAGAAAGAAATTTATCATAGCAGAGGGCAAACCAGTGACTCTGGATGGAGGTTTGTTGCAAGACACATAGTAAATTTGATCTCCTAACCACGGAGAGATTGAAACAAATTCGTACTATACAGAATAGAGTGAGAATTAAACTTAAAACAACGAAGAAGAGCAAAGATCGAGATGCTTGAAATCCCTTTGTGGCAGTAACAAGAACAATACACAGGGGTCACAGTTTGGAACTCAAAATCAGTGATATAAGCTATTTTTACATTCTTTAGGCAAGTTCTAAAGTGAGTATATATTGGCAACACGAGCATCTGCGGGTTTTGCGCCATAACATGATATGAAGTTACAGATTTCAGATTTGGATAAGATATGAATTTCTAGGCCAAAAGGGAGGATAGGTGAAACCAAAATATTGGACAGACCTAACACTACTGCTCAACATTTGTATAACTCCTTAATTGAGCCGCAATCATAGACGACGTGATGAGACTAAGAAGCGATAGCGTTTCGAAATGGAGGGGTATAGACGGGGAGAAATCAACTCACATCGGGTTAATCACAAAATAACAATGAACTGAAAGAGCACTTGAATCATTAAGTAGAATATATTGTTGATTCCTAATCCACCTAAAATTCTAACGTGCAAATCGCTTCAGGCAACTGAAAATCAAGCAATAAATTTAAACTAAAGAATCGTGACATCTGGATACTTAAACTACACTTAAACCACAGAACCAGTTGTCAATCGATTCATACAGAAAATGGATAAAACCAGCAGAGGAGTATTAGGATAGTATTTGAGCCATACTTCTAGCCGAAATAAGACAACGGAGAGAAATCACTCGGCAAAGTTGGACTAAATACTCAAATATCAAAATAGGAAGCTAAACAACTAATTGAATCACTACGCCGAAGTCAGATGACAAGACAGAGGAGTGAACACAAAACTCAAATGGAAGGGAATTACCTTTTATGGAGCAGCAAATAGGGGCTTCTATGTGAAGGATTCCAACCAAAACTTCCTCCAAACTTGAACTTGACGTCAAAATAGGAAGACGAATGACTCTAGATTTCTATTGTTTGAAGCACGTTTCTGTTTTCCTTTTCTGTTTTTTTTTAGATGCTTTCTTGTCCCCAACCCAAATGAATCCACAAGAACAGCGGTGAATCTCTTTTATAGCCAATTTCAAGCTTATCAAGGACTCTTCTCAAGAATTCAAAATTTAAATTCTTGGGAGACAAAACTTCAGATCAAGTGGGAGGCTTAATGATGAAATAGAAGAAAATAAGCTTGAGTTGATTTATTTTTCAGATCGATTTGAGAGAAGAGATGCGTCAGGCGGCGATGGTGAAAGATGTCAGGCGGCGTGGTGCAGGTTGTCAGGCGGCGATGGTGACCACATCCCTGGAACAGGAAGAGGGAAATGGAGGCAAAGGGGGGAAAGAGTGTGTGAGGAAGAAGAATGGAGGCGGAAGAGTTGAGATAAAATTAGGGTGATCTAAGAAATAGCCAAAGTGTTGCAATTTTAGCCAACTTGAGTGATTTATTACAAATCTGGCCAATTTGACTTGGAATGTAGTTGATTTTGAGATCAATTGGCTAGATTTGAACAAACTCAATTATTTAAGCTTCTTCGATTTAAACAAGATTAAAAAAAATTGCAAACCACAAGTCAATTATTTAAATTAGGACTAATTACACAATAATTATAAAATTGACTAATTCGCAGACAATAAGTATATATTTAAGCTAAAAATTATTTTTTCGAGGTCGATTCTGAATATTATAAAGGGGATTAAAAAATATATACACAAACCATATGTAAGTATATGTGTGCATAAGTATTTTAGAAGATAAAAAATATATTTGAAAAAGACTTAAGATATTGCAAATTTCAAAGACGATCGCCTCAAAGTTGTTAGAAGTTGAAGAAGCTCTATAATCGACAACTATCGGGGAGGGTTGAGGTTAAGGTTGAAGAAACATAATCCATATGTTTGCATATGTGGCACAAACGGAGTGGCCAATATGAAGGGATTTGGGATTGTCACGTTTTGCTCAAATTGGCCTATTTAAATTATGAACAATTTATTTGTTAGTGGCCATAATCAAATAAATTAAAAATGATTATTTTGCAAGACTAAATATTTTGACAAAATTTGGTCGTTCTTAATATAAAATTAGCATGAGTTGACAAAAAAATTTTAATTAATCAGGCTCCCTTTTCGAAAAACGTATGAAAAATACTTATTTCAATAAAAAATTATTGTTTAATCAAAAATCGACTCGACACTTTGAAACGATATTCATCTGTCATAAACTTCTCAAAAATGATGAAAGCAAATAGTAACATTCATATTTTGATTAGTTTTTATCAGAAATAATATCCGTAAAATAATTGGTCGAACCATAAAAATGAGAAGTTTATCAATAATAAAAAAATTAACAGCAACAACAATAAAATAATAACAATAGCATTCTTGGTAGTAAAATATTTCATACCTTATAAAAGTTTTATCATTCCTTAAAAGAAAATCCTTTTCCTTTCTCTTTACTTTTTGTTCAACTTCAATTAATTGAACACGGAGAGTCAAAATTAGAAACTTAAAATTTATTAGAGAGCCAAAATCGGGAGAAAAAAATGAAAAGAACAAAATAAAAAAAAATTGATTACTTTGTAGGATTAAGTTATTTGACAAGAACTAAATAAAATTAGTGTGGATTAATAATAAAATTAGATTAGTCAAGCTTCTTCATTTGAATAACACAAGAAAATATTTATTCGTAACAATGAGGAATTATGTTTGATAAAATAATAATAATAATAATAATAATAATAATAATAATAATAATAATAATAATAATAATAATAATAATAATAATAAAAATAAAATAAAATAAAAAATGATTGAGTACTTAAAGTGATATTTGTACGACATAAAATTCTAAAGGATGCTAAAGAAAGTATTAAATAATATATATATATATATATATATATATATATATGTATGTATATGTATCTAATCTTTGTAGAAAATAATATCCATAAAAAAATATTTGTCGAACAAAAAGTAAGAAAAATTTATCAAAATACCAACAACGACAATAATAGTAATAGTAATAATAATAACAAAATTTATAATAATAACAATAGTAGTAGCAGTAGTGAAAAAAATATTTCATAAAAGTTTTTATTATCTTTTTCTTTTCTCTTTTAAAAAAAACTTTTTTTTAAAAGAAATTAGACTAATTAAATATGGCGAGCCAAAATTGGGTGTCAACAGCCATTTGAAGTTGAGCCTTCTATCAACTCCAATTCTATTCCCACACTAAAAAATTGTCTTTAACATTTGTGGTCAATTAAGAATCATCAATTAAATCCTATGTCATATGAAGGATGTTTACTTGGTAAATCTTAAAGCATTTTGTTAATTAGGGAAATGAGTGAAAGCTGATTTAGGCGTATATGTTTAAGCGTGGCTGCTGGAAAAGGTCATGTCATTTAAGTTGCTTCATTGTTTTTGTTTGATTTTAAAGCTCTCTTTTATTTACCTATTTTATTGGGTGTTAATTTCATGTATTTAAGTCATGTTACTATGTGAATATAGGTTGTTAGTATGCTGGCCGGGTCGTTTTTGCTTTTCATTATTTGGTATCTTCAAATATCCAAGTTTTAAGCCAGAAGATTACTGTGCGAGTTTTTGAATATGTAAAATCTATGTTCGTTTAAGCTCTTACTTGTGTTTGTTTGCTTTTCAAATGATTTTAGTTAGACTTAGTCTAAATCAGTAACTAATCGTCTACATAGTGTTGTTATGAATAGGCTGTGTATGGGATTATTCTAATGCAGTGACTGGATTGGTATTTGCTCAAGTGTTATCCATTTTTTTATTTTGGTTTGGTGCAGTCATATCCTCCTCGTAATGATCATACAACCTCAAAACCTGAGTGTCCTTCTCTGTTTTTGTCAACTAAATACTTGAAGTTTGAGTTCGTTCCTGTGTTCTGTGCTTAGGATTGATCTTAGTGAGAATTTGTATTGATCTTTCCTATCTATCCATATGTGTGTCTTCACTAGTTCTAGTATAAGATTGACTCAATTTGTAACGCTCGATAAAATTACCAAAATACCCCTGGAGTGAGGGTATGCGCGTAATGCATCTTCCGATGCTCGTATGGCGAATCCGAGACCGGATTTGTGATCAGCATGGAAAATGGAGTGGGAAAATGGTCTCGGTTGAATTTTAGAGCGACCCGATCGAAAGATAAATTTTCGGATCAAGTCACAAAACAGTGGCTGTCCGCGACGGAGGCGCGTCGCGGACCTGACGCGGAGTGGCACTTGTGTGTTTTCCAAAATTTTCGACGGGATGGAGAGAACTCGTACAAAAGCACTTTTTCCAAAATTACACAGTACGCGATAGGTCCGCGTCGTGGACCGTGTGTTTTCCGAACTGCAAATTCCTAATTTAATTCTAGGGGCATTCTAGTCAATCCCTAGTCCCTCTTAAACACTGGTACACGACTAATTAAGTCGTTTTCAACTAGAAAAGGGTCTAAAACCTCATTCTAAGTCCTATCCCTTAGAAACTAACAAGGCTAGGGCTTGAGGAGAAGAGAGAAGAGCTTGTGGGAAGAATTCGAGCGGAGACCCCGAAAGTACTCGATTGCTAATGGCATCACAGGTATGTAAGGCTAAACTAAAACATGAGATTATTCTCTCATGTGCCCCATAGAGGTCATAGATGAGTTGATGATTGAAGAGTCTGCATGCATGATTTCTTTGATGGATTTTCTTGGAAATTATATTTGAAACTATATGTTTTCTATGTTGATGATCATCATACTATTGGTTTTCTTAAGTTGGATATTTTCATGAGAATTTGCATAACCCTACATGATTAATTTGAAATAGCATGCATAATGAACTTGAGAATGATGAGTCTAGAGCCTTGAGTTAAGATCGTTGATTGTGATTGTGATTGTGATGAGAGAATGATGAGTCTAGAGCCTTGAGTTAAGATTGTTGATTGTGATTGTGATTGTGATGAGAGGATGATGATGAATTGATAGAGTTTGATTGTCTTATGAGTCTCTACAAATAAACTCTACCGATGTGTCTATTCACTTGATTCCTAATGATTGTTCTAATCTCGAGTCATTGATGAGAATGAATGATGAGAGGGTTAAAGTCCCTATGAGATTGATTGATGAGAGGGTTAAAGTCCCTATGAGCTTGATTGATGATAGGGTTAAAGTCCCTATGAGATACCGATCGTTGACGGGGTTAAAGTCCCTACGAGATTGGTTTGATTGGATTGATGATTTTATGAGCATTAAGTCGGGAGGAGTATCGAGCACCGAAATGGAAAAGAGTGAGTCCAACTCGAACCCATTAAACTATGTCGCCAAGCATAGAAGAGGTTTTCCTCTTGAGTTTATGTCCCTGAAATCAATAGCGTACTTTGTTGATTGTTCTGTCTCCATCTTGGATTTATCCATTATGGTTTCGATTCGTCTCTACCTGGCAAGTACGGGACGGCCGTGGCAACACCGGCGGGATTGTTGTACAATCACTGGCTCATAAGTGATTGTTGTCGGTTAAGAGAAACTCCCATAAACTTCTTATCCTATTCTGAGTCGGATAGAGATGAGAGGAGGTGAGCTCCACTGAGATGAGATGAGATGAAATGAAATGTGATGAGATAAGAGGAGGTGAGCTCCTTTGAGATGAGTCTGAGATGATTGATGAGGTTTGAGTTGATGATAGGTCACTTGTCTACTCTTTATTATTGCATAGACAGACATTTGACTACTGATGTGATTTGATATGTATTTTAAGTTATTGTTGTTTCCATATTATTCTACCAGTGTCTGTTTTATTCAGCTATTTTACATACCAGTACATTCCAAGTACTGACGTCCACTCTGGACTGCATCGTTTTATGATGTAGAGGCAGGTACTAGAGATCATCAACAGGCGCTCCGTTGAAGGTCTGAGATTCGAAGCTGATTTGGTGGGCCTCCCCTACTCCGGAGGATCCACTACTTTTATTTCATCATGCTTTAGAGTTAGATTGGACTATTGATTTTGTTTTGATTTGGGTAGCCATGGATTTGTCATTGGCACCACATAATTAATGATAGAGGCTTCATAGACGAGGGTCGAGTATTGATGTTGAGATTGTGAGCTAGTTCTTTCTACTAGCCTTTATTATTTTATATACTCTTTTGAGACTTTAGATGAGATGTGTCCATTACCTAATTATATTTTCTGCTGTTCAGTAAAGTTTATTTGATTGAATGATATGATGAAGCTAAGTAGTTCGCTTGGAGACTAGCAATAGTCTCTGAGTGCCGGCCACGCCAAGGGTACCCTCCGGGGCGTGACAAACTTGGTATCAGAGCACAGAGTTCAAGTGTCCTAGGGAGTCTATGAGGCCGTGTCTAGTAGAGTCTTGTTTATGGGTGTGTTGTCGACCACACTTCATAAGCAGGAGGCTATGGGACATTAGGAATGGTTACACTTCTTTCTTACTCTAAATCGTGCGATGGAGTTGAACTCTATGAAAACTATCCTCTAATTCGTGCGTTACACGTGCAGAATCGATAACATGCCTCCCAGAAGAGCTGGCAGAGGAAGGGGACGTCCTGCCAGGCAAGCTGTTAACCCACCTGAACCCCAAGTACCCGAGGGGCCCGTGGATCCAGCGGTTCCTGTCGAACAACCCCCTCAGGACGAGGTCTCCAATGCCGAGTCACGCCAAGCTATTTGGGCTCTAGCCCAGGCTGTTGCGGCACCTCCTATGAGACAGGGAGCGGGCAGACTGGACACTCATGACACCTCTAGAGTCCGGGAATTTCTGAGGATGAACCCGCCTGAGTTCACGGGGTCGGCAGCTACTGAAGACCCCGAGAGCTATATTGAGGAGCTTGAGAAGGTGCTCCAAGTGATGCATGTGGCGGATGTGGATAGAGTTGAATTGGCCGCCTACCAACTCAAAGGGGTGGCCAGGCTGTGGTTCGACCAATGGAAGAATGGCCGAGTGGATGGTGATTCATGTGTGACCTGGGCAGTGTTTGAGGAGGCCTTCTTGGGACGCTTCTTTCCAAGGGAGAAAAGAGAGGCTAAGGTGAGGGAGTTTCTGAATCTAAAACAGGGCTCCATGACCGTGCAGGAGTATGGCCTGAAGTTCACACAGCTATCTCGCTATGCTCCAGATATGATTGCCGACATGAGGGGGAGAATGGGAATGTATGTCGATGGGTTGAATAGAGGGCCCAAAAGGGATGGCAGAGGGGCAATGCTGGTGAGTGATATGGACATTGGGCGATTGATTACATTTGTACAACAAGCTGATGAGGAGAGGCAGCATGACAAGGAGGAATTCAGGCGCAAGAAAGCCAAAACGTCTAGCTATGAGACGAGAAGGAGAGGCAATGGTCATCGATTTCCAACACCATCATTTGCTAGTGCACCCACGCCCAGGATTAGAGATGATCAAAGGTCCCAGAATACTAGAGCCCATGGGTCCCAGTCACAAGCTAGTGTGGCTCAAGGATCGCGGGGTCAACCGCCGTGTAAAAAGTGTGGCAAGTTGCACCTGGGAAGATGTCGTGAGGAAAATGATGGGTGCTACAAATGTGGCCAAGTGGGTCACTATCAGAGAGACTGTCCTCGATGGGCTAGCCGAGCTCAATCCACTGCATCGGCCCCACCAGTAGGAGGGAACCAGAGGGCCACTATGTCAGGAACAGGCGGAGCAACAAACCGCTTGTACGCCATGGGTAGTCGCCAAGATCAGGAGAACTCCCCAGATGTTGTGACGGGTATGATTCGTGTCTTTACTTTTGATTGTTATGTCTTGATGGACCCTGGTGCCACACTGTCATTTGTATCTCCTTATGTGGCCAGTAAATTTGATATGACTCCTGAGAGTCTCCTTGAACCTTTTGATGTTTCTACTCCAGTGGGTGAGTCTATTCGAGCTGAGAGAGTTTATAGTACTTGCGTAGTGTCCATCTATCATAGGGACACTCTTGTTGATTTGATTGAGCTGGAGATGATTGATTTTGACTTGATCCTTGGCATGGATTGGCTCCACGCCTTTTATGCCTCTGTTGATTGTAGATCCCGAATTGTTAAGTTCCAATTTCCAAATGAACCAGTTCTAGAGTTCTAGAGTGGAAGGGTGACTCAGTGACACCGAGGGGGAGGTTTATCTCATATCTTGAATCCCGGAAGTTAATTTTCAAAGGTTGTATCTATCACCTAGTACGAGTGAAATCAGACGAGGTTGAGTCCCCAACTCTTGAGTCAGTTCCGATTGTTAGTGAGTATCCGGAAGTGTTTCCTGATGATCTGCCCGGAGTCCCTCCTGATAGGGAGATTGACTTCGGGATTGACATTCTTCCTGATACCCAACCCATTTCGATTCCACCTTACAGGATGGCCCCCGCCGAGTTGAAAGAATTGAAAGAGCAACTAAAAGATTTGCTAGAGAAGGGCTTCATTAGGCCAAGTGTTTCACCATGGGGTGCTCCTATCCTATTCGTGCGAAAGAAAGATGGGTCTCTCAGAATGTGTGTTGATTATAGGCAACTGAACAAGGTAAAGGTGAAGAACAAATATCCTCTCCCAAGGATAGATGATTTGTTTGACCAACTTCAGGGCGCCTCTTGTTTATCTAAGATAGACCTCAGATCTGGCTGCCATCAGCTGAAGGTGAGAGAGTGCGACATTCCAAAGACAGCCTTTAGGACTAGATATGGCCATTTTGAATTCCTGGTCATGTCCTTTGGGTTGACGAATGCACCTGCCGCCTTTATGGACTTGAGGAACAGGGTGTTCAAACCATATCTTGACTTGTTTGTGATTGTATTCATCGATGATATTCTGATATATTCAAGGAGTGAGGAGGAGCATGCCAATCACCTCAGAGTTGTCCTCCAAACTCTTAGGGACCATGAGTTGTATGCAAAATTTTCAAAGTGTGAGTTCTGGCTCAAGTCAGCAGCCTTCCTGGGCCACGTTGTTTCCGGTGACGGTATTCAGGTGGACGCCCAGAAGATTGAAGCGGTTAAGAACTGGCTACGACCGACCACTCCGACCGACATTAGAAGTTTCTTGGGGTTGGCGGGCTACTACCGCAGGTTTGTAGAAGGATTTTCTTCCTTATCCGCACCATTGACCAAGTTGACCCAGAAAAAGGTCAAGTTTCAGTGGTCCGAGGAATGTGAGAAGAGTTTCCAGAAATTGAAAACGAGATTGACTACTGCACCAGTCTTAACTTTACCCGAAGGAAATGAGGGCTTTGTGATTTATTGTGATGCCTCAAGGGTCGGACTAGGATGTGTACTAATGCAAAGGGGGAAGGTGATAGCCTATGCCTCCAGGAAACTCAAGGTCCATGAAGGGAATTACCCAACCCATGACCTCGAGTTGGCAGCGGTAGTGTTCGCACTTAAGATCTGGCGTCACTACTTGTATGGGGTACATGTGGATGTGTTCACAGACCACAAGAGCTTGCAGTATGTTTTCAGTCAGAAGGAGCTTAACTTGCGACAGAGGAGATGGTTGGAATTGCTCAAGGATTACGACATGAGCATTCACTATCATCCAGGTAAAGCTAACGTTGTTGCTGATGCTCTTAGCAGGTTATCAATGGGTCGCACAGCCCATGTGGAGGAAGGAAAGAGGGAATTAGCCAAGGACGTACACCGGTTGGCTCGATTAGGGGTCCGACTTGAGGAGAACAATGAAGGAGGAGTTAATGTGGAGAACGGGTCTGCTTCCTCGCTAGTGATAGAAGTGAAAGAAAAACAAAACCAAAATCCAGTCATACTCCAATTGAAGGAGGATGTCCACAATCAGAAGGTGACGGTCTTCTCAAAAGGGGGAGATGGTGTACTGAGATATCAAAGTCGATTGTGTGTCCCAAATGTTGATGGCATACGGGACAGAATCATGGCAGAAACTCATAACATGAGATATTCCATTCACCCTGGCTCCACCAAAATGTACCACGACTTAAGGGAAGTCTATTGGTGGAATGGGATGAAGAGGGATGTTGCAGAGTTTGTCTCGAAATGCCCAAATTGCCAACAAGTGAAGGTTGAGCATCAAAGGCCATGTGGATTGGCTTAGATCTTTGAAATTCCGGAGTGGAAATGGGAGATGATCAACATGGACTTTATCACTGGCCTGCCGAAATCTCGAAAGCAACATGATTCGATATGGGTGATCGTGGATAGGATGACAAAGTCGGCTCACTTCTTGGCAGTAAAGACAACAAACACTGCGGAAGAGTATGCTAGATTGTACGTCCAGGAGATCGTGAGATTGCATGGGGTTCCTTTGTCTATCATCTCGGACAGAGGGGCTCAATTTACCTCCCAGTTCTGGAGATCGTTTCAGAAAGGTTTGGGTCTTAAGGTGAATCTGAGTACAGCTTTTCACCCGCAGACGGATGGTCAGGCAGAGCGTACGATTCAAACACTCGAGGACATGTTGAGAGCTTGTGTACTTGACTTCAAAGGAAATTGGGATGATCATCTACCCTTGATCGAATTCGCATATAACAATAGTTATCATGCGAGCATTCAGATGGCTCCTTATGAGGCCCTGTACGGGAGAAGATGTAGATCGCCAATTGGGTGGTTTGAGGTTGGAGAAGCAAGGCTGATTGGACCTGACCTTGTGCACCAGTCGATGGAAAAAAATCAAGATCATTAGAGAGAGGCTAAAAACTGCCCAGAGTCGCCAAAAATCCTACATCGACGTAAGGAGAAGGGACTTAGAGTTTGAGATAGATGATTGGGTGTATTTGAAGGTATCACCTATGAAGGGTGTCCTAAGGTTTGGAAAGGAGGGAAAGTTAAGCCCACGATATGTTGGGCCATATCAGATCATAAAAAGGATTGGGAAGGTTGCTTACGAGTTGGAGTTACCTTCCGAGTTAGAGGGAGTTCATCCGGTATTCCATGTGTCGATGCTGAAGAAATGCTTGGGAGATCCCGCCGTGGTGATTCCTATCGATGGCCTTGGAGTGAAAGATAGCCTATCTTATGAAGAGGTCCCGGTTCAGATCCTTGATCGTCAGATTCGCAGGTTGAGGAACAAAGAGATAGCCTCAGTCAAGGTCCTGTGGAGGAATCAATTCGTTGAAGAAGCCACATGGGAAGCTGAGGAGGAGATGAGGGCCAAATACCCGCACCTATTCGTGCCAACAGATGATGGAAACATTGAAGGTAAAAATCCTTGCTCTTCACTAAACTGATTGTTTTATTTTGATGCGACTTACTATTGCCTAGTCGAGGATGGATTGATTGAACTGAGTGGAAGATGAGTCTTGAGTCTATTTGTGCTTTAGTCCCCACCTCTACTCATCATTCGAGGACGAATGATCCCAAGGGGGAGATGATGTAACGCCTGGTAAAATTACCAAAATACCCCTGAAGTGAGGGTATGCGCGTAACGCATCTTCCGATGCTCGTATGGCGAATCCGAGACCGGATTTGTGATCAGCATGGAAAATGGAGTGGGAAAATAGTCTCGGTCGAATTTTAGAGCGACCCGATCGAAAGATAAATTTTCGGATCAAGTCACAAAACAGTGGCTGTCCGCGACGGAGGCGCGTCGCAGACCTGACGCGGAGTGGCACTTGTGTGTTTTCCAAAATTTTCGACGGGATGGAGAGAACTCGTACAAAAGCACTTTTTCCAAAATTACACAGTACGGGATAGGTCCGCATCGCGGACCGTGTGTTTTCCGAACTGCAAATTCCTAATTTAATTCTAGGGGCATTCTAGTCAATCCCTAGTCCCTCTTAAACACTGTACACGACTAATTAAGTCATTTTCAACCAGAAAAGGGTCTAAAACCTCATTCTAAGTCCTATCCCTTAGAAACTAACAAGGCTAGGGCTTGAGGAGAAGAGAGAAGAGCTTGTGGGAAGAATTCGAGCGGAGACCCCGAAAGTACTCGATTGCTAACGGCATCACAGATATGTAAGGCTAAACTAAAACATAAGATTGTTCTCTCATGTGCCCCATAGAGGTCATAGATGAGTTGATGATTGAAGAGTCTGCATGCATGATTTCTTTGATGGATTTTCTTGGAAATTATATTTGAAACTATATGTTTTCTATGTTGATGATCATCATACTATTGGTTTTCTTAAGTTGGATATTTTCATGAGAATTTGCATAACCCTACATGATTAATTTGAAATAGCATGCATAATGAACTTGAGAATGATGAGTCTAGAGCCTTGAGTTAAGATGGTTGATTATGATTGTGATTGTGATTGTGATGAGAGAATGATGAGTCTAGAGCCTTGAGTTAAGATTGTTGATTGTGATTGTGATTGTGATGAGAGGATGATGATGAATTGATAGAGTTTGATTGTCTTATGAGTCTCTACAAATAAACTCTACCGATGTGTCTATTCACTTGATTCCTAATGATTGTTCTAATCTCGAGTCATTGATGAGAATGAATGATGAGAGGGTTAAAGTCCCTATGAGATTGATTGATGAGAGGGTTAAAGTCCCTATGAGCTTGATTGATGATAGGGTTAAAGTCCCTATGAGATACCGATCGTTGACGGGGTTAAAGTCCCTACGAGATTGGTTTGATTGGATTGATGATTTTATGAGCATTGAGTCGGGAGGAGTATCGAGCACCGAAATGGAAAAGAGTGAGTCCCACTCGAACCCATTAAACTATGTCGCCAAGCATAGAAGAGGTTTTCCTCTTGAGTTTATGTCCCTAAAATCAATAGCGGACTTTGTTGATTGTTCTTTCTCCATCTTGGATTTATCCATTATGGTTTCGATTCGTCTCTACCTGGCAAGTACGGGACGGCCGTGGCAACACCGATGGGATTGTTGTACAATCACTAGCTCATAAGTGATTGTTGTCGGTTAAGAGAAACTCCCATAAACTTCTTACCCTATTCTGAGTCGGATAGAGATGAGAGGAGGTGAGCTCCACTGAGATGAGATGAGATGAAATGAAATGTGATAAGATAAGAGGAGGTGAGCTCCTTTGAGATGAGTCTGAGATGATTGATGAGGTTTGAGTTGATGATAGGTCACTTGTCTACTCTTTATTCTTGCATAGACAGACATTTGACTACTGATGTGATTTGATATGTATTTTAAGTTGTTGTTGTTTCCATATTATTCTACCGGTGTCTGTTTCATTTAGCTATTTTACATACCAGTACATTCCAAGTACTGACGTCCACTCTGGACTGCATCGTTTTATGATGTAGAGGCAGGTACTAGAGATCATCAACAGGCGCTCCGTTGAAGGTCTGAGATTCGAAGCTGATTTGGTGAGCCTCCCCTACTCCGGAGGATCCACTACATTTATTTCATCATGCTTTAGAGTTAGATTGGACTATTGATTTTGTTTTGATTTGGGTAGCCATGGATTTATCATTGGCACCACATGATTAATGATAGAGGCTTCATAGACGAGGGTCGAGTATTGATGTTGAGATTGTGAGCTAGTTCTTCTACTAGCCTTCATTATTTTATATACTCTTTTGAGACTTTAGATGAGATGTGTCCATTACCTAATTATATTTTCCGCTGTTCAGTAAAGTTTATTTGATTGAATGATGTGATGAAGCTAAGTGGTTCGCTTGGAGACTAGCAATAGTCTCTGAGTGCTGGCCACGCCAAGGGTACCCTCCCGGGGCGTGACACAATTGGTCATACTTTATTGTTTTCTGCTCTTTTCTTGAAGCAACATGCTGGTGCCTCGAAGGAACTTGATACTTGTTTTTCTCCTAAAGTATGTCTAAATTTGGATGCCAGAAAGCTTTCATTGTATTTAGTTTGTTAAACATGATTTCCTTATCTAATTTAGTTTAAGTTCATGGGATGCTAGACATTTTTGAAGTCTTGGATCTTCATCACATTGTAATGCCCGGTAAAATTACCAAAATACCCCTAGAGTGGGGGTATGCGCATAACGCACCTTCCGATGCTCGTATGGCGAATCCGAGACCGGATTTGGGATCAGCATGAAAAATAGAGAGGGAAAATGGTCTCGGTCGAATTTTAGAGAGACCCGATCGGAAGATAAATTTTTGGATCAAGTCACAAAACAGTGGCTGTCCGCGACAGAGGCGCGTCGCGGACCTGGCGCGGAGTACCACTTGTGTGTTTTCCAAAATTTTCGACGGGATGGAGAAAACTCGTACAAAAGCATTTTTTCCAAAATTACACAGTACGCGATAGGTCCGCGTCGCGGACCGTGTGTTTTCCGAACTGCAAATTCCTAATTTAATTCTAGGGGCATTCTAGTCAATCTCCAATCCCTCCTGAACACTGATACACGACTAATTAAGTTGTTTTCAACCAGAAAAAGGTCTAAAACCTTATTCTAAGTCCTATTCCTTAAACACTAACAAGGCTAGGGCTTGAGGAGAAGAGAGAAGAACTTGTGAGAGGAATTCGAGCGGAGACCCCGGAAGTACTCGATTGTTAACGGCATCACAGGTATGCAAGGTTAAACTAATACATGAGATTGTTCTCTCATGTGCCCCATAGAGGTTATAGATGAGTTGTTGATTGAAGAGTCTACATGCATGATTTCTTTGATGGATTTTCTTGAAAATTATATTTGAAACTACATGTTTTCGATGTTGATGATCATCATACTACTGGTTTTCTTAAGTTGGATATCTTCATGAGAATTTGCATAACCCTACATGATTAATTTGAACAGCATGCATAATGAACTTGAGGATTGAGTCTAAAGCCTTGAATTGTGATTGTGATTGTGATGGAAGAATGATGCGTCTAAAGCCTTGAGTTAAGATTGTGATTGTTGATTGTGATTGTGATTGTGATGAGAGAATGATGATAAGTTGATAGAGTTTGATTGTCTAATGAGTCTCTATAAATGAACTCTACCGACGTGTTTATTCACTTGATTCCTAATGATTGATCTAAACCTTGAGTCATTGATGAGATTGATTGATGAGAGGGTTAAAGTCCCTATGAGCTTGATTGATGATAGGGTTAAAAGTCCCTATGAGATGCCGATCGTTGACGGGGTTAAAGTCCCTACGAGATTGGTTGGATTGGATTGGATTGATGGTCCTATGAGCATTGAGTCGGGAGGAGTATCGAGCACCGAAATGGGTAAGAGTGAGTCCCACTCGAACTCATCAAACTATGTCGCCAAGCATAGAAGAGGTTTTCCTCTTGAGTTGATGTCCCTGGAATCAATAGCGGACTTTGTTGATTGTTCTGTCTCCATCTTGGATTTATCCATTATGGTTTCGATTCATCTCTACCTGGCAAGTACGGGACGGCCGTGGCAACACCGGCGGGATTGTTATACAATCACTGGCTCATAAGTGATTGTTGTCGGTTAAGAGAAACTCCCATAAACTTCTTACCCTATTCTGAGTCTGAAAGAGATGAGAGGAGGTGAGCTCCTCTGAGATGAGATGAGATGAAAGGAAATGTGATGAGATAAGAGAAGGTGAGCTCCTTTGAGATGAGTCTGAGATGATTGATGGGGTTTGAGTTGATGATAGGTCACTTGTCTACTCTTTATTCTTGCATAGACAGACATTTGACTAATGATGTGATTTGATGTGTATTTTGAGTTGTTATTGTTTTTCATTTTCTTTCTACCGGTTTCTGTTTCATTCAACTATTTTACATACCAGTACATTCCAAGTACTGATGTCCACTCTGGACTGTATCGTTTTATGATGCAGAGACAGGTACTAGAAATCGTCAACAGGCGCTTCGTTGAGGATTCGAGATTGCAGCTGATTGGTGAGCCTCCCCTACTCCGGAGGGTTCACGCTTTTATTTCATCATGCTTAGAGTTAGATTAGACTTTTTCTTTTATTTTGGGTAGCCATGGATTTGTCATTGGCACCATATGATAGTGATAGAGATTCATAGACGATGGTCGAGTGTTAAGGTTGAGACTGTGAGGTAGTTCTTTCTACTAGCCCTTATTGTTCTATGAAATCTTTTGAGACTTCAGATGATGATGTGTCCATTACTACTTATATTTTTCCGCTATTCATTAGAGTTTATTTGATTGAATGATGTGATGAGGTTAAGTGGTTCGCTTGGGGACTAGCAATAGTCTCTGAGTGCCGGCCACGCCTAGGGTACCCTCCCGGGGCGTGACACACATGCTTTGGTTTGATTCTCATATGTGCCAAGTCTTCGAATCTGCTATGCGTGGTTGTTTAAAATTGGATTTTCGCTCCCATGAGCTCTTTATTTTCCTTGATTTCAAAGAGTCGGATTTTCTCTATTTAATTTGATAATGTTTTGACATGATGATCTTGATAATATATTTTTTATTCTTAATCTGCTGCTATGTACCTAGATAAGAAATATTACTCCTTTGTCTTTTTTTTTTTATATGGGAGGGTGATTTATTTTACTGGTTTATTTAAATTTTGTCTCCTTTCCAAGTGATCAATGTTAAGCATCGCAAGTTTGTTTTATGTGTAAACACAAATAGTAGTCAATATTTTCAATCGCTATGGTATCAAAAGAATATCTGGTCTCCTTGTTTCTTTTATCACTGCATCACAACTTAGTCATAAGGTACATGCTTTTACATACATAATACTTTCCTGTTTGAGATACTTTGAGTTGTGATAGTGCTTCATTATCTCTTAAGTGGAATAGTGTGTTTGTTTTCCATATGAAGTGGTTATTTAGTTAATTACGTGCTTCATTCCTTCAATTTGACTTTAGAATAGCTTGATTAATCCATACTCTTCCTTTTTCCATATGATGTCATTCGAGTTCATTTGGACTCTATCCTTGCATTCCGTTGGGTCAAGCTGTCATTCTCTAGAATCAGGTTCAATAAGAACTGACTTTACACAATAAGGAAGCTGCATTATAGGCCTTTCGGCCCCAAAACGTCACTATATACGCTGATATACGGTGTGTATACAGTGATGTGATTAAAACAATGGGCACAAGCCAAAGTCTTCAGCAGGAACAGTCCAAGATAATTGGAACGTTGGATTCTCAGGTCGATATACAGGAGAAATATAGTGTATACACTGATATATTATATATATACCTACTGTGATACAATAGTTAAAAGGGGGCCATAATCCCAATCTGCAGCAGGAGGAAATTGAGGAATTGGGCCTGCCGAGCCCAATTACTACTTAAATGTTTTCTTTTTTGTGTAGTATTTGTGATTATTTAACTCTAACTCTAACATTTTTTTTTATGTTTATGTGTTTTAATCTAATTTAGTTTCTCCCAAGAGTCCAACCATTTATGTTACTTTTTTTAATGTCTTTTGAATATTTTGGGGTGTTTAAAGTCCCTTTAGAAAAAAATCAAATCTTGTGAAATTCCATTAAAATGGTCTAAGTATCTTCCCTTAAATTTTTTTTCATATTTTCGCACTTAGCCGTTTTAGTAGTTTTTAAATTATTAGTAACTCAGAACTTTCAAATTTGTTAAGTTGTCAAAATCGAACAATTACTTTTTGGTTAGTTCTTAATTTTTTTAGAAACTCTTTTCTTTAGATTATTTCTTTAAGTCTTTAAATTAATTTTTTTAAAGTTAGTCAAAATTTCCTAATCGCCGGATAACCGCGTGTTGGCGGCCATTCAAGTGCGTAGAACCTTCTTGAGATAGAAATATGAACCCGGAGTTGATCTTTGGATTTTAAAAAGATTTTTTCTGTTTAATTCTTTCTAAAATAATTTAATAGTTTTTCTTAATTTTTCCTTAAAAAATCGAGTGGTGACTCCGAAAATTTTGAAAAATTGGTTTACTTAAATCAATTAAGTAATAAATCAAATTTTCAAAATCAAAGTCATTTTTCCGAAATAACAGGGTGTATCAAACAGTATACCATGCAATGAATCATGTTAATAGGTTGATTCATTGGGACATAAAATAAAACTGAGTCATATATATTTTTGATTCATTGGGATTGTATGGGTTGAATATGGTGATTCATTAGGACAATATTATGGTTGTTATAGTGATGATCCATTGAGACAGTTTTAGATTGTTTCATTAGGAAAATATAGTGATTTATGTTTGTAGTATATATCTTGTATATTTTTCATATTTGTGAGTTATTTACAAATTTTTATGGCGATTCATTAAATATGGTGATTCATTGGGACATAAAACCTAGTCATGCATGGGTTGAATATAATGGTTCATTGGGACAGTTTTTTGGCTGTTATAGGTTGATAATTATTGGGTGTAAACTCTGACGGTGAATCTTTTTATGAAAAGATATCTAAACACATCCATGATCTTCTGGCCATAAAGAAAAAGAGAGAAATCAAATTGAACAAGGACAATACTTCAAGTTCAAATCCCCCAGATCCAAAAGTCTAAAAAAAGACGAAGAAAGCCCAAGCCATAATTGAAGATCTGCAAATTTTGAATCTTTGAAACGTATTGTTGCCTTTTTGTTCGGGATTTGATTAGGATCTGTTTAGCGAATTTCTAGGGATTGGAATCTGAAACTACGATACTTTTCGTTTAAATTGTAACTGAAATTGCATATAATGACTCATCACATATGAATCTAGTTTCCAGGCAATGTATCCGCATAATCTTATTTTATGAGATTTTTGTAAATTTGTAAAAGATTAGGATATATTGAAATTTGTTACTTACTAGGTAATTATTAAAATTTTTACTAAATTTTTGGACCATCAAAAGTGTTTCATTTAGAAAAGAAAAATAAGGCATTTGGTGAGGCATTATATTGTAGGAATAATTAATTCCCATATATATCTTAGATGACTTATTACAAGTTATATAGGAAGTTGTAAAATATTAACAAAATAGCAAAATTATTACGAGTTATGACAGAATAGTATTAATTAATAGTTATATTAACTTTTTTTTTAAATTAATTTTTTTAAAGTGATTTGTTCCACTTTTTTCTGAACAAGTCCCCATGTAGGGATTATGACAGATTTCTATACTGAAGGAGTTAGTTATTTATGAATTCTTTTATATATTTATGTCTAATATATATTTATACATCTTTTAAAATTTATTCTTGTATTTTTGATTCTTTTTATATTATTTTTTAATCTTTTTTAGTCTCATGATCAATAATAAGCTTTTAGTTTTTAAATTTATTTTCGTTATATATTAATTTTTATTATTTATTATGGAATAATTACCTAGGAATCCTATTAGGACTTTCCTTTTTAATTAATTTCGGATTTTTTATTAATTGAAATATTGTAAAGAGTCATTTAATTTTATATTTAAGGAGTCGCTTTTTTATGAGATCTTTTATTTATTTATGGTGTCTAATCTGTATTATATATTCCTTTTTTAATTTTGTTCCTTTATGTATGATTCTTTTTATATATATTCTTTAGTTTCTTTTTTTTGTAGTCTTCATGATCAATAATTAATTTTCTTTTTTTATTTTTCACGGATTGCATATATATAAAAGATTATTTTTATATTTTACAGATCTGTAATTTTAAGTCAATATTATTTATAAATCTGATTTTAAATTAATGTGGACTTAAAACTCATATTAAAATAATTTTAATTAATATTGACTTAAAAATTAATTTAGATTATTAAAATTTAAATAATCTTAAATCACGTAAAATACTTAAATTACTTAAATTAAGTATAATTTTAAATTACTTAAATTTGTATTGACTTAAAATATGGATTTTTTTAAGTAAGCTAAAACTAATGCAAATTTTAATATAAGTGATTTGAAATTCGAATTTAAAATTAAAATAAATCAATCTACAGTTATATATTACCTTGATTACCTTAAATGACCATATTAATTGCAGCATAATTTTTTATTTTTGGTTATAGTATAATCACTAATTACAATTTTTTTTTTGTAAATTTTTGGTTACAACATCATTGATTACATCCTTTTTTATTTCTTCCATGAAGGTATTTCTTCCGTATTGAAATGATTTTGATGAATTCTTTCATAATCTGGGTAATTCTTTTAAATTAATAATTTATGAGGATTTTTTTAATTTACGAGATTTTTTAGGTTTGTTGCATTTTCCTTTTTAATTTATTTTGGATCTTTTAAGGATTAAATCTTTTTAAAGAGTCATTTAATGCTTTTTTTTAAGGAGATTGTTATTTATGAGATTTTTTTCTTTTATTTATGGTGTCTCATATTTATATTTCTTTTTTTATTTGTTCCTTTATTTGTAACTAGTCTTGTTGTACATGCTTTGCGCGTAATCAAAACATGTGCCTCATTTGATAACAAATATTACAAAGAAAAATTAAATTTAATTATGAACTTATAAAAAGGTAAACAATTTAACGCAAAACTTTTTGTGGTAAATTATTTATTATTCTAAAAGTCCTATATATAGAGATTCCATCACTTATCAGAACCCATGGAAAATTAGCAGCTATTTTCTTGATTCAAATAAGGAAGATTTAGGAGTCTTTACACGGCTAAAACTCCTTATTAGATCACTTCTTTTCATATATTTTAAGAGTCAATATTATAAACATAATTATATAATAATTTGACAAAAAAATGGTGAAAAAATGATTTTATCTGAAGCAAACTTTTTTAATGAAGGACAAAAAGTTCAAACAACATTTTTAAGGGTTTTCATGCTTTTAATATAGTATAGATTCTTTTTATATTGATTTTTTTCAATTCTTTTGTATTGTCTCCATGATCAATGATCAGTTTTTATTTTTTTATTAGTTTTATCATTATTTACGGATTATATATTTGTAAAAAATTATTTTCATTCTTATTATAAATTATTTTTTATAGCCCGGGAGGGTACCCTTGTCGTAATCGGTGCTCAGAGACTATTGCTAGTCCCCGAGCGAACCACTTGGCCTCTCGTCACCTCATACTTAACAACGGAAAAAAAATAATCAAGGAAAAAGACTGTAATGTAATCAAATAACCAAGTCTTTATATAAAAAGTTAATTTCTAATAAACAAGAGTTGGAAAAGAAGCAATACTCAACATCCTCTACTCAATGTCTATAAAACCTCTACCTCTAACATCTAGACGGTACAACGACAGGCCATGACTACCCAACTAAAGGAAACTAAAGTACTAACTTAAGCTACATGATAGCAATATGGAAATCCTTCGAAAACAAGGAGGTCTTATCGATCAGTTGAGTGCAAGTAGATCCTCAATGAAGCGTCATTTGATGACCTCTAATGCCTCTCTCTGCATCATGAAATGATGCAATCCATAGGGGGCGTCAGTATGCGGAATATACGAGTATGTAAAATGGCTGAATGAAACAGATCAGGTAGAATAATATAGAAATAACATCAACTCAGAAGATACTCAATCAGGATGTCAAATGTCTATCTAAAGCAAGAATAAAGAGTAGAAAAATAACCCATCAACCATTCAAACCTCATCAATCAACTCAATTCAATTCAACTCGACTCTACTTAGAGTGTTATCACTGTAAGACCTATTTGGGAGTTTCTCTTATCCGACAACAATCACTTATGAGCCAGTGATTGTACAACAATGCCACTGATGTTGCCACAGTTGTTTCATACTTGCCTAGTGAAGAACAACTAGAGTCCATAATGGAAACAACCTCCGAAGTCCTCTATTGCTTTCAGGGACTTCTCCTCAAGAGGGAACCTCCAATGTGATGGTTCAAGCCTCACCTACGCTTGGCAACATAGTAAATGAGTGCGAGTTGGACTTACTCTTACTTATTTTGGTGCTCGATACTCCTCCCAAGACTCAATGCTCATAAGACTCCTCATCTCAGCTCAGTTAGCCTCGTAGAGACTCTCATCATCTCATTAACTCAAACTCTAAAATCCTCTATTGTTTTCAGAGACTTTAACTCATCTCAATTAACTCAATTCTCATTTAAGAACTCAAGGACTCAGATCATCATTAAGAAGAAGTCGATTAGACAAAATTCTAGAACTCAATTATGAATAATCATGGGATCATCAAGCTTAATTAACTCAACCTCATACTCTCATCAAAACCACAATCAACATATTCAAGTCAAGGCTGTAGGCTCCATCCCTAGGTTCATTCATGCAATCTTTATAAAATAACATATAGGGATTTTGCAATAACTCAGGTAAAAACATTAAATCAGCCAAACAAGTTTATGGGGATCATCAACACATGAAAATACATGCAATATATATAATTTACAAGAAAATATTCAAGAAACATATATGTAGACTCATTATACTCTCAACTCCTCTATTACCATCAATGGGGGCACATGGAAGGGCAATCCCATGTTTTAGGTTAGCTGTACATACATGAGATGAAGGTAGACAATCAATTTGGCATGAATCCAACTTGAATTTCTTCACTCCTTGCTCTTCTCTCTTCTCTCTTCTCCTTAGCCTTAGGTCTTTTGTTAGAAGTTTTACAAGGCATAAGATTGCGTTGAGACCCTTTTTATACTCAAAATGACCTATTTTGGTCGTATTTTATGTTTGGGAGGGGTTGGGAAAGGTTTGGATTGCCCTTCACAAAAAAAATGAAAAAACGTTCGGCCCGGGTACGTGGATCCGCGATGCGGACTTGTACTTTTTCTAGGTTTTTTAACCAAAAATTCTCCGATCAAGTTTTCTAATCCAATAGAAAATATTCGAACCAAAAATAAGTGTAAATCCGCAGGAGGTGTGCATCGCATACCTATCGCGCACTTATTCTAGAAACCACTTTTGCATTGAAAAATTATGTTTTGATCTGGTTGCTCTAAAAATCAACCGAGACCATTTTTTCACTCAATTTTTCATCCTGATCGCATTTCCAGTCTCGAATTTTCCATCAGAATGTGGAAAGATGCGTTATGCGCATATCTCTTTTCTAGGGGTATTTTGATAATTTTACCAAGTGTTACATTATCTCTCCCTTGGAATCATTCGTCCTCGAATGATGAGTAAAGGTAGACATCAAGGCACGAATACAATCAAGACCCGTCTCAATACTCACTCAACCAATCAAACTCTTGACTCCTCTAATATCATTTCTATTAAGACTGAAAGACAGGATCATTGAAAATGGCTCGGAAGCTCGGAACTAAAGATCATTAGCACAATTCCATCAGGAAATCTTATCTGAGAATATTCGTAATGAGGTAAGATCTCCCTCGTCTCTCCAGACTCATTCTGAGTTCACATAACTATACATAGTGTGAAACTCGGGTTACATCTCATTCAACATAGGACTGGAAACTTTTAGATCCATGAGGTAAGATCAAAATTGCTGAATAAAGTCATTGCTCCTCATCCTCAAAACTTAACATGAATGGGAATCAACATGATGTGCATGGGACTAGGCAATAGGCATGGTAGTCATATACCAGACGGGAATAGAGTATCATCTCAATTGAAGTGCAAAAATTATATGAGATGGAAAAGAATTGATGTCTCATCTTGTTCAGCCCATCACTATTGAAAACTCAAGATCTACTTTGGTTAATCACCTAATTATCTCCCCCTTAGCTCAAGGGTCGTCTCTCTAAGTTTGTGAATCAATTCCCTTTACTATAGGCTATACGTACATATCTCACACGGTCAAGGAATCACTATTTGCAAGAATACCTTAAACTCTTCTGTTTTGTTATAGTTGCATATATATGAGTAGCCACTCAGACTCTCACTCTTAGCTTCCTCCTGTCTATATGGAAATATCTCTCTACATTTACTACTCTTATTGGGGTACATAACCACTTTCTAGAACTCTTACAATCTAATCTCTTCCTTTGCCTGCTAACGCTCAACTTCTGTGCTCTCATAAATTTATTTATATGAGAATTAGACTATCATGAAAAACTCATCGTTATCTATCCATAAGCCTCGATCGACTTAATTACTAGGGATGACAAAGAATGCTCACATCAGCCTACTCCATGTTGATAACTCAAATATACTATCTAGATTCTTATAGCAGTTATAACTTAAAGCTTCACACATCTTTAAACAATCATGGATACATATCTCAAGCCTCTTCTTATTTGTTGAGCTATCCTTGTTTCACTCGTCGTACCTAAGGGGCACTTGTACTCTGCCAGTAGCATCATCAACGTCTTCCTCTCGAACACACACTATGGCAACCTCTTAGAGAAAATTCCAACTAAGACTATCACTCTCACGATGCTATCTCCTCTTTAATACTACTCCTCAAAATTCAAGCTTAGAGTCTAGTACTAACATGTGCATCTATCACACACCTCTCTAATATCACACCAACTTACAATTACTAGGTAAAAATTTCATAGCATGAGCCCACTAAAATCTCATAGCGAGTAAGTATTCAGCATATCCCGTCCTCACAACTGAGTACCAGTCACCTATTTCGTCATATCTCCTTATCTAACTAAGCTCATAACTAGATGAATCTCATGAACTCTCACTTAAGAATCATAAGCCTAATTTAGATCTATCCTATTTAAAGCACTCTAGTTTCCCTTATTCAACATCTATACTTCAGTCTCACTAATATAATATCAAAATACATCGACATAGACCTCTTTCTAGTTTTGAGCACGCTCTAACACATTCTGATACTAACACTCTCTGTATGCTTCATGATGAAAATCATAGGGTACTCACCACTCTTTCACCAAGCTTATGGAAATCGGCTCATCACCTCATAACTTACCTAATAGAAAATATACTCTAGTTATAAGCCTCAATCAACTATCACTCTCACTATCTCGTCTTATCCTTTTTGTCATCGTCATCATTCTAACTTTGGGATGATCCAATTCTACTCAAGGTTTTATAAGACTTCACTTCTTACTCTAGGTGGTAACATTAAACTCTTTAGAGACATAAGTTTCTCTCTCATGGATAACATCAAAAGTAAGTAAAGACTCGAATCATACCCGTCACAACATCTGGGAGACATCTGAAAAATTTTCCTGATCCTCTCTAACTGGGGGGGTGCTAGTGTAGAAGCTAGGGCCTTTTTGGCCCACTTTGGATATTTTCTTTGGAAGTGACCCACTTGGACACACTTGTAACATCCATCATTTCCTTCACGGAGTTTTTCCAAGTGAAATTTTCTGCACGTGCCACAAGGTGTCTTGCCTTGGGAACCTAGGGCTACACTAGCCTGTGATTGAGATCCCTAAGCTCTAAAGTTTTGAGGCCTTGCTTGAAGATGACTCCTGTTCCTATTCCTATTTGAACTCTTAAACTCATATGGGTTCATTCTCAAGGACTCACGAACTCTAGATGTATTTAGAACACACTGCTTGCCTATTCATTGTCTAGAAACCAGTGCTGTCACAGCCTGGGCCAAAGTCTGGATGGCCTAGAAAAGTTCAACATTTTTTATTTTAGCTTGTGGTGGTTGCACAACAGGGGAGGCTGGCCTATGGGTTCATCCTGATTTTGGGGCTTGGTTTGGTCGGTACTCTGTCTAGCCGAACTCCCATTCACTTTATCAGCTCTTCTTGGAAACATGATCACAATTCTGTAAACGCGTAACACACGAATTAGAGGAGAGCTTCCATAGAGTTTAACTCTATCACACGATTTTGAGTATGAAAAAAGTGGGACAATTTCTAATGTCTGATGGATGTGGAGCTCTTCGTACCAATAATAAGGACTCTCCTAGATACGCTTCATAGACTCCCTATGACACTTGAACTCTATGATCTGATACCAAGTTTGCCACGCTCCGGGAGGGTACCTTGGTGTGGCTGGCACTCAGAGACTATTACTAGTCCTTGAGCGAACCACTTGGCCTCATCGTCACCTCATACTCAACAACGGAAGAAAAATACTCAAGAAAAAAGACTGTAATGCAATCAAATCACCAAGTCTTTATATAAAAAGTTAATTTTTGATAAACAATAGTTGGAAAAGAAGCAATATTCAACATCCTCTAGTCAATGTCTATGAACCCTCTACCTCTAACATCTAGATGGTACCATGACAGGCCATGGCTAGCCAATTCAAGGAAAATAAAGTACTAACTCAAGCTAGATGATAGCAATATGGAAATCCTTCGAAAATAAGGAGGTCTCACTGATCAGCTGAGTGTGAGTAGATCCTCAACGAAGCGCCATTTGATGACCTCTAATACCTGTCTCTGCATCATGAAATGATGAAATCTAAAGGGGACATCAGTACGTGGAATGTACAAGTATGTAAAATGGCTAAATGAAATAGATACAGGTAGAATGATATAGAAATAACATCAAATCAAAAGATACTCAATTAGGTTGTCAAATGTCTATCTAAAGCAAGAATAAAGAGTAGACAAATAACCCATCAACAATTCAAACATCATCAATCAACTCAACTCAACTCAACTCGACTCGACTTAGAGTATTATCAGTGTAAGACCTATTTGAGAGTTTCTCTTATTCAACAATAATCACTTATGAGCCACTGACTGTACAATAATCCCACTGATGTTGCCACAGTCGTTCTGTACTTGTCAGGTAAAGAAACACTAGAGTTCATAATGGAGATCCATAATGGAAACAACCTCAGAAGTCCTTTGTTGCTTTCAAGGACTTCTCCTCAAGAAGGAACCTCTAATGTGATGGTTCAAGCCTCACCTATAGTTGGCGACGTAGTTAATAAGTGCGAGTTGGACTTATTCTTACTCATTTCGATGCTCGATACTCCTCCCAAGACTCAATGCTCATAAGACTCCTCATCTCAACTCAATTAGCCTCGTAGAGACTCTCATCATCTCATTGATTCAAACTCTAAAGTTTTCTATTGTTTTCAGGGACTTTAACTCATCTCAATTACCTCAATTCTCATTTAAGAACTCAAGGACTCAGATCATTATTAAGAAGAAGTTGATTAGACAAAACTCTAGAACTCAATTATGAATACTCAAGGGATTATCAAGTTCAGTTACTCAACCTCATACTCACATCAAAAACCATAATCAACATACTCAAGTCAAGGCAGTAGACTCCATCCCTAGGTTCATTCTTGCAATCTTTATAAAATAACATATAAGGTTTTTGCAATAACTTAAGTAAGAACATTAAATCAGCAAAACAAGTTTATGATGATCATCGATACATAAAATACATGTAATATATATAATTTACAAGAAAATATTCAAGAAACATGTATGTAGATTCATTATACTCTCAACTTCTCTATTACCATCAATTGGGGCACATGGAAAAACATTTCTATAATTTAGGTTAGCCTTAGATTCCTGGGATGAAGGTAGACAATCAATTCGGCATGAATCCAACTTGAATTCCTCGACTCCTCGCTCTTCTCTCTTCTCCTTAGGCCTAGGTCTAATGTTAGAATTTTTGAAAGACTTAAGAATGAGTTAAAAACCCTTTTTATACTCAAAACGGCCTATTTTTGTCGTGTTTTAAATTTAGGAGGGATTGGAAAAGGTCTTGAATACCCCTCACAAAAAAAAAGTTCGGCCGGGGTACATGGGTCCGCGATGCAGACTTGTACTTTTTTTGGGGGTGTTCACTAAAAATTCTCCGATCGAGTTTTCTAATCCCATAAAAAATATTTAGACTAAAATTAAGTGTAACTCCGCGGCAGGTGCACATCGCACACCTGTCGCGCACTCATTCTGGGAATCATTTTTGCATTAAAAAATTATCTTTTGACTCGATTGCTCTAAAAATCAATCGAGACCATTGTCCCACTTTATTTTTCATGCTGATCGTATTTTCGGTGTCAGATTCGCCATCAGAGTATGGGAAGACACGTTATGTACACATATCTTTTCTAGGTGTATTTTGGTAATTTTACCGAGTGTTACATATAGATCCTTTAAATACCGAAATATATATCCACTATAAAATGTAAAATATACTGAATTCTCATTATATTATTGATTTTATTCAGGCATGTCAAGTTTATACAAATAAACCATATATATATATATATATATATATATATATATACATATATATATATATACATATATATATACACACACACACACACACACATATATATATATATATATATGTGTGTGTGTGTATATATATATATATATTATTCCTTTCTTTAAATTTTGTTCCTTTACTTATGATTCGTTTTATATATATTTTTTAATTTCTTTCTTTTGTAGTATTCATGATCAATAATCAATTTTCCTTTTTCTTAATATTTTTTACTTTTTATGGATTGCATATATATATATATATATATATATATATATATATATATATATATATATATATATATATATATATATATATATATATATAAAATTATTTCTAGATTTTATGGATCAGTAATTTTAAGTCAATATTATTTTTAAATCTGATTTTAAAATAATATTGACTTAAAATTTAGATTAGAATAATTTTAATTAATATCGACTTAAAATTAATTTAGATTATTAAAATTTAAATAATCTTAAATCACATAAAATACTTAAGTAAGTAAATTAAGTGTAATTTTAAATCACTTAAATCTGTATTGACTTAAAATACAAATTTTTAAGTAATTTAAAATTAATACATATGTTAATTTAAGATATTTAAAATTCAAATTTAAAGTCAAAATAAAATCAATCTAGACCTAATATGACAGTTATATCTTACCTTGATTATCTTAAATGTCCATATTAATTGCAACACGATTTTTTATTTTTGATTATAGCATAATCACTGATTACACCTTTTTTTTGTTTTTGGTTACAACATCTTCATTGATTATATCTTTTTTATTTCTTCCATTGTGAAATGATTTTGATGAATCCTTTTATAATCTGGGTAATTTTTTTAGATTAATAATTTATGAGAGTCTTTTTTAATTTACGAGATTTTTCACATTTGTTGTCTTTTCCTTTTCAATTTATTTTGGATTTTTTAAGGATTACATTCTTTTTAAGGAGTCATTTAATACCTTTTTTTGAGGAGATTGTTATTTATGAGATTTTTTCCTTTTATTTATGGTGTCTAATATATTTTATATATATATATATATATATATATATATATATATATATATATATATATATATATATATATATATATATATATATATATATATATATATATATATTTTATTTGTTCCTTTATTTATAAATCTTTTATATTATTTTTTTTAATTTTTTTGTAGTCTCCATGATCGATGATTAATTTTTATTTTTTAATTAATTTTATCATTTCTTACGGATTTATATCTGTAAAAAATTATTTTTATTTTGATTATAAATTATTTTTTATATCCATATATTTTTTTTATGTGTGTTGTATTTTTTTAAGAATATTGTTGGTTTTATTAAGGGTATGTCAAGTTCTTGCCAATAAACCAAATATATATCACTTATGTCACACCCCGTGAGGATACATTAGACGTGGCCGGCTCTCAGAGATTATCGCTAGTCCATAAGCGAACCGCTTGGCCTCATCACA
Source organism: Solanum rostratum (assembly GCA_029948455.1). Classification (NCBI taxonomy): domain Eukaryota; kingdom Viridiplantae; phylum Streptophyta; class Magnoliopsida; order Solanales; family Solanaceae; genus Solanum; species Solanum rostratum. The sequence goes on along the minus strand of CM057046.1, from coordinate 20,986,546 downwards.
TTCATTCAATCAATATTTATCATATCAGCGGAAGAGTAAAGATAATAAAAAGTGGACAGCCTCAACATATAATAGTCAAGTTAAATAAATAAGACTAATATGAAAGAAACTAGCCTAAAAAATAAATAGCCAAAACAACAATCACAAATCTAGTTTATGAAGCCTCTATCTAAACTGTCTAGAATGGTGCTATGACAGGCCATGGCTATAACGCCCGGTAAAATTATCAAAATACCCTTAGAGGGAAGATGTGTGCATAGCGCGTCTTCTGATGCTCAGATGGGAAATTCGAGGCTGAATTCGTGATCAACGCAAAAAATTGAGTGGGGAAAAGGTCTCAATCAATTTTTAGAGCGACCGAGTCAACCGATAATTTTTCATTCCAAAACGAGAAACAGTGAGAGTCTGCAACAGAGCTGCGTCGTGAACCCATTGCGGAGGCGCACTTATATTTTTTTAAATTTTTCGACGGGGTTAAGGAAACTCGTTTAGGAAATTTTTTATCAAAAATGAACTGGCCGTGACCAGTCCGCATTGCGGACTGTGTTATTTTACAATTGAAAAATTTCTAAAATTTTGAGGGGCATTCTAGTCCATTCCTAAGGTCTTCTAAAACCCATGTATGATTAATATAGGTTGTCTTCGTGAAGAAAGGGTTCAAAACCTATTCTAAAATCCTCTTCTAGCAAAATTCACCAAGTTAAGGCTTGAGGAGAGTTGAGGTTGAAGAGATAGGAGGAGATTCTATGAGGAATTATTATTAGCAATCATCCCAGGTATGTAAGGCTAACCTAAAGCATGAATTGTTCTTCCATGTGCCCCCTTTGAGTAAATTGAGTCCATGATTGAAGATGATGAGTTATATGTGAAAATCCTTGAGTATTCTGCTAAGATTCTTCTTAATTCATATATTTTACATAAACTGATGATCATCACAAACTATTTTGCTGCATAACTTGTTTCCATGAAAGACTTTTACAAAATCCTATGTCTGTTGTACTAAAAAATGCAAGAATGAGCTTAGGGGAAAGAGTCTAGAGCCTTGACGATGATGATATTTGTGATGTTGTGATTGTGGTCCAAATTGTTAAGAGTCTTGATGATGATGTTGGTGAAAATGATGTTCATGAGTCTTAAAACTTGAAACTAAATTCTAAATGAATGTTTCGAGTCCACGATGTTGATGTTGATGTTGATGATGATGATGATATTGATGTTGATGTACTATGTCCCTATGGGACTAATGATGATGATGTTTCATGAGCATGTGGAGTTCTGAGAAGAGTATTGAGCACCAAAATGGGTGAGAATGAGTCCCACTCGAACTCATTAACTACGTGGGCCCGCATTGGAGAGAGGATCGAACCGTAATATGGATGTTTCCTTTGTCCCAAAAGAGGACTGATGTTATTTCTTGTGGATCCACTAATGGTGATGTCATTTACCCTGGGCGGAGTATTGGATGAATGTGGCAACGACATTTTTTTGTTGTATCATCATCGACTCATAGGTGATGGTTGTCGGTTAGAGAAACTCCCAGCTAGGTTCCATTTTGATAGAACTCTGATGTTGATATAATGGTATGAGTCTTGAGGGATGTTGATGTTTTATGATTTACTCTTTATCCTTGTCCTAGACGGGCATGAGTCTTTTGATGTGAGTTGAGTTGAGTATTCCTTAAGATGAGTCTGACATATTGATGATGTATTGATGTCATGTTGACGGGTCATTTGTCTACTCTTTATTCTTGCTTTAGATAGACATTTGACATTCTGACGGAGTATGATATTGAGTTGATGTTATCCCTATGTTTTTCCATCGGTATTGTTATATTCAGCCATCTTACATACTGTACATTCCACGTACTGACGCCACTCGGCGCTGCACCGTTTCATGATGCAGATACAGGAAGTAGAGGACTTCAGCAAACACATCGTTGAGGTTCGGAGATTCTGAGTTCAGTTATTGGTGAGCCCTCTTTGCTATTCGGAGGAGCCCTTTTCGTTATCAGTTATTTTATTTTATTGAGTTGGGTAGCTATCACCTGTCATGGTCCCTTCTAAGACAGTCTAGTTGAGTTGAATCAGAAACTTCATAGACATGAGTTGAGGTTTGATGTTGAGGTCTTTTCCCTCTTCGAGTTGAGTTAGTAACAGTGTTTACTTGTCATTGATGTTGAGACTGAGTTTAGTGGCCATTGGCCCTCCTTATTAATGTAGAATGACTGGTGTAGCTCACTACCATATTCTATTACTTTTGCGATGGGTGATGTTGGATGACTCTCCTGAGATTGAGTGGTTTGCTTAGGGACTAGAAATAGTCTCTGTGTGCCAGCCACTCCTAGGGCACCCTCCCGAGGCGTGACAAACTTGGTATCAGAGCATAGAGTTCAAGAGTCCTAGGGAGTATATGAACTCGTGTTTAGTAGAGTCTTGTTTATGTGTGTGTTGTGCATCACACTTCATAAACAGGAGGCTATAGGACATTAGAAAAAGTTACACTTCTTTGGCATTCTAAGTTTGTTCTATAGAGTTTGACTCTATGAAACTTTCTTCTAATTTATACGTTGCACGTTTGCAAATAATGCTTCCTAAACGCACTGCTGCCCAGAGAGATGCCTCAGCCTCAAATGCTGAGAATTCCCACCAGAGGTCCCTACCCAGCCTGAGACGAGGAGACGGGGTTGACCTGCCAGGGATACTGAGATCCCACAGGCACCAACTGTTCAGTTAGCCTCCACTTCGGAAGCAGACTTCAGGGGAGCCATTGCTATGCTCACTCAGTTGGTGGCCTCTCAGAGTAATAGCCGAGGTCCCCAGGCCCCTAGCTCTAGCTCCCAAGAGCCTACGACTGCAACCAAGCTTAGAGATTTCCTGAGAATGAACCCGCCAGTCTATATGAGGTCGAAGGTTGAGGAGGCCTCACAAAATTTTATTAATGAGATGTGCAAAATTTTGAGGGCTATGCATGCTAATAAGATTGAGGGAGTTGAGATGTTCTCTTATCAACTTAGGGATGTTGCTAATGTCTGGTATGACCAATGGGAAGATGGTAGAGGTGAGGATGCTGAGCCTACTAATTGGGAGGAGTTTGAGAGTGCTTTCCTCGATCACTTCTTTCCCAGGAGTTGAGGGAGGCGAAGGTTGAGGAGTTCGTGAACTTGAAGCAAGAGGGGATGACGATCAAGGAGTAGAACGTCAAGTTCATTCAGCTGTGCTGATATGCCCTAGAGATGGTCCTTGATATGAGGGCGAGGATGAGGAAAATCGTGTCTGGATTGGGCAGGCACGTAAAGAGGGAGTGTAAGGCAGCGTTGCTTATTCCAAGTATGGACATTTCTAGACTTATGGTCTATGCCCAGCAAACTGAGGAGGACAAGAAAAAGGACAGGGAAGAGCAGCAGAGTAAGAAGGCCAAATCGGCAGGGCATGAGCCTAACCAACAGAAACGGAATAAAGGTGATAGAACCTATTTTCAAAAGAGGTCTTCTAGCCATGCACCTTCGATGACAAGTGTGCTTGTTCAGCAGAACAGGTATGATAAAAAATCTTATGGTCACCAGAATTTCAAAGCTTAGGATTTCAATCCCAAGCTAGCGTGACCCAAGGCCCGAGAGGATAGCCACCTTGTGGAAGATGTGGTGAACTTCACCTTGGTGCATCCCGCGAGGGCACAAATGCTTGTTATTTATATGGGCAGCCGGGCCATTTTCAGGGTGAGTGTCTTACGAGGAGATAGGGTGATAGAAGTAACAAAGCTCAATCGTCTATAGCGCCCCCTGTGGGAGGTCATCCGAAGGCTACTACTGCAGGTGATGGAGGCGAGACGAACCGTCTATATGCGATGGGTCATCGACAGGACCAAACGGTTGCACTAGATGTTGTTACGGGTATGCTCTGAATATTTAATTTTAATTGTTATACACTGCTTGATCTGGGTGCCACCTTATCTTTTGTGACTCCCTATGTAGCCAATAAATTTAAGATGTTTCTAGAGTGTTTTCTTGAGCCTTATACTATTTCTACTCCCACTGGAGAGTCTATCCTAGCTGAGGGGGTCCATAGCGATTAGTATCCATCTATCATAGGGATACTTTGGTTGACTTGGTAGAGTTGGAGATGGTTGACTTTGCTATAATCCTTGGTATGGATTGGCTCTATGCCTGTTATGCCTCAATAGATTGTAGGACCCGAGTTGTCAAATTCCAATTTTCGAATGAACTGGTCCTAGAGTGGTGGGGAAGTTCTATTGCACCCAAGGTTAAGTTTATTTCCTACTTGAGGGCTAGAAAGCTAATTTCTAAAGGTTGTATTTACCACCCCGTACGAGTTAAATTTGATGATATTGAGTTCCCTACTCTTGAGTTAGTTCCGATTGTGAATGAGTTTCCTATGGTGTTCCCTAAGGATTTACCGGGAGTCCCTCTTGATAGGGAGATCGACTTCGGTATCGATGTTCTTCCTGAGATGCAGCCTATTTCAATTCCTCCATATAGGATGTCCCCCGCTGATTTGAAGGAGTTGAAAGAGTAGTTGAAGGATTTGTTAGAGAAGGGCTTTATTAGGCCAAGTGTTTCTCCTTGGGGTACTCCCGTTCTATTTGTACGAAAGAAGGATGGGTCTCTCAGAATGTGCATAGATTATAAGCAACTGAACAAGGTCATGATCAAGAATAAATATCCTCTCCCCAGGATGAATGATCTGTTTGACCAACTTCAGGGTGCCTCATGCTTTTCAAAGATAGACCTCGGATCAGGTTACCACCAGTTAAATGTGAGAGAATATGATGTTCTAAAGACGGTTTTCTAGACTAGATATGACAATTCTGAGTTCTTGGTCATGTCCTTTGTGCAGAAGAACACACCTGCAACTTTTATGGATTGATGAATAGGGTGTTCCAGCCCTACCTTGACATGTTTTTAATCCTGTTCATTGATGACATTTTGGTGTATTTGAGGGATGAGGAGGAGCATTCCAAACACCTTAGGGTTGTCCTTCAAACTCTTAAGGACCATGAATTGTGTGCAAAGTTCTCAAAGTTTGAGTTTTGACTCAAGTTAGTGGCTTTCCTAGGCCATGTTGTTTCGGGTGATGGAATTCGAGTAGATGCCCAGAAGATCGAAGCGGTTAAGAACTGGCTAAGACCGACCTCTCCAACTGACATAAGAAGTTTCTTGGGGTTGGCAGGCTACTACCCCAGATTTATTGAGGAATTTTCTTCCCTATCCGCAGCATTGACCAAGCTGTCCCGGAAAAAGGTCAAGTTTCAGTGCTCTGAGGAATGTGAGAAGGACTTCCAAGAGTTGAAGACTAGATTGACCACCGCACCTGTTTTGACTTTGCCCGATGGGACGGAGGATTTTGTGATATATTATGATGCATTAAGAGTTGGATTGGGATGTGTATTGATGCAGAGAGGAAAGGTGATAGCCTATGCTTCCAGGAAACTTAAAGTTCATGGGAGGAACTATCCAGCCCATAATCTTGAGTTGGCGACGGTAGTTTTCGCACTTAAAATTTGGCGCCACTACTTCTATAGAGTGCATGTGCACGTGTTCACTGACCACAAGAGCCTACAGTACGTCTTCAGTCAGAGAGAGCTCAACCTGCAACAGAGAAGATGGTTGAGTTGCTCAAGGATTATGACATGAGCATCCTATACCACCCAAGTAAAGCTAACATTGTTGCTGATGCTCTTAGCAGTTTGTCAATGGGTAGTACAACCCATGTTGAGGAAGAGAAGAAAGAGCTAGTGAAGGAAGTGCATAGGTTGGCTCGGCTGGGAGTCTAACTCGAGGAGAATGACAATCCCTAGCAGCATGGGTAAAAGAGAAGCAAGATCGAGATCCTATCATACTCCAATTAAAAGAGGTTGTCCACAAACAAAAAGTGATGGTCTTCTTCAAAGGGGGAGATGGCGTGTTGAGATACTAGAGTAGGCTATGTGTTCCTGATGTTGATGGTGTTCGCGAGAGGATCATGAATGAAGCCCACAACACTAGATACTCTATTAATTCAGGCTCCACCAAGATGTACCACGACTTGAGAGAAGTCTATTGGTGGAGTGGAATGAAGAGGGATATTGCTGAGTTTGTTTCAAAGTGCCTGAATTGCCAGCAACTGAAGTTTGAGCATCAAAGGCCAAGTGACTTGTCTCAAAACTTTGAGATTCCAGAGTGGAAGTAGGAGATGATTAACATGGATTTCACCACCGGCCTATCGAGATTTCAGAGGCAGCATGATTCTATATGGGTGATTATAGACAGGATGACTAAATCAGCGCACTTCTTGGCAGTTAAGATGACTAATACTACGGAGGAGTATGCCAGGATGTATATCCAAGAAATTGTGAGGTTGCATGTAGTTCCTTTGTCCATCATCTCGGACAGAGGAGCCCAATTTACCTCTCACTTCTGGAAGTCTTTCCAGAAAGGATTGGGTACCAAAGTGAATTTGAGTACTACCTTTCATCCACAGACGAATGGTCAGGTAGAGCGTACTATTCAGATGGTAGAAGATATGTTAGGAGCCTGCGTCCTTGACTTCAAAGAAAATTGGGATGACCATCTACCATTGATTGAATTTGCATATAACAATAGTTACCATGCAAGCATTCAAAAGGCCCCCTATGAGGCCTTGTATGGCAGGAGGTGTAGGTCACCCATTGGGTGGTTTGAGGTTGGAGAAGTTGAGTTGATTAGGTATGATCTTGTCCACCAGTCCATGGAGAAGGTGGAGATTATTAGAGAGAGGTTAAAGACTGCATAAAGCTGTTAGAAACCTTACACCGATGTGAGGAGAAGAGACCTGGAGTTCGAGGTGAGTGATTGGTTATAGTTGAAGGTATCGCCCATGAAAGGTGTCATGAGATTTGGAAAGAAGGGAAAATTAAGCCCTCACTATATCGGCCCTTATCAGATAGTGAGGAGAATTAGGAAGGTTGCTTATGAGCTAGATTTACCTTCTGAGTTAGACAAAATCCATTCGGTGTTCCACATCTCTATGCTGAAGAAAAGTTTGGGAGATCCTGCCTTGGTAATCCCTATTGAGAGCACTGGAGTCAAAGATAACTTGTCTTATGAGAAATTCCCCGTCCAAATCCTGGATCGACAAGTTCGCAATATGAGGAACAAAGAGATTGCCTCCGTTAAAGTTTTGCGGAGGAACTAATTTGTTGAGGAAGCCATGTGGGAAGCTGAGGAAGAGATGAGAACCAAATACCCACACCTATTCGTGCCTGATGACAAGAATATCAAAGGTAATATTCCTATTCTTAACTTAAATTGATGTTTTTATCCTGAGTTGATGTGTATACTTTGATGTTCTGAGTAGATGTTATTGAGATCGATGAAGAGTTGAGAAATTGAGTTGTTGAGTGAGTATCGAGATGAGTTTTGAATCTATTCCTGCCATAATACCCCTCCCACTCATCATTAGAGGATGAATGATCCCAAGTGTAAAAGCATTAAATCAGCAAGTCAAGTTTATGATGATCATCAACATGTAAAAGTACATAAAAATATATATGTCATTTACAAGAAAACTTTCAAGAATCATGTATGTAGGCTCATTAGACTCTCAACTCCTCTATTACCATCAATGGGGCACATGGAAGAACATTCCCATGTTTTAGTTTAGCCTTACATACCTAGAAATGAAGGTAGACAATTAACTTGGCACGGTTCCGACTTGAAATCCTCGACTCCTCGCTCTTCTCTCTTAAGTCTTTTGTTAAAAGTTTTGAAAGGCTTAAGAATGGGTTAAAATCCTTTTTATACTCAAAACGACCTATTTTGATCATATTTTGAGTTTACAGGAGTTGTGAAAGGTCTGAAATGCCCCTCGCGAAAAACCAAAAAATTTGCACTTTGCGAGAACAAGTCTGCGACGTGGACTTTGACATTTTTTGGGATTTTTTTCAAAAATTCTCCGATCGAGTTTTCAAATCTCGTAGAAAATATTGGGATCACATCTATATGTAAGTTCGCATCAAGTGTGTCTCGCATACTTGTCCCCCACTTATTTTAAAAATAATTTTCGTATCAAAAAATTATCTTTTGATTCGATTTCTATTAAAATTAACCAAGACTATTTTCCCACTCAATTTTTATGCTGATCACATATCCGCCCTCGAATTTGCCATTGGAACATGGGAAGACGCGTTATGTATACATCTCTCCTCTAGGAATATTTTGATAATTTTACCAGGTGTTACGCTAGTCAAGCTGCTTTTGTACAGGTAGGATGCTTAATGACAATGTCATTTTGAGTCATGAGCTAGTCAAAGGATATGGGAGAAAATGGATCTCATCTAAATGTAAGTTTAAATTAAAATTGATATGCAGAAGGGTTATGATTCTTTAGAATGGCATTTCCTGGAGGAAGTTCTCATGGGTTTGCAATTTCTAGTAGTCTTTGTAAATGTCACAACTCAAAATCAGATCGCAACTCAAGAAAATAAAATAAAGCGAAAACAATCACTACATAACATACGAAATTCCAAAACCTGAAGTAATGAGTACATGAGAATCTAAAGTGGTATAATAGAGTAAATACAACCATCTCAAATGCAATACAAAGCTGATAATATCTGATACAAAGTACGAAAAGAAGAAATAAAAGAAGTCTCAAAGATCTACAGTGATTTGAAGTCTAAGCCTCACCGCTAAGATCTGGATAATTGAAGAAGCTCGGCTAGAGTGAATAAACTACCCTGTACGGGTCACTGTGCTCGATCTACTGGGAGGAAACAAGGTAGGGGTGAGTAAACCAAAATGTACTCAGTAGATTCAACTGACTGGGTAAGAGAAATCGAACAAGTATATAATAACTAAGAGTCTCTACCACCTGTAACCAAAGGATAGTACATAATATAAACATAGATAAAAACAAGTAAAAAAAATAAAATTTAATCAATGATACAATTCAATGCAATGCATGAATATTATGGCATCACATGCCATGTATGAGGTGGAATCACAGCCGCCGCTGGGACGATATACACATCTATCGAGCCAAAGCTAGCAGGTAGAATCTTGGGGCATCATAGGCCATGTACTCAAACATCTCAAGGTGTCACAGGCCATAAACAAAAGTATGTCGAGGCGTCTCAAGCCCCATACTAAAGTGTCTCAATATATCATAATATCACAAATGGTACAGATGCAATAAGATATGTGCATACTAACACAACCAGCCAAGTAAAAGATATGTGCATACCAATGCAACCGGTCAAGTATAAAATATGTGCATACCAATCCAACCAGTCAAGTATGAGATGTGTGCATACTAATACAACCTTTCAAGTATGTACGTAATAATAATATAAATGACAACTAATATGCACTATAGCCATCACATTAAATGGGCTAAACCATATCAATCAACTAGTACCACAAGGCCATCATACTCATATATGATTATCTTGTCAATAATCAGGATGTCAATGAAACAGGGCTCCACAACTACTCAGGCAAATTCATATCTTCAAGTTTATTACAATTATCACTAATTAATCACAACACTATCCAAGAGCTATCACAAGTCCCATATTATCATAATGATATTTAGAATTATCTCAATTCTCATGAATCTATCTCAATTTATCAATAGAATCGATATTTACTGAATTTTAATCAGTATCACATTACCATCAAATTCTATCATATCATGCCATTGATTCATATTCAATCTAAATCTTACAATCAGCATGAACATGTCCAATAACTCAAATTCAGTCCCCAAAAAGGTTAGTCGAACCTACCTCGATGCCAAAATCACATTCAGACAAGCTTTCAATCAACTCAAACCTTTACATGATTCCTGGATCAATCAATCATTAACAAAAATAGATACTATGTATCAAGAGGTGAATTTTGATACCCATATTGGCACAGATTAGGCTTCGGGGTGAAGTGGTCAAAATTAGAGCTAAAATTCAAAGTTTCCAAATGTGAAATTGACTTTAAAATGAGGTTCTACAAAAAATATGGAGTCCGTGGGTAAAAATCCCACAAAAATCTAGTTAAAATCGGATGAGAAAATCACCATTTAAAGTTTCAAATTCATAGACCAAAAATCCCCAATTTTGGACATTCAAAATCATGAAATTCAAGACAAAATCAAGATATAAATATTAAAAATTAATTGAAATAGTGTTAGAAAAACCTACCCAAATAAATTCTACAAAATGCTTTACCCAAAATCGCCCCAAAAAGCTTAAAGTTCGAAGAAATGAGTAAAAATGGAGGCTTCACGTATTTAAACTGCTCAGGTGACAAGTGTACTCCGCAAATGCAGAGCATTAAGGGATACAAGACCTCCACAATCGCGGATGAGGGGTCACGAACGCAGAGAGAAAGAGGGATCACTGACTATACTCTACGAACACGGTTCAAGTTCCCAAAACGCGAAGAGGACCTAAAATATAAATCTCCGCGAACACGGAGAAGGAAAGATACCTGCACTAGAAATTTGTACGCCAACACAATTCAACCAACACCAAAACTCGAATTAGCCCCTCAAAATTCATCCAAACTAAAAGTTTCCCAAACAAAACATGTATCCATACCAAAAATAGCGATTCGACCTCAACAGAATAATCAGAATTTGAATCCAAGGTTTCCACTAACACAATTACCAATGCAAGCCAAATTAACTAGTTTAAAACTTAAATATCAAAACTGCCATCGGCAACCCCAAAAACTATGATGAAGGCATTTCTAGAGTTAGTTTCATCATTCAAAACTACTGGAACTGTCAAAATTCTGATTCAAGCTTCCGAACTCCAAATGTTGACCAAAGTCAAACTTTGGCTCCAAAAATGACAAAAATGCAACTTTGGGCCTAACAAACTCATTTTAACTCCAAATTCAGTTATGTAACTTCTCGTAGACCAGATACATGATGGAATCGGTAGATTTCTGATTCAACACTCAAAACTAAAAATTGCGCAAAAACTCACTTTTTCAACAACTTAAACTTCCAAAAAATTCCAAAACACATAATTCAACTTTTAAAACTCAGGATTTCAGTTCCAACAATATAAATAGTTAAAAATAGGCTCAAAGAAATTTACGAAAGGGTAACATAATAATTCTTACAAATAATCTCAAAAATGAACAACCAGGTCATTATAGTAAACTAGATCATGAGGAGTGTTTTCAATTATGATAAATGGCACCCCCAAGTCCTACTTTTAAGGCTAGAAGAGGAGTAAGGCAAGGAGATCCTTTATCTCCCTATCTCTTTGTTTTGGCAATGGAATACCTCACAAGGCTTCTCAAGTCTTTAAGATCTAAAAAAAGGATTTAAATTCCATCCAAGGTATCAAAAACAACAAATCATACAGCTTAGCTTTGCTGATGACTTATTGTTGTTTAGTAGGGGAGATCTAGTATCAGTTGCCTAGATTTTTTACTGCTTTCTAGAATTTACCATAGTGTCATGCCTTATTGCAAATCAAGTAAAGAGTCATGTCAATTTTAGGAGAGTGATTAAAAATACTCAGGAAAAGATATTGTAATATACTGGCTTCTGGTAAGGTGAATTGCCTTTTGAGTACCTTGGCATCCCATCATGTTCAAAAAAGCTATCAATCCATCAATGCCAATTATTGGTCAACAAAATGTTGGGGAGGACTAATACCTGGACAAAGAAGTTTCTATCTTATGCAGGGAGATTACAATTGGTGCAGAGTGTACTTACATCCATACAAGGCTTCTGGTCACGAACAGTATTGCTACCTAAGAAGGTGCTACAACAAGTGGAAACAATCTGTGAAAGGTTCCTATGGTCAGGAGACATACGACATAAACGTAGAGCACTCATAGCATGGGATAAGATCTGCTGGCCAAAAGTTGCAGGAGGACTTGATGTAATTGAAATGCAAAAATGGAACAAAGCAGCCATACTTAAACATCTGTGGAACTTGGCTTAAAAAAAGGACAAGTTATGGATAGCCTTGATACATGCTTACTACTTGAAGGGCAGGAAAACATGGGATGTTCAAATCAAACAAGCTTCCTGGAATGTGAGGATGATAATGCAAACAGGGTAATGACTTGATGAAGAAGGACTACCAAAGGTAGAAATTATGGAAGCAGATACCTTCAACATTAAGGGAGTATACAAACAGTTACGAGGTGACTTCAATAAGTGATGTCTCCCAAGCTACATTTCTTTTTTGAAGGTTAAAGCGGTCGTTGTCAAGATATATAACCTAACCAAGGTTAGGGTCAAACCTACAGGGAATATTATAGACTTAAAGTAATTTCAAGCAATTCGAGCTAATTAACCTACTTATCTCCCAAAAGGAGAGGTTTTGTAATTAGCAGAAAGTAAACCTAAACTAGAGCAAGTACTTTGGAAATAAGTAAGAAGAGTAATTAGGGTATTGTGTTCCCCATGGTTCCCTAAATTGATATTATCAGATAACCATAATCGTTTTTAGTATGTTGCATGCAGAACGGTAAGTTAAGTTTACCAAACCCTTTGATCCAGGCGAGAGGTAAATTTCACTATGTGATTTGATCTATCCCTGCAGTGTGACATTACTAACCCTTACTTATTATCACAGTAGAATCTCTCCTTGGTCCAGTTTGGTTGCTTAGATGAGAAGAAACAGATCGAATCCTATTATATAATCTCTTTTCCTATTATTACTACCTTGATTTAGTCAGTAACAACTAGGCAAGTTCTAATGTTGGCCACCATTACAAAGCAATCAAAACAAAGAGAATTAATTAATACATGCATGCACACTTTCCAAGAATCAAGAATTATCTAGTTTTACCTTATTAGTCCTTCATGGTTCCCACAACCCTAGTTGTGGATTTAGCTATGCATAATCACTGTAGATGCAAGAATCATGATATAGAATAACATAATTAAACACTTACAAGGATGAATTTAAGAATAAGAAATCCCAACTCTTCATAAGAAAAATGAATTAAAATCACAAAAGAATGTTCCGATTGTTTCTAAGCACTTCTCTCAATGTTTTTAGTCGTTCTCATCTCTTCTTCGCTAAAAATAACCTAAAAAATCTATTTATAGTACTTAGGATACAAATCAAAACAAAAAAGGAAAACTAGATTCGACAGGCAATACGAGTAGTCTTACGGGCCGTACTAAGTTTTACGACCCGTATCGGGGCTTCGTGGATTTCATTCTTCAAATCTTGGCACAACTTCTATGAGACATTTCTATGGTTCGTACTCAGATTCACGACTCATATAGGGTTTAGTCTAATGACTTTTCAAAAATCCCAACTTCTGATCCTCAAAGTACGGGACATCATCTATGACTCGTACATAATTCTACGGCTCATCTAATAGTGTGTAAATACAATTTTAGAAAATCAGCCCTTCACTGGATCTCCCTTATGAACCCCACTCTATGGCTTATGAAAATTTCCACGACATGTAAAGAGTGTTGTAGATCTGTTAAGACTGCAGTAACTGCACACTTAGCCCAAAATTGTGCCAACTCTTGTAATCCTGAAAAAACAAACATAAAAACACATCAAACATACTAATATCACTTTGAGAACTTAATAAATCCCATGTTTTAAGCATTAAAGGTCCTTTATTTTAATAGCACATCAACATCCTCAACTTAAAATTGTTGCTTGTCCTCAAGCGATGTACTCAATCTACATAAGCAGTATAGTAACAACCTCATTCTAATGGCACACATTACTTCAAAATCAAGTACGGATACCCACACTACTCATCAATGCATATCAAATAGCAATCAAACAAACCAATACAGATCAATACATGTGACAGTGCAACTATGATAAGCAAGGTAACCAAAGATAAGCAACAATTATTGAATTAGTCTAAGATCAATAGTGCAATGTAAGTGCCCTTACAAAAAGAAGTCTCATATCCTACTCATTATAATATTTTCAGATTCAATGCTTGGAACTAGACAAAATCACTCACCCTCCCAACAGATATTCAAATACTATGGTCAATACCATATGTTTGCCCCTATACTCACAACTATGACCTTCGACTACTTGGACTAGGATCATTATAGAACTTTCTTGGCTTGTAAAGTAGGCTCGGGGAACTTTGATATGATGTTTTTTAAATATAGTAACTAATGGCCCTCTTTGACATTACGTTATTCTATAGTATTTCCCTACCAACACTGTCATTTTTAAATTCATTCTCCCTTTCTCTTATTTCAAGCTTTTTAGGGTGCCTTACTCTCATTTTTAGCTCATTGCCTTCTATTTTCACATCATTTTTATTTTTAACTCATTGTTTAGGCACCTATTCATTCTTTTTGCACCCATATTATATTTTTCTCCCTTTTTCCTTATATCATTAGCTTCCACCCCATTTTATGTGATTACCCATAACTTTTGGCAGTCACCCTCAACTTAAGTGTTTTGCCTCAAATTAAGGTGCACAATATTCAAAGAAGGACTAGGGCCACTTTTGGTAGCCACCGTCAACTTAAGCTTTTTGCCTCAGTCAAGGTGCACAATATTCAACGAAGGACTAGGGCTAATTTCAGGATTTTACATTCAACAAGGCTAGGTTACTTAGGTTTTAACCAAAAAAAAAGGTACATGCAAGGCTCAAACATTGGATCAAGGGATATATTACACATTTGGTTGGTTATTTAGACTAAGTGGACTAATTATGAACTATGGCCTAAGACCCTCTCCTAACCAATTGACTTATAGTCTAAGTAACAGTAACAGGGCAAGTTCTGAATTGAAACACAATATAAGAATTTAGCAAAGAAAGCTCACACACACATGACACTGATTACACTATCAATATAGACTCTTATATCATGTTTTGCATCAAAATTAAGCCTTACTTATCAAAACAAGCACTGGCGATCAACCAAACACGCATGTTGCTATCAAGACTAACTAACAAAATTTTAATGGGTATCATTTTTCACACAAAAACTAATATATGCCATAGACTTCAGTATTACATGCTACTAATACTATCTACACATCCTAAATATGTCGGTTCAACATAAAATAAATGTCCTTGGGAAAAAAGAACACATGCAAGAAAACCCCTCAGATTCAAAATTTGGGATAGTTATAGGGCATAGTTACTTAGAATTCACTGAGGCCTATAACTACCCACACCCTATCAAAAGGAATTTTCATTGTCCTCAATGCACAAAATATCACAATCATGAAACACAAGGGTCAAAAGACAAACATAGACACCTAAGCACCAGTCTCTGGCTGAGTTTAACGACCCTCAACCTACTTGGTAGTCTCCTTAGTAGCGGGAGCATGTCTAAAGGATCCAGCATCCCTCACCCTCTCTAACTCTTGTGCTCGTTGCTTCTCCTCGGCTCGTCGCTCCTCCTCATCCTGCATGGAGCAAAGCCTAGTAAGCACAAATTGATGCTCCTCTGTCATCCCTACTTCTTGCATCACGACATCAAAATCACCAATACAGGGCCGCTTCCCAAGGGAAGGAAATGGTGTCTCATTAGGAGAAAATAAACCTACCACCACATCAATGGGATTGACCTATGGGAGCACAATCGGTGCTGTTATTGCTGCTCTTATCACGGACCAAAGCTGTTATATCTCCATCCAAATGGACTTCAAATCTGCAAGCTATACTGAGCAGAGGCTCTGCTCTACTCACCTCTCGAATGCATCAATGCGGCTGTCAACTGGTGTAAGTCTCCCCTGAATAGCAGCCAAAGTGTACATTTGCATACGCGCCTCAACCTCTGAGATGGCCTAGAGAACCCAAGGTCGAATTTGTTGTAGTAACTGAGTCACCTAGGACTCAGTGTGAGCCTGTCTCTGCTCCATGGCCTGAATAGATATCGCTAACACATATACTATGTCGGCGGGTGTTGTCGATGCGGGCACAGACTTCGGTGCAGTAGTAGTAGTAGTAGGGCCCCTATTTGTATCAGCCTTAGTTTGTGGGGGGCCCTCAACAGTGGGAGCAGTAGTGGTGGAAGAAAATAGAGGCTCAAGTGGTGGCACGACGTCAAACATCTCTGGTATCTAAATTGGAGGGTGTGGTGCTCGTTGGAGGGCCATCGGGTTCTCATCAGCCTTTATCAGGCTGGCATCTAAAGTCCTTTGAACCTCGATCAGAGAGTCCAAATTATGAAGGATCTCCACCCCCGCCCTATACAAAGGTGATATATCAAGCACGGGAAGGGGATGGAAGTAGACCTCTTCAAGGTCGCCTCGTGAATCTACTCTGCAATCAGGCAGGCCCAATCCATGTCATAGCTAGCCAAGATGCTAGCAACCAATACCGCATAGTCTAGCATCAATGTATTATCTGCATGTGCGGGATAGATCCGTGATCTCACCACAGCCTACCAAAATTTGCCCGTGAAGCTGAGGGATGCCTTCACGATAGGCTCTGACAAAGTATACACCCACTTAGGGTCGTGGCCTTGCTCAACTATGTGGTTGAAAACTCATCTCATCAAAGTGGCCTTGTGGGTCGAGTCTCTCATTAGGGCCTTGTCTTGAGTCTGCCCCAATTTATAATCGAACTCTGCTATGGTCCTAGGGCTTGATTCAGGACCAAATAGCATGCAGCAAATGGTGGCCTTCGAAATATCAACTTGTGCACTCCTCACCCTCGTATGTGTCAATCAAGGTTGAGTGAGGGTTCTCTTCCCCTTGGGGAGAGAACCAAGGACTGTGGCGGCGTAGGATGCAAAAAACTCATAAACCATAGGCGAGGAGTACTTCCCCGATGGTGCTGCCAACCATTGGATCCTATATCGAGTAATAGTGTCTTGGAGGCCAGGGACACATTCTAGCCCTCAGGTGATTATCCGAAATTCCTTGAATATGAAACGGGCTAGCGACCCTGCTCGTCCTTCTATATGTCATACCGATTAATAGTTTGCATACCCTGCATGCACCACCGGTAGATAGAGCATTTGAAGGTGAGGGTGGTGCTCGGGGTGCTCTTGAAGACTCAGACTCAGATTCCTCTCTGGATCAGGACTCAAATCCCTCTCTAGAGGAAGTCATCTGCATTAAGTTGTTGTCATTGTCGTGTCCCTCGTCAGACTGGGGAAGGCGGACCACAATAGCCTGAGTATGGGGATGCCTTGGCTGTCTAGTAGCAACCCATCTCTATGGTTTCTCAGGGTCCATATCAAGCTGAACACCGAGCTCCTCTAAAGATCCACTGGCCTCGGAGTTGCCCTTATCCTCTGAGGACTCATCTCATAATCTTCATTGCAAGGCCCGTATCTCATTCTTCATTGCTTTTGGGGCCATGGTACATGAAATGCAAACATTTAGCATCATGATTAGACCTATAAGTATAGGGACAAAAAACAAGAAAATATCAGAATTGGTGATAGATGAGTCCATGAAGGCTCATTTACGGGTTGTAGTAAAATTATGAGCCATAAAAGGCCCTCGTAGGTGGCAAGGTGCAGTTAATTTAGCTACTGGAATATAATTGCATTCACGAGACCAGGTACGACTTGTAGAACATTCTATGAGTCATAGATGTGGCTCCAGATTTAAGTTTCTATAGGCATGGCCCTACGAGACCTGTCTGCGAGTTGTAGACTAAACTACGGCTCATAGAAGGTCTCGTTTGATAGGATTCCAAAAACTCCAGGTCCTTGGCATTTTCTCACGAGGGGCAACTATGACTCATGAATTATTCCACTGGTTGTGGAAGACCCTCATGATGTGAAATTTCCAGTGACTTGGGTATTCTAAGCCTATCAAACGGGTCCTGAAACGACATCATTAGACCATATTTATTTAAATCAGGATTGAAGCAAGAATCTTTATGCACCCACTTGATCCCAATAAATTCCCCAATACCCCATATGAAACAATTACACACTACCCCATCAGTTTTTCATTTTACATGTTCGCACCACAAATCGACACCCGTTGGAAAGTTAGAAATTATGCCCACGTATGCAATCACATGCCATTTGTCAAACACTGATTTACATGTAATTCCAACGACATATGATGAAAAGAATTTTTCATCTATTCAAACATGACACGACCACTATCATATTCCGACATTTTCATTATACAAAACAACAGTAACAACTTAACCAAGTTTAAACACATATCACATACAAAGGCAACAACTAATTCGTACCCACCAAGTTTAGAATACCATACACGTCAATGATTCTAACCTTATGATTTAATTTCGGTAATACAAGGATTTTAGGGCCAAGAACTTACCAAAACTTGATCACAAGGATGGAAAATTGAAGGAGGAATTCGAAAAGGGCAAAATCCTAGGTCGCTGGAATGATGCCGGAAATTGTGCCAAAAAATTGTGATGGTGATCGAAGTCAAAGGGTAGGAGAAAGAGGTTGGGTGTCTTGGGAAATTGTTTGAGAATAAGAGGTAAAAATTATTTGACCCTTCTTTTATACATTGACCGGGTTGGGTGGAAATTAGGACCAAGTTTTATAAAGCCATGATTACGAGCCGTAGAATTTTCTACGATTTGTAGAACTTGGTCTCAAAGAGTGTCAAAGCCCTAATCTGGTACATTGGCTTCAAGGACCCATCTATGATCCGTATATACAAATATGACTCATAGAGTGGGTCATATAAGCCCCTAACACTTAGACAAATTAGAGAACTTACCTAGGGTCCACGAGCCCCATTCACGGCCCGTAGATTTATCTATGAGCCATAAAGTTGGCTCATGGAGTGGAGTGCATATTATTTCGCTCACTAGAAGTTTTCTACGAGTTAGTGTACGAGTTATGGTGTAAACCACGGCTGGTAGAACTAGTCGTAGAAGCACTTCTTGCTGCTTGTTTAGCCCAAGATGGCTGGCTTGGTCTTATACCTGCACATCTTTCACAAAACACACTTTTACCCTATATGCCACTAGTCCAGAGTTCAAACATTACAACCAAAATGCTAAAAATTAAACTACCTACAATTCTAAAAGCTAAAAACAAAATTAAAGTACTACTATTACCTCAAATATCTTGGGTTGCCTCCTAAGTAGCACCTGATTCATTGTCATGCCACGACTTAGATAACTTGGTTACTCAAACTTCACCAAGTGCCAAAACTTTCATCTTCAAGTCATCGAGCCTCTTCATCGACTGACAGATGTTGAAAATGACTTCTTCATCATTCAATCAAAACTTGAGTTGGCCTGATTCCATATCCACCAATGCTCACCTAGTGGATAGGAAAGGCCTTCCCAAGATGATTGGGACTTCGAAGTCGACTTTGCAATCAAGGATCACAAAGCCTATAGGGAATATGAATTTCTCTACTTTGACAAGGACGTTATATGATATCCCCACAAGCTTCTTCACTATTCGGTCAACCATAAAAAATCCATGCTCATAAGTAGGGGCTCCCAATCTTAGCTTCTTGAAGACCACTAGGGCCATCAGATTTATGCTGGCATCTAGATCACATAATGCCCTTGCAAACACCACATCTCCAATGATGGAGGGTATGATGAATGCTCCAGGATCTTCTCGCTTATGCACCATGGACCTTGTAGTTATCGCACTGCAATGTTGAATCTCTTAAGAGAGCTCCTACCTTATAGTCCGCTTTTTTTTTGTGACCAAGTCATTAATGAACTTTGCATACCTAGACATGTTCTTTGATGTCTCAATGAGAGGGATGTTGATAGAGAGTTGTTTAAGCATGGAGATGAAGTTCCGGAATTTACCTTCCTCCTCCTTATTGATTCTATGTAGGAAAGGAGGGGAAGGTCTAGGAATGGGTTTCAACTTCTGTGGAGTCACTGCAGCATCACTCATCCATCCTCGACATGAACATCTCCGATCTCTAAATTTTTTCTCTCAACTATCTCCTCACGAACATCATCATCATCAACCAACATCGGGGGGTCAATGGTCTATTTGTCACCATGAATAGTCACCACCGTACACTACCCCTCATTTTTTGGATTCTGAAGCTGGCCAATGTACCTTTCTTGCACTAGTTTAATTGAGTTGATATTTGACAGAATTGTAGCTCCAACTGCTCGATAGCAACAAAATGAGACTCAATTTTTTGATTAATACTGGAGATGTCAAATTTCATCTCCTTCAGGGTCTTGTACTGAGTGTTAGCCTTCTTCAACAGATGATTAAATATCTCCTCAACTCTAAAGCCACCATCACCTGAATCTTGATTATGTGGTAGTACATATGGACCATTCCTATAGCCATCTTTGTGTCACTAATTAGCATCTCTGTTTTGGTCCCTGATCCTGTCATAGAGCCTCCTCGATTGTTGTCTCTAAAGGTGTCATCCCTGTTATAGTTTAAACTTCAGTTTCCTTGACCTTGGTGCTAATAGTCCTGATTAACCCTTGGGCATTGGTCAAGAAACCCGCCATCTGATCAGTGACGAAGCAAGTGTCCTCCTTACAATAAGGTTCCTCGTACATGGGTGCTCATGAAGGCTGATGAGCAACTGCATTCATATGTTCTTAGTTCTGCTTCATCAATAACTCCACATTGGTACTAATTCGAGTGAGCTCTTGCATCATATCCTCATTTAGTTTTGCTTGTGCTGCATTAATACTGACTTGTGAACAAGCTCTTTGTTGTCAACTTATCTCTCCTCCCCCATGCATGATTTGTCTTGACCACTCTCTCTAGCCTTTTAGGAATCACCAAAAATGGAAGATCTAGAAATGAGCCTCCTATGATAATGTCAACAATAACTTGGCTATTCTCATCCAGGGCTCCATAAAAGATCTCCACTAAAGAATCATCCATGATCTCATGTTCAGGGACACTTCTCAAGCACTTTATGAACCTCTTCCACATGGTACTGATTGAATCACTGGGCTGTTGCTCGAAGCTGTTGATTTGGTCCTTCAAATTTAACTTCTTTGATCTATGAAAGAACCTCTCCAAAAAGGCCTTCTGTAGTTCAGCCCAATTGGTGATCGAGCTATGTGGGAGCTCAGATAACCATAACATTGCATCACCTATTAGAGACAATGGGAAGACACAAAGCCCAACGACATCCATAGACATATCCTGGCTTCCCATCATACTCTTACAAACGAACACAATATTGTGTAGATGGTTATGCAGATCCTCTAATGGTAGGCCCATAAACAACCCACAATTCTATAGCATTTGGAGTAACCCACTCGAAATAACAAACTTTGTGTCATTCGGCAGTGGAGGTAACACAATAGCTCAAGTGATATCCATCGCCACAGGGTCAAGCTGATATTAGTTCCATGTGTGAGTTGTGGCTTGAATATCCTGTGGTGGTAGGTCAATATCCTCAAGCGAAGGTGGGTTATTATCATTCTCATCGTTGTTTTGGTTCAGCGTTGCATTCTCAGCATCGATTGCAGCATTGTTCGTGTTGTTCTGGGCCATTCTTCTCAGCGATTTTCAGATCTCAAGTTCAAACGGAGTCAAGGATATACCTTGACTTCGAGTGTTGTGCATACACTACCTACACAATGAAACAAAACAAAAATAATAAACAACATAAAATGAGAGAAATAAGGATTAATTTCGGAATTACTCAAATTAAAAAAGTCTGGTCGCATTCCCGACAACGGCGCCAAAATCTTGATGTCGCCCAAGCTAAACCTCCTTTTTGAAGGTTAAAGTGGTCGTTGTCAAGATATATAACCAACCAAGGTTAGGGTCGAACCCACAGGGAATATGGAAGACTTAGAGTAATTTCAAGCAGTTCAAGTTAATTAACCTACTTATCTCCCGAAAAGGAGGTGTAATTTGCAGAAAGTAAACCTAAACTAGAGCAAGTAGTGTGGAAACCAGTGAGAAGAGTAACTAGGGTATTGTGTTCCCCATGATTCCCTAACTTGATATTACCAGATAACCATAATATTTTCTAGTGTGTTGTATGCAGAACGGTAAGTTAAGTTTACCAAACCCTTTTGATCCAAGCGAGCGGTAAATTTCACTACATGATTTGATCCATCCATGTAGCGTGACAATACTAACCCTTACCTATTGACCCAATACAACCTCCCCTTGATCCAGTTTGGTTGATTAGACGAGAAGAAAGTGATCAAATCCTATTAATTAATCCTTTTTTCCATTCATTACTACCTCGATCTAGTCAGTAACAACTAGGTGAATTCTAATATTCGCCATCATTAAAAAGTAATCAAAACAAAGAGAATTAATTAATTATATGCATGTACGCTTTCCAAGAATCACGAATTATCTGATTTTACCTTGTCAGTTCTTCATGGTTCCCAAAATCCTAATTATGAATTTAGTTATGCATAATCATTGTAGATGCAACAATCATGATATAGAATAACATAATTGAACACTTATAAGATTGAATTTAAGAACAATAAATCACAACTCTTCACAAGAAATCACAAATTTTGAATTAAAATCACAAAAGAATATTCCAAGAGTTTCTAAGCAATTTTCTCAATGTTTCTGGTCGTTCTGCTCTCTTCTCCCCTGAAATTAACCTAAAAAATCTATTATAGTACTTAGAATACAAATCCAAAAGAAAATAGAAAAATTGGATTCGGCAAACAATACGAGCGGACTTACGAACCGTATTATGTTTTACGACCCGTATCGGGGCTTCATGGACTTCATTCCTCAAATATAGACATAGCTTCTACGAGACCTTTCGACGGACGTATCAGACTTATGACCCGTGTAGGGTTTCGTTTGATGACTTTTCAGAAAATCTCAATTTTTAATCCTCAGGGTACAGAACATCATCTATGACTTGTACATACTTCTATGGCTCGTCTGACAGTTCGTAGATGCAACTTCAGAAAACCAGCGCTTCAGTGGATATTCCTTACGAACTCCACTCTACGGCTCATGAAAATTTCCACGGCCCGTAAAGAGTATCGTAGATCAGCAAAAACAGCAACAATTGCACACTTAATCCAAAATCGTGCCAAATCTTGTAATCTTGAAAAATAAATATAAAAATACATCAAACTCACTAACATTTCTTTGAGAACACACAAAATTCTAAGTTTTAAGCATCAAAAGTATTGTATTTTGACAACACATCAATAAAGTTCCATGGCGAAGATTGTTATGCAATAACCAAGGAAGTCCTAAGTGGAAGTTTATACTATACCTGACAATAAAAGAGAGACTTTACACCAAGGATAGACTGGAAAAGTAAGCAATACACACTAATCTAATTTTTCCATTATGCAATGTTATGCCTGAAACGTATTAACACCTCTTCTTTGGATGTACAATGATAAGTGGTATGTTGAAAAGGATCCTCGGCTGGATATCCATCACAAGGAACAACCAAGGGTGGAGTGGCGAAATTGCTTGGGCTTCAACAAATGCATCAACAAAATTTTTACAGGATGAAGTCTACAGGATCATGTAGCAGCAACTACATATCACACATGGAAGGAGAGAAGCTATATAATATTTAGAGAAAAGACAAAAAATATAGACAACATCATCAGGAAAATCATTCAGGAAATCCATTGTAAATGTAGTATGATCCCTAGACTGGCTAACTACACGAAAAATTTTAACTTTTATCCTTAGTTTTGAGGTTTGGGACTGTCCATATCCTGAGTCTCAAAAATGTACATATTGACAAATTTGGTAAATAAAATACAGTTACCAAAAATATATATCTTCAATTTTAGATACAAAATTTTAAAAATCTTCTTTACTTTCTTAAACTCTATGTTAAGTCAAAATATCCAAACAAATCAAAACAAAGGCACTATTTCTTTTTAGAAGCAATAACTTTTTTTTCAGAAGCAAAAAAACTATTTTCCTCTAAAAGTAATTTTTGAGAAAATGCACTTAGAAACAATTTTTTAAAATTTGATCAAATAATAATTTCCACTAAAAAGTGCTTTTTAAATTGATTAACCAAATCATTGTAAAAATTAATAAGCTAATTTTAAAAATTTAACCACTAATAGTTTAAAATTTCTACTATATCAATTATCTAAGTATTAAATATATAAATAACATGACTTTTTGAATTACTAATTAGTATAAGAGTATAGAACCAAACTGCTCATGATCGTGTCTACTTCTATCAAGGAAAAAATAGTGTCTTTAAAGTTTTTTCCTCTGCTCTAAAAGAGTGTCTATCTTCTCCATATTTATACACGTCTTGTAAAATTAGCTGAGCAACAACTTGATTACTTGTGTGATAACTATGTTCCATTATCGGTGATTTCTTCAAAGCTCTTGTGTAATTTTATTTGGGTTTATTATGCTAGATCTGCTGCACCGTATTTCTTTATCTCTTTTGGTGATTTTTTGAATCTTACGATGTTTTGTTACTTAGTTGATAATCAAGGAGGGGGAGGGGGTTGAATTGAAACTATATTAGTCCACTGATTCAGTAGAATATTCAACTCACCAACAAGTAACAATAGAAATAATAAAGCAAACAAGGATGAGACAAAAATTTTTAACTAGTTTGGATCATTTATGTGGTGCCTAGTCTATTCCCCTTGGACTATAAGGATTTCCTTTAGAGCTTTAATGAAGTTTTTTTATGTTTACGGACTTGGCAACCTATCAACTTATCTGATGTGTAGATCAGACTTCTCGTGACATACCTCTACCTGTGTAAACTATTCTAGAGTCATTCTCTTTCTCTTTTCTTATACAAATGTTTACTCGATGAGTACAATATTTTTGTAAGTAGAAATACAATATCAATACAAGTTTCAAACAAAGTGCACAATCTACAACTGTAGTGGGGAGGTCTATTGATAATAACTTTTGAGAGATAACCATTGGAGCTCTTTAAGAAAAATCCAAGGGTGTTTCTTTTAATCAAGAACTTTTAGGGATTCCTTGATTAAGAATCACACATCTATATTCGATATGTGCGTGTGTCTTGATTGCAATTTACTTCTAATATTGGTTGATGCTCTACCATGTATAGAGTATTGGATATTCTTCCTTGGTGTTTATGATTCCTTGATACTCAGATAGTGACATCCACCTTCTGAGAGATCCTGTGGCCTTGATTTTAGGGATTTTTTTTTATTTTCTACCTTTCATGTAATCTTCCAGTTTGATTTTCTCCTTTCCATGATATCCTTTAGTTTGTTCCATCGCTAGATCTTCCTCTGTTCTTATCATTAGTGTTGATTCAATCTTCTCTTTTATTTTATTTTGTACCTTCTTGAATATTTTCTTCTTTTCTTTTTGATTTGAAAGTCTATGTTTATTGCTTGAAAGTCATCATACAATTTAAGTAGTAGTTGATCTGAAAGCTACTAGTAATTGACTTCCCTGTTTAAGTGACATAGTGCTCCCTGCCCCTAGCTTGATGCTCCTTCCTAGTGCTTCCTTCAGGCTCCCCCTTGCTTGATGCTCTATCCTGGTGCTTCCTTTTTGCTTTTTTCCTTAATATTCTAATCTCTCCCTTGGCATAATCAAAAAGGAAAACACATGCAGATAACTACAATGCCTTAATCAGAAAATCATAAGTGAGGGGTACACGGACCCAATATTAAAGTCCAAAAGAAAAAGAGGACATATTCCTTGAATAATCTTAACAAAAGAAAAGATTGTCTTTAAATGGGATTTATCGGTCACCAAGAAAATATTTATGAGTGTTAGGAACATTCTTACAAAAGTATTATAGAAACATTCGACATTAGCAGAGAAGTTAGAGTAGGAAGTTCGAATAAAGACAACAAGATCATTGTTGGACAAGTTGGGTCCTGCCTTTATGGAGTCAATTTGCTTCATAAGCTTATTGATTGAGTGGACCCCATCTTTCTTAGTTGTAAGATCTTTCCAATAGCATCCTGTATAGCCTATAGGTTAGATTTTTTTTTTAAAAAAGACGAGTCCTAATTTCTTCTGCTTCCTTAAGGAGTTGTCTAGCAGAGCCAGAAGAGACATGGGGAGGCTTAGGAGTATCAATTATGGATTTTAGAGAGTTCTTTTTGTGCCAATTATTGTCAATCAATATATAGCCCATACTTGAGAAAGTCCTAGAGTCATAAGTTGTAGAGATTTCAGTACCTTGGAACCTGAGAGGTCTACAAGTGATTCAATAGTGATCATGATCATGAAGATGAGAAGTTCATTGGGAAAACTGGTAGAAGGGTTAGAGTCTCCTGCACTCTCAAACATATACTTATGTATCCAGACTGCCAATTTATGTCATATTTCTTCAATAAGCAGTATAGCACAAGCACATTCCTATTGGAGATATTGCTGAGGGAACCTTTTCCAGGAATAAAAGTGGTAGCAATAAAGTGATCAAAATTCAATTTCAAAACAAGATAAAGAGGGCCAAAATCATATAGGTCCAAATTTGGTTCGGTGGTGATGTCTTTTGTAGCTTTTAGAGATATCTCAAAATCTTTAGGCTAAATTCTGTTCATATAGGGGACTGTCACAATCCAAGCCTTAGTTGTAACATGTTGAGTGAGAGATCCAAAGCCACCTCACCCAAGCCTTTTAGCATTCATTGACATCAAAACATATAAAAAGTAAAAATTTAAAAGAAGGGAATAGGACTAAGGGAGGACATTCAGTCATTTAAAATCATTGAAAGACAACAACTTAAACATACAACATGTCATCCAAATATCCATCAATGAAAAAGACTTGACAAAGTGCTAAGACATATCTTAAGTTCCCTTCAAGCTCAAGTATCAATTTAAGGAAAACATAGAAGTAAAAGACTCTATAATACAACTCACAAGAAATAAATGTTCCAAATACAAATAGTATGAAGGAGGAGGTGGAGTCTCCAAACTAAAGGGCTCACCAAAGCTATAGTCATAAACATTGGAAGCCAGCCATGTGCCGGTAGAGGAGATGGAGCGTCGATCCTTATATAATAATATAATATAAGAAAAAATTAATTAGTACATTTGAATATACTAAGTATGTGAGGTGCAAATATGATACATGAAACTGTAATGCCATCATTCATGAAATTGTAATGTGATCATTCAAAACATGCACAACCATAGCCAATAAATAAAGCTCAATATGAAGTAAGGATCAATGCATCATGTAGAAACATACTTGAAGTAAATAAGCCATCTTTTACGCCCCAGGAGGGTACCCAAGACGTGGCCGGCACCTAGAGACTATTGCTAGTCCTCAAACGAACCACTTGGCCTAATCACGTCCATTCAATCCAATAACTCCCTACATATCAGCGGAAGTAAAAGCAGGTAAATGGGCTCATCTCATCTAATGCCTCAAATAATATATATAATAATAAAAGACTAGTAGAAAGAACTAGCTCACAATCTCGACATCAACGTTCAACTATCATCTATAAAGCTTCTATCACTAATCAAGTGGTACCAATGACAGACCCATGGCTATAGAAATCAAAATATAAGACTAGTCTAGTCTAACTCAAAAGCATGATGAAATAAATAACAGTGGATCCTCCGAAGTAGGGGAGGCTCACAAATAAGCTGAACGTCCAAAGATGCACCTGTTGACGATTCCTATTCCCTGTATCTGCATCATAAAATGATACAGCATCGAGTGGTGCCAGTACATGGAATGTACAGTATATAAAATAGCTGAATGAAAGAGAAACAAGTAGAATAATATGGAAAAACATCAACTCAGAAATAGTAACCAATCAACATGTCAAATGTCTATCTAAAACAAGAATAAAGAGTAGACAAGTGACCGATCAACCAGTCAACCTCATCAGTCAAATCAGATTAGTCTCAAAAGAACTAATCTCATCACATCTCATCTCATATCGACTAAGAGTACTCAAGGTAGGAACTTTCTGAGAGTTTCTCTTATCCGACAACAATCACTTATGAGCCAGTGAATGTACAACAATCAAATTGATGTTGCCACAGCTATTCCAACCTTGCCAGGTAGGGAACGAATTGAATCCAAAAGTGAAACACAGTCAACCAAGTCCTCTATAGCTATCAGGGACTTTTAATCAAGAGGGAGCCACAATATATAGTGTGATGGTTCTAATCCTCACCTAAGTTTGGTGACATAGTTTGATGAGTGCAAGTCGGACTAACTCTTACTCTTTTGGTACTTGATACTCCTCCCATGACTCAATACTCATAAGACAATCAATCCAATCA
Source organism: Solanum rostratum (assembly GCA_029948455.1). Lineage (NCBI taxonomy): Eukaryota > Viridiplantae > Streptophyta > Magnoliopsida > Solanales > Solanaceae > Solanum > Solanum rostratum. The sequence goes on along the minus strand of CM057046.1, from coordinate 20,958,489 downwards.
AACCAATCAAATCATAGGGACTTTTAGCCCTATCATCAATCAATCTCATAGGGGCTTTAACCCTTTCATCAATCAATCTCATAGGGGTTTTAACCCTACCATCAAGGAACATTTCAATCAATGACTTAAGATTTAGAACAATCACAAGGGAACAATCGGATAATCAAATAGGTGGAGTTCATTTATGGAGACTCACAGGACTATCAAGTTATATCAACTCATCATCATTCTCTCATCACAATCACAATCACAATCGACATCCTCCAATCAAGGCTCTAGACTCGATTCTTAAGTTCATTCATGTATGCTTTAAAAATAATCATGTAGGGTTATACAATATCACATGAAAAGTATTCAATTTTAGGAAACAAGTTTATGATGATCATTAACATAGGAAAATACATATAATTAATATAATTTTCAAGAAAAACCATCAAGAATCATGTATGTAAACTCTTTAGACTTTCAACTCTTCTATGACCATCTATGGGGAACATGAGAGAACAATATCATGCTTTTAGTTTAGCCTTACATACCTGGGATGAAGCTATCAATAATCATCTTCACGAATTTATCTTGAATTCCTCAATCTCAAGCCCTTCTCCTCTTTTCCGAAGTCCTAGTCTTGTCCAATTGTTAGAAAATGACTTGGAATGGGGTTTTAGACCCTTTTAACAACAAAACAATCTAATTAGATTGTGTATAGAGTTTAGAAAGGGTTGAAAATTGACCGGAATGGCCATCACAGTGCATTTTTTCACTCTAAAAATCGACCGAGGCCATTTTCTCACTCAATTTTTCATGTTGATCACAAATCCGGCGTCGGATTTGCCATACGAGCATTGAAAGATGCGGTATATGCATACCTCTACTCTAGGGGTATTTTGATAATTTTACTGGGCATTACATCATCTTCCCCTTTGGGATCATTTATCCTCGAATGATGAGTAAAGGTGGGTATCAAGGCACGACTAGACTCAAGACTTATCTCTACATTCAACTCAACCAATCAAACTCTCAACTCCTCCTCAACCTCAATTAACTTTACTCGGAACTAAGAATAGATCAATTAATCTAGTCAAGGGTAAGAAATGTACCTTCGACGCTCTCATTATTTGGCACAAATAAGTGTGGATATTTTGCCTTCATCTCTTCCTCAGCTTTCCATGTGGCTTCCTCAACGAATTGATTTCTCCACAGGACTTTGACTGAGGCTATCTCTTTGTTTCTCAACTTATGAATTTGTCGATCAAGGATTTGGATTGGAACCTCTTCGTAGGACAAGCTGTCCTTCACTCCAGTGTTATCAATAGGGATAACAAAGGTAGGATCTCCCAAGCACTTCTTCAACATCGATACATGGAATACTGGATAAATTCTATCTAACTCGGAAGGCAACTCTAACTCATAAGCAACCTTCCCATTCATCTTCACAATCTAATATGGTCCAACATAGAGTGGACTCAAATTTCTCTTCTTCCCAAATCTCATGATACCCTTCATAGGTGACACTTTAAAGTACATCCAATCATTTACCTCGAACTCTAAGTCTCTACTCCTCAGGTCGGTATAAGATTTCTGGCGACTCTGGGTAGTCTTCAATCTCTATCTAATGGCCTTAACCTTCTCCATCGATTGGTGGACAAGATCAGGCCCAATCAATTCTGCTTCTCCAACCTCAAGCCACCCAATCGGTGATCTACATCTCCTTACATACAAGGCTTCATAAGGAGTCATTTGAATGTTTGCATGATAACTAGTTGTTGTATGCAAATACAATCAATGGTAGGTGATCGTCCCAATTCCCTTAAAATCAAGAACACAGGCTCTAAACATATCCTCTAATGTTTGAATTGTACGCTCTGCCTGACCATTTGTCTGTGGATGAAAGGTTGTACTCAGGTTCACTTTAGTACTAATCCTTTCTGGAGCTATCTCCAAAATTGGGAGGTGAATTGAGCTCCTCTGTCTGAGATGATGGACAAGGGAACTCCATGCAACCTCACAATCTCCTGGATGTACAACTTTGCGTACTCCTCCATAGTGTTGGTTGTCTTGACTGCTAAGAAGTGAGCCGATTTAGTCATCCTATATACAATGACTCATATCGAATCATGTTGCTTTCGAGACCTCGGTAGACCAATAATGAAGTCCATATTAATCATCTTCCACTTCTATTTAGAAATCTTAAAGTTCTGAGCCCAATCCACATGACCTTTGATGCTCAACTTTCACTTGCTGGCAATTCGGGCACTTTGAAACGAACTCAGTAATATACCTCTTCATTCCACTCCACCAATAGACTTCTCTCAAGTCGTGGTACATCTTGGCGGATCCAGGATGGATGGAATATCTAGTGCTATAGGCTTTAGCTATGATTCTGTCTCGAATGTCAACCACATCCGGAACACATATTCTACTCTGGTATCTCAACACTTCATGTCCCCCTTTGGAGAAAACCATCACTTTCTATTTGTGGACAACCTCCTTCAGTTGGAGTATGATAGGATCTTGGTCTTGCTTTTCTTTCACTTCAGCCACTAAGGATGAAGCAGACCTGTCCTAAACATTAACTCCTCCCTCATTATTCTCCTCAAGTTGAACTCTTAATCAAGCCAATCGATGCACTTCTTTGGCCAACTCCTTCTTTCTTTCCTTAACATGGGTTGTGCTACCCATTGACAACCTGCTAAGAGCGTCAGCAACAACGTTAGCGGATAAGGAAGAAAATCCATCAACAAATCTGTGGTAGTAGCCTACCGACCCCAAAAAGCTTCTTATGTCAGTCGGAGAGGTCAGTCCGGGCCAGTTCTTAACCGCTTCAATCTTTTCGACATCCACTCGAATACCATCACCAGAGACAACGTGGCCTAGGAAAACCACTGACTTAAGCCTGAACTCACACTTCGAGAATTTTGCATACAACTCATGTCCCTTAAGTGTTTGGAGGACAACTTTGAGAAGATTAGCATGTTCTTCTTCATCTTTCGCATATACCACTATATCATCGATGAATACAATCACAAACATATCAAGATATTGCTTGAATACTCAATTCATCAAGTTCATAAAGGTTGCAGGTGCATTCATCAACCCAATGGACATGACCAAGAACTCAAAATGGCCATATCTGGTCCTAAAGGTTGTCTTTGGAATAACACATTCCCTCACTTTCAACTGATGGTAGCCAGATTTGAGGTCTATCATTGAGAAACAAGAGGCACCCTGAAGTTGGTCAAACAAATCATCTATCCTTGGAAGAGGATACTTATTATTTATGGTGGCCGTATTTAGTTGCGTGTAGTTAATACACATTCTGAGGGACCCATCTTTCTTTCGCATGAATAGGACAAGGGCACCCCAAGGAGAAACACTCGGCCTAATAAAGCCCTTCTCTAGCAAATCTTTTAATTGCTCTTTCAACTTTGTAGGGGCTATCTTATAAGGAGGAATTGAAATAGGATGGGTATCGAGAAGGACATCAATCCCAAAGTCAATCTCCCTATCAGGAGGGACTCCGGGCATACCCTCAGGAAACACTTCAGGAAACTCATTCACAATCGAACTGACTCAAGAGTAAGAGACTCATCATCATCAGATTTAACTCGCACAAGGTGATAGATACAACCTTTGGAAATCATCTTTCTGGCCCTATGGTATGAGAAACTTTCCCCTAGGTGCAAAAGAATCACCCTTCCACTCTAGAACCGGTTCATTCAGAAATTGGAATTTAACTGTATAGAGGCATAACAGGCGTGAAGCCAATCCATGCCAAGGATCAAATCAAAATCAACCATCTCCAACTCAACCAAATCAACAAGAGTATTCTTTGATGGATGAAGACTACACAAGCTCTATAGATTCTCTCAGCTCGATTAGACTCACCAACTGGAGTAGAAACATCAAAGGGTTCAAGAAGACTCTCAGGGATTCTATCAAATCTACTGGCCACATAAGGAGTTACGAATGACAATGTGGCAGCCGGATCTATTAAAACATAACAATCAAAAGTAAAGACTTGAATCATACCCGTCATAACATCTGGGGATTTCTCCTGATCTTGGCAACTACCCATGGCATACAAACGGTTTGTTGCTCCGTTTGCGCTTGACGTAATGCCCTTCTGGTTTCCTCTAGCTGGCGGGGCTGGTGCAGAAGATTGAGCCCATTCAGCCCACTTTGGACAGTCCTTCTGGTAGTGACCCACTTGGCCACATTTGTTGCATACATCATTCCCTTCACAACATCTCCCCAAGTGCATTTTGCCACACTTACCATATGGTGGTTTACCTTGTGAACCTAGAGCCACACTAGCTTGTGACTGAGATCCATGGGTTTCAACATTCTGAGACCTCTGCTCATTTCTGCCTCTAGGCACAGATGCACTAGCAGATTATGGTGCTGGGAATCGGTAACCATTACTTTTTCTTCCAACCTCATGGCTGGATGTCTTTGCTCTCTTACGTCTGAACTCTTCCTTATCATGTTATCTCTCCTCATCGTCTTGTTGCATGAACGCCATCAATCGCCCAATATCCATATCACTCACAAGCATTGCTCCCCTCCCATCTCTCTTGGGTCCTCTATTCAGCCCATCAACATACATCCCCATTCTTCCTCACATGTTAGTAACCATGTCCAAAGCATAACGAGATAGTTGTGTGAACTTCATCCCATACTCTTGCACAGTCATAGAGCCCTGTTTTAGATTCAAGAACTATCTTACCTTGGCCTCTCTTCGTTTTCTCAAGAAGAAGCGTCCCAAGAAGGCTCCCTTGAACACTGCCCAAGTCAACAATGGAACATCTTATTCTCCACCTTTCTTACATTGGTTGAACCATAGTCTGGCCACACCCTTGAGTTGGTAAGCAGCTAGTTCAACCCTGTCAGCATCAGCCACATGCATTACTTGAAACACCTTCTGAAGTTCCTCCACATAGTTCTCAGGATCTTCAGTGGACGCAGACTTTGTGAACTCAGGTGGATTCATCCTCAAGGATTCCCGAACTCTAGACGTGTCATAGGAATCGTGTCTACCCACTTCTTGTCTCGCAGCAGGTGCTGTGACAACCTGGGATAGAGTTTGCATGGCCTGGCGTAGTTCAGCATTGGAGACCTCATCTTGCGAGGAATGCTCAATAGGGAAAGCTTGGTCCGCAGGCTCCTCGTGTCCTTGAGGCTCAGGTGGGTTAACATTTTGCCTGGCGGGTCGTCCATTACCTCTGACGGCTCTTCTGGAAGTCATGATCACAATTCTGCAACGCGTAGAGCACGAATTAGAAGAGAACCTTTCATAGAGTATAACTCTATCACACGACTTAGAACATGAAAGAAGTGAAACAATTCTTAAATGTCCTATAGCCTCCATATTATGGATGTGGAGCTCTTCACACCAATAATAAGGACTCTACTAGACACGGGTTCATAGACTCCCTATGACACTTGAACTCTATGCTCTGATACCAAGTTTTTTACGCCCCGAGAGGGTACCTAAGATGTGGCCAGCACCTAGGGACTATTGTTAGTCCCCTAGCGAACCACATGGCCTCATCACGTCTATTCAATCCAACAACTCTACATATCAGCGGAAGTAAAAGCGGGTAAATAGGCTAATCTCATCTAATGCCTCAAATAATATATATATATATATATATATATATAGAAAGAACTAACTCACAATCTCAACATCAACATTTGACTATCATCTATGAAGCCTCTATCACTAATCAAGTGGTACCAATGATAGATCTAGGGCTACCGAAATCAAAATATAAGACTAGTCTAGTCTAACTCAAAAGCATGATGATATAAATAAAAGTGGATCCTCCGAAGTAAGGGAGGCTCAGCAATAAGCTGAACGTCCTGGATCTTCAACGATGCGCCTGTTGACGATCCATATTCCCTGTATCTGCATCATAAAACGCCGAGTGGTATCAGTACGTGAAATGTAGAGTATGTAAAATAGTTGAGTGAAATAGAAGCAGGTAGAACAATATGAAGAGCTTAAAGATTTGGAGAAGAAAACTTTTGGAAACACTAGCCAATCGTCCTTTGCCCTTGGGAGAGTTCTTTCCTTAGAAAGTTTGGGAAAATTTTGAAATGGAGAGAATGAGAGCGTATGAGAGGTTTGGAGTTGATAATGGGTAGATATAGGTCCCAAAATGATGTAGTGTTAGGCTTAGGGTATAGGGAAAGGTCGAGAATACCCTTCATTAAAACTGTTGGACCCAAACTATGACCTCCATTTATGTGTCCTAAAATAGGATTCATCCTGTTTATTTTTTGTCCTCACACACAATATCTAGATCATAAACTACAACTCCATTCTATGACTCGTAGAATGATGTACAGATCGTAAAAGCCTTTTGTGATTTTCTTCCACACTTAGAAAAATTTTCAATATTCAAGGCCCTATCTATGAGAATAATTTACGACTGTAAATCAAACTATGACTCATCCTATTTGTTTATAGTTCCACTTCAGAAATTTAATTTTTCACTAACCCAAGACCTCAAACTACGAACCCTTGTTATGATTCGTAGTTTTATTTATGGACTGTAAACACATTCATATATTGCCTCCTACACTTAGTCAAATTTTCTCCTGGGCTAAATCCATCCACAAGCTTTGCTTACGACTAGTGGTTTGAACCACGAGCCATAACGAGGCTTGTACTTTGACACTGCACATTTTCAGTTTCACTTCTTCTGCACTTTCTAACGTCCTACCTTGCGGGGACTTACTATATCTGTATCTTGAGAACATTCGTCCCCCAATGTGCTACGCGTAAGTCCTAAGGAGTTAAAGAAGCAGTTAACAACCCAACATGAATGCAAAATGCAAATTTAAACTTCTTTTCATACAATCTTCAAGCTCATACTTTAAACGTCCTTCAAAATGGTCTCATAAACATGCAAACATGCATAGCTGATATGAAAACTAAAATGCAAGAAATTTGAGGCCTTAGGGCATGAGGAACTTAGTACCATAGGTTTGAGTAGAGTGAAAAAGATGAGAGTATCGTTTCTTCATGTCCGCTTCCGTTTCTCATGTTGGACCTTCAACTTATTGATTCCTCCAAAATACTTTAATGGATGCAACCTCCTTGTTTCTCAATCTCTTCACTTGCTGGTGTAGAATCTCAACTAGTACTTCCTCATAAGTCATATTTTCTTATATCTATTAACTTTTTTTAAAACCACTGAATACATTATAATAGCAACTAAATTATATTAATAATACACATATTCATACAATAACATATTACAATACTATAAAAAGTATTTCTTATTGATAGTATGAACTATATTCCCAACACATACTCAAACAATATACATATTCTCATGGTATTGAATTAATATCGTTGCTAATAATATTTCATACTAAATTCATACTTTCATATAATTGTCATGTGCATAGTAATATTAGCATTATAATGCTGACAATAAAAAAATTACCATGAAGAATTGGAGTGAACTATACTGAGATGAAATTTATGCACTCTTGCATAGTGTCTCATGACCTCAACAAATATATTCTTATTCTTGTAAACTAGTTTCATTTCAATGGACAGATTTCTGGTATTGCTAATTACAACAACTTCTTCATATCTGAAGCCACATCTTCAACATGATCAATACATATCAAACGACTTGAGTTGTTCGAACACAAATCTACAATAGTACGTATTGCTTCTTTTGTAATATCAGGCTATTGGACCATTACTCCATTTTTAATATTTTCAGATAGATGTATCTCCATTTTTCAACGTTACGCATAAGAGATGTTTGATAAAGAAATCAACATCAGTTTTCTGCTGACCCAAGTAAACACGGACACCAACATCATTATGTATGCACATTGGCAAATATCTATCACTGATAATGTATTTTATCTCTATTTCATCAACAGTTATGTCAACACACAATTACAAGGCGATCGCATTAACCAGACCATTATATAGTTTCTGCAAATCATAAATATTTCCCTTCATTTGAAAATCTATATCTCTCCCGATTCATCGCCACAAAAAATTACAAAAGCTTACCTGCACTATCCCATCTTCCACCATGATGTATCAAGATCGAAAAGATACTGTCAGTTTCCATTGAAACACGGATGAAGTAGATAAAAAAAAATGATGAAACAACGAATAAGTAGACGATAATAAGACACAGCTTCATAATATATTTTATGTATTTAAAATAACAAAAATGAAAGATAATAGGAGTAAATTAAAGAGTAAAAAAGAAACTAAAGATAATAGGAGTAAATTAAGAAGTAAAAAAGAAACTAAAATATCAAATCAAAAATGGTTTTGAATGAAAATGGTACAAAAAAACGAATTCAAATAAATGATAAGTAAAACATTCCTAATTTAACGGGAAAGTAAATTCAATCAACAACTCAATAATTAATATTCAATAGCTTTTTCCAATTTTTTTCGAGTTTTAATTTTGCTTTTTTTTTCCCCACAAAATTGCTATAGCATGTAACAAATTAATGTTATAACTTGCAAGTAAATTTTCATGTTTAGACCCGCAACAATGTATCTTATATTTGTTATTTAAAAAACAATTCATATCTATTTATAAAAGGAACACAACAATATATGTAATTGATCAATGCGACGTCTTAGGATTACGATAACTTATTTTTTGAACTATGATTTGCTTATACAATAAAATTATATAAGAATTGGTTTTTTTAATATACTTTATACAAATATAGGATTTTTCATGTTTATAAATTAAAAAAGTTTAAACTGCATGTCTAAATAAAACTTTGATGATTTTATGCAAATGGTCGTGACTCCTAAGTCTCATCGACGATAATGCAAGTGTACTTGTATTGTTGGTGAAATTTTGAGCCTCAACCTTGGGCAATACAACTTTAGAAGAACCCAAATACCTTGTACTGGACCTGCTATGATAATATTGGGCTTACTGTTAACATGCTAAGACTCCAAAGGTTCATTGGTGAAAGTTGCCTGTTGATCATGTGATTATAATGGGAATGTGAGCATATTTCTCTACTCTCATATTTATTTTCCTTTCTATACTAGACTGTATTATTGCCTTTTAAGTAAAATTACCTACATATCCACTAATCCCTAAAATAATAATTAATTAGGGTTCTATAAAGGTGTGCCACCTTAAGCTAATTATACAGACATAGGAATAGAATATGAGAAAACACGTAGAAAGAAAGGAAATGTTTTTGGTGAATAATATAGAGGATTATCTAGAATAAGCCTAAGAAATTAAAGGCTATATATGTGCATATATTCCAAAAAGGAAGAGAAAAAGCAAGAATATGCACCAACAATATAATGGACCCCCTATATAATTTTGTGACCCATTCTTTACACTAGGTATCATATATGCTTTTTATTTTTTTTTCTCCTCTTAAAAAATACGACCAAGTTTCAACATATGGTGTCATGTGTTCCTTGTTCGATTTCGCAAGTTGTCCACGGAAAGAATAGAGTTAATTGTATTGGAATTAAACGTTTACTATAGTATCAAAAGTTACAGATCATACTAACAAAGGCGTGATTTTATGTTTAAATAATCTCATCAAATAAGTGTTATATTCGATTATGATATAATAATTTATTCTGGTACAAAAACAAATGAACCAATATGTGGTGTCTATTTTCTATGGTTGATAGTGCTACTTTTTTGTGATAAGAGTAAGAAATAAATGATCTCACGTGTGCAACTTAACATTTTCTGGTAAAATGATTCAATCAATGTTTCCTTACCAACTAGCCATTTGGACGTTTTCGTGCTTGTGAATGCACACTGCAACCAGATATATATGTTGTTATTATTGGGTTTTTAGAGAACAAGCTGGGCAGGCTTCACATGACCATGTTTTCTTTTTAGAAAAGAAAAACTTATTTGTGATTTTCATGAAAGAAATAAGTCATACAACTTTAATTGGACGTTTAACTCTTTGTTCACAAAAGGCCATAGTAAATTGGTCATGATTCATCAATGAGACTGACATTTTGTCATCCACTGCTTTGGCCAAGTTAAGACCAAAATTGATGGATCCCAATCTCTGATCAATCTTATTTGCCCTCTGTTATATACTCTAACGACTTTGTTTTGTTATCTTGTCAAACTTACTTCTTTGGACACAAGTTGGTTTGGTTTGATTTGATTTACTGGAACTAAATTATCGATTATAGGATGTTTAATTATTATGTAAAATGTCTCAACTACTAAATTTGCATGTAAAAACTTGAACTTGTCGAATATATGGAATTGGTGTATTAACTTTGACATAAAAAAATCTAAAAGTTCACAATAACGGCCAATAAAATGTAAAAAAACTTACCGATTATAACGAAAGATATAGTGTAGACCAATAATATAGAAATTATTTGCCCTATGAGTGTATATAACAAATTCACTTGAATTCTTTTATGTATTCATCTGTAGATTTTGGCCCCAACTTGATATTTTAAAAGAGAAAAAAACTTCCTATCCATTTTGAGGGCATCTATTACATGAATGTATCAACAAAATTTGTTTACAATTAAATGTCAATATTTTTTTACAAAAATATACATATATGGGGAAAGTAAAAAAAAGATTAAAAAGAAAGACCAAAACCAAACGTGGGAACAAAATGATTGCAAGAATAACACACGCCCGATATTTTTGGCTATTATCAATGAAGGTAATATAACATATTTTTCGAAGAATTGATTGAGTTATTAACATGTAACCTCTTATCATTTGCGCAAAAATGATGCTATCCCGGGCTTCTGCGATCGCTATCCGTGTTTCTTTCTTTTTTTTTCTCCTCCAATTAATGCACGGAATGTGCAGACTGTCATTAGTTAAATGTTCCTTTGGAGATTGACTTATTGTATTATGTATTATTGTATATGGGGAAACCAAGCCCAATTAAATTAGATCTTTTTGGGGTCTCTCCTTCATTTAATGGTTGTAATTATTGAGGAAAGATATTGGAATCTACTTTAAATTTTTTCTATTAAGTATAATTATCAAAGTCATGCACATTATATACTCTCTATTATTGATGGGTTGACCGTGTAGTTAGTTGTTGTTTTTTTGGTTGAAATTCTGGTAATATGTTTGTTTTTAAGTAAACATTCTAATTGGGGATATTTTTTTATGGTTGAAATTCTAATGTTGTTTTTATCAATGGGAACGATACTAAAAAAGAAAAAATTGTAAAAATCTGGTTAGTTAATGATGTCATGATGATTTTTTTTTTAAATTCTCATTGGGTTTATTTTGATTTTAATTATGGTAATAATTTTGTTTGAGTACACGTTGTTGATAGAAATTTGGTTAAATATGCACAATCAACTTTTTGACGTTGTTGGTTATATTTTCATTTAAATTATGTTAATAAGTTTGTTTGAGTAGATGTTGTAATTGGTGAAATTTTTACCCACGATATGCACAATTAACTTTTGTGATTTTGTTGGTTTTATCTTGTATCAGGCTATGTTAATAAGTTAGTGATATTTTTGTTAAGTAAGGACATTTCTGGTTGTCGATGGTACAATGATGATTAGTGATCTTGTGTACTAGTTGATCTTATTTTGGTTTAAGTCATGGTAATAGGTTTGTTTGTAATTTGTGATATTTTTTGTTGAATATGCACACTAAATTTTTTTAATTTTGTTGGTTTTATTTTGGTTTAAACTATATTAATAAGTTTGTTAGTAATTGGTGATATTGTTGGTTAGATGTGCATAATTCACTTTTTTATTTTAGTTGGTTTTATTTTGGAATTAAAGTATGTTAATAGGTTTGTTTATAATTGGTGATGTTTTTAGTGAAATATGCACAGTGAAATTTTTGACTCTTTTGTTAATTTTATTTTGGTTTAAATTATGTTAATAAGTTTGTTTGAATAGACATCGTAAATGGTGGTATTTTATCTTAAAATGCACAATTAAATTTCTGATTTTTGTTGGTTTTATTTTGGTTTAAATTATGTTAATATGTTTGTTTGAGTAAAAGTTGTCAAATTCATTATAAAATGGAATTCACATAAATGATTAATTCAAACATATACACCATATTAGAGAATGTCTTAACAATAAGTAACTATATTAAATGAAAATTACACATTAAACCATCCAACAGACCTAAAAATAACCAATGTCTTATTTCAAAATTAAAAAATATAACAAAAAATACAACCAAAATTTAACCAAAAATTGGACAAATAGACATGCTGACAAAAAAAGCAAACCATAAGTTAAATAGAGAATGTCTTAACAATAAGTAACTATACTAAACCAAAAATACACATTAAACCAGACCAAAAAAACCATTGTCTTATTTCAAAATTCAACAAAATATTTCAAAATCCAACAATATAACTAAAAATACAACAAAATTTAAACAAAAAATCTGGATAAACAGACATGCTGACAAAAAAACCAAACCATAAGTTAATTAGAGAATGTCTTTACAATAAGTGGTCACACCCCAGGAGGATACCATGGACGTGGCCAACACTCAGAGACTATTTTTAGTCCCCAAGCGAACCACTTGGCCTCATAACATTCATTCAATCAACATATTTAGCAAATCAGCGGGAACCTATGATAATAAAAGGTGAAAAATCTAAATATATGAAAGTCAAGTCAACACAATAAGTCTAGTATGAAGAAAACTAGCCGAAAGTATATTCAACTCAAGAAAAATCACTCTCTAGTCTATGAAGCCTCTATCAACTGATCAATGGAAGACCATGGCTACCTCAAATCAAATAAGAAAATCTAAATCTAACTCTGAAGGCTAGATGAAAATGTAATGAGTATCCTCCGAAAGTAGGAGAAGGCTCACCAACTCAGCTCGCTGCTATAGATCTTCAACAGGTGTACTTGTTGATGATCTCTCGTACCTGTCACTGCATCATAAAACGATGCAGTCCAAATAGACGTCAGTACATGAAATGTACGAGTATGTAGTATGGCTGAATGAAACAGATATAGGTAGAACAATAATCAACGTAGAAATACTCAATTAAAAATGTCAATTGTCTATCTAAAGTAAGAATAAAGAGTAGATAATGGACCTTCATAGACAATTTAATCAGAGTACTATCAGTATAAAACTTTTATGGGAGTTTCTCTTATCCAACAACAATCACTTATGAGCTAGTGATCGTACAACAATCCCGCAGTCATTCAATACCTTACCGGGGTAAGAACAAATCGAACCCATAATGGATCCGGCAATCAACTCTGCTATTATTTTAGGGACTTCCAATCAAGAGAGAACATCTAATTTAACAGTTCAATCCTCACCTACGCTTGGCGACTTAGTTAATGAGTTCGAGTTAGACTTACTCTCGCTCAATTCGATACTCGATGCTCCTCCCAAGACTCAACGCTCATAAACAATCAATCTAATCAATGAGTCTCATAAGGACTCATGTCAATCCATCAACCTTTCACGAGTGAATTAACCAATCACGTCGGAGGACTTTCAATTTAAATCAATCTTTTAGAGTTCAATCAGGAAGACTCTTAGGACCATCAAGTTCTATCAACCTATCATCATGCTCACATCACGATCACAATCATCATTCTTAAATCAAGGCTCTAGACTCAATTCCTAGATTCATTCATGCAATCTTTTATAAAATAACATATAGGGTTTATGCAATAACTCATGTAAAAATATTTATTTAGTGAATCAAGTTTGTGATAATCATCAACATACGAAAGTACATAGAATATATATATAATTTTGTAAGAAAACATTTATGAAAAAGACGCATAAAGGTCAACACTTTCACGATCTCTCTATTAACATCGATAGGGGCACATGGGAGAACAATCTCATGCTTTAGGTTATCCTTACATACCTGGAAATTTCGAAGAACAGTCAACTCTCAAAGAATCTCTACTCACATGCTTGGAACCCTAGCTTTCTCTCCTTCCTCGATACACTCTAGAGTTTCTAAGTGTTTTTAGGAGTAATACCCTTAGGATACTAATAAGGGGCCTATAAAAAGTCCAAATCTTTGTAGGTTTTAATTAAAAGGGGTGGGAAAGGACAAAATTACCCTTCAACAAAACTGCTGAAGTGGACCATGAAACCCTTTTTACGACCCTGAAATAGGTTACAGGTTGTGGTCTTTTCTTGTGGAAAATAGATTAAAATTATAAATTTCTGGATCTCATTCTACGACTTGTAAAATGGGTCAAGGAACAGGTTATGGATCATGTTCCATCTCGTAGAAATCAGACCCAAATTATGGTTTTCTGGATCTTACTCTTTGACTTGACAGAAAGGTTGTGGAACAGGTTATGGATCGTGTTTCCTCTCGTGGATTCTCTTTTATACTTAGCCAAAAAATTTCAACTCTAGAATACTTTCTACGACCTGGTCTATGAGCCTTACTCCAAACTACGGCTTGTAATCCCTCTCATAGAACTAGGTCTGAGGACTGTTTCACTTTTAAAAATTTTAGGGTGTTATATTATCTCCCCCTTAGGATCATTCGTCCTCGAATGGTGGGTAACTAAGAGCGAACTCATAGCACGAATTGAACAATCGAGACTCTATCAGATCAATGAATCACAATCAACTAATCACCATTATACCTATCAACCAATTTGGACAGTCAGAAATCACATAGAATAGACAAATCAATTCATATCAAAAGTAGAGACATTCATTAGACATTCTCACTATCAGGCACGAATGAAATATTGAAATTCAATCAATTCAAATCATTTGAACACCTCAAAAATTAGTTATTCAAATACAAGAAGGAAGCCAATATACTCTAATTAAGAATGGGACAATTGTGATCTACAAAACTTTATGGACACTCTCAAGCTTATTTACTCATTCAACTACGCTCCTTTTCATGGCACTTTACTCCATCAATGTAAGCTTATAGTTCCTATTCAAATCTATGCCTCACTGCATCCTCTAATTTTGTTCACGCCTAACTCTAGGTCCCAAGGTGTTAGTCCTAAGATGATTATACTTATATCAATCTCACCCCTCGAAATCTATGTTTCATATCCCCATAGTGACCTTTACTTAGATAATATTGCTCATTCTCATCCCTTTAATACATTCACCTAATAGCAACCACACATTCAAGTCTATCACTCTAACCACTTTATGGTTTTTTAAGGTCAACATCATTTGAGAATCTTCAAGCCTGCCATAGTACATCTATACCCTTAATCGTATGAACTATTATCATGAGAGACACTAATATTCTTTTACCTATCTATCAGACTCGTCAAGATTTATCTAACTCCTCCTCCACGTCTATAACCTTAAAATAAATGGTATCACATCACAGAATAAAAAAAAACCTATTCTCTCTCATCAACCATCACTCTTCTACTATCATCAATATTTTTGTCAAGACTGGAAAGTAGGATCACTGAAAGGGCTTGGAACGAAATATCATTAGCACGATTTAATCGAGAAATCTGATATGAGAACATTCATAATGAAGTACGATCTCCCTCATCCATCAAGACTTATTCTGAGTTCACATAACTATACATAGTGTTAAACGTAGGTCACATCTCATTCAATCATAGGACTGAAAACTCTTTGATCCATGAGGTAAGATCAAAATTGTTGAACGAAGTGCGGGACTAGTCCATGGGCATGGCAGTCATACACCATATGGGAATAGAGTATCACCTCCTCGAAGAATAAGGAACATATGATATGGCAAATATTTGATGTCTCATCTTAATCAACCCATCACTATTGAAAACTCAAGATCTACTTTGGTTTATCACCTCATAGTCTTCCCCTTAGCTCAAGGTTATCTCTCTAAATTTGCTAATCGATTCCCTTTTCTAAGCTATAAGTACATATCTTCACATGGTCAGGAAATCACTGTCCACAAGAACATCTTAAACTCTTTTATTATGCGATAGTCGCATATGTATAATAGTCACTAAGACTCTTTTCAAAGATACTACTCTTAGCTTCCTCTTGTCTCTATGAAAATCTTTCTATATTTGATGTTCTTAATAGCGTACATAACCACTTTCCACAACTCTTACTATCTAACTTCTTTTTTTTTTTTGCCTGCTAACACTCAACTTCTGTACTCCCATAAATTCATTTGTACTAAGACTTAAACTATAATGGAAAACTCATCATCATCTATCCATAAGCCCCAATCAACATAGTTACTCATGATGATAAAGACTGCTTACATCAACCTACTCCTTATTGACAACTCAAATATACTATCTAGATTCGTATAGCAGTCATAACTTAGAACTTTACACAACTTTACACTATCATGGATACACATCTTAAGCCTCTTCTTATCTAATTATTTATCCTTAATTCACTATTCCTACCCTATTGGCACTTGTACCCTTCCCATAACATCACTTTCCTTACAAATCAACGTCTTCATCTCGAACATACACTATGGTAGCCTTTTAGAGAAAATCTCCAACTAAGACTATCATTGTCACAAAGTTATCTCCTCTTTCACACTACTTCTCAAGATTCAAGCATATATTAACATGTGCATCACACACTTCCCTAATATCATACCAACTTACAACTACTAGGTAAAATTTGAGAACATAGGCCAACTAAAATCTTATATCGAATACTCAATCAACACATCCCCTCCTCGCAACTCAAGAGTTATCACATGTTCATTATACCTCCTCATTTAGCTAAACTTATAACTCTGTGAATTTCACGAGGTTCTCTCTCTTCAGGATCATAAGTCTAGTCTAGATCTATCACCTCAAAATATTTTTTCCCCTATTCAACATCTATTTTTCATCTCCATTAATACGAATACTATAATACATCAACATAAATCTCTTTCTAGTTTAAACACACTCTTACACATCCTAACAATAACTTTTTCTCCATACCTCATCATAAAAATCAAAGGGTACTTACTACTTTTTCGTCAAAGCCTATGGCAATCAACTCATCACCCCATTACTTGCCTAATATATAATATCTCTAGTTACAAGCCTCAATCAACTATCACTCTCACTATCTCGTCCTTTCCTTTTCGACTCTCAACTAGTACGGTGGTGGGGCAAACCTCAGCGAGGACGCTGAGTCCCTATGGGAGGTGAGTGCAGGGATGACGATACTAACGCCTGGCTCACTTAGAAAAATCCCACATCGGAAAAGAGAGGGAGTGTTTTGGCTATTTAAGTAAAGGGTTGGACCTAATACTGTGAGGCACCTTTTGGGGTGAGCCCAAAGGGACAAATCCGTGATGGGCTAGGCCCAACAACGGACAATACTTCATAGTGTTGGGCCAGGTCGTTACAAAATGGGCATTGTAAAAGGGATTGTGCTGCTTTGAAAAGGGCTGAGGGAAGTATGATGAGTCATTTTAGTACTAAACAAGCTAAACTCTAACTGGGTCCTACGCCAAAATCTAGGAGTGGATCGGGTGAATGAAAATTGGCTATGCCTCTATGGGCTAGAAGATCTCTTATTACTCTCTTATTTGATTATTGGGGATTCAGACTCAAATGGGTTCCCAAGACTAACAAGTGATGAGCACGTAGATAAGTGGAGGAAGCCTCAATCAATGTCGGTATACGGATTATAGATGTTCAAAACAAATGATTGAAGATGTTGAAAGCTTCCTCTCACTAAAGGCACTTCAAGATAGAGGTGTCTCTTTTGGCAAATGTAAAAAGAGGTATTTCATAGTGAAAATTTCTGAAGAGGGATCTGGTCAAGATGATAATCAAGCTTAGTAAAGATACAAAGTTTCAACTTGATCCAAAGGGATCAAAATCGAAAGTTGATACAACGAGCTTGAGATATTTGAAGAAGGACTGGGACCTAGTCCTATACTATACCGCAGGAGATTCCTTTGAACTAGTTGGGGATGTGCATGCTAGTTATGCTGGATACTAGGATGATAGGATGAAGCTTGGGCTTATGAGAGCCTTAAATTGGTCTTGCATCTCCTTCAATTTCTCACTTGACTATGAATTGATAGACATGTATCCTTTTACGTTTGATATGCGTGTCTGTGTTAAATTCATTTTTGTGCCTTCTTAGGTCTACATGCATAAGACTTCAGCAAGAAAGAAAGGAAGGGACAAGATGATTTTGAAGTTTCATTTTTCTGCAGAATGGGACCTGGTCCCTACTTAAGGTGACCATTCTTATGACTAAATACAAATTTGCATAGAGTTATTACTTTTGCCCCTTGTCAAGCCACCTTTTTCTAAATGGTGCCCAATCGCTTCGTTTCTATTGGACACGTCTTTTGAAGAACCTGATGCACCCTTTCAACTCTATATAATTTTCTTCCTTTTGTACTTTCCTCCCATTATTAAAAATCTAATTTTCTTTCTCAAAAAGACCTAAATCTTTTCTTCCTTGCCCTAAAATCCCTTTTAAATGGCTGATTCTAAATCCTCTTCTCCAAAGAACTCTAAGGATGATTTGGACCTTTCTATATCTATGGAAACTCCTCCCACTACAGTATGTTTTTCTTCCCTTTCTACTCAAACAACAACTATTCCTTTGGAAATAGTCGTTGATCCTCTTCCTTTTTCTCAAAACCTTATGTTTGAAGACCCCATTTCGTCTGTGGGAAATTTGTTTTCTCTAGACTTGAACTCTCCTCTGGTTTCTTTTCCCTCACCCCCTGAGATGTTCGAATCGGTGCCAAAATCAATGTCTCTATCATAGCACCTACTAGGCCCCTCTTTGTCTGGATTGTCTGAGTTACATTTTTGAAGGGGACCTTCCCTTGGGCAAGAGTTCAGAATTACATATTTTAGCTGCCAATGAGGAACTGGTCATCCAAAGTTTGGATTCAATGAAAGATTCCCTAATAGATTTCTTTGGTTTAGAAAAAGTGGGTGTGAGTAGCACTGATGGTGTAAATGTTAGGGATATTACTGAAATAAATGTGGAGACTTCACTGCTTATTGGTGTTGCTAGTGGTGTTAAGAGGGAATGAAGCAAATGTGGTGATTGAAAATGTGGTTCAGGAGGGTGGGTTGGAAAATATGGTGACCGAAAATGATGAAGCTCCTGATGTTGTGACTGGGTTGAAAGAAAATGTAGAAAGTACTCATGTTATTTCTAAAATAAGGGGTAATGAAGAGGATAGAGAAGATGATGATGATGTACCTCTAGTAATGTTGCAAAGAAAGTCTAATAAAGGAAAAGAAAAGGTTACAGAGGAAGTGCTGACCACACCTGGTCCTCGAATGACCAGAGGGTCACAGCAAAAATTGTTAAGTGTTGCAATGAAGGCTAATAAGCCTCAAACCTTGAGAAATAAAAGGAAGAGAAAGAGATTGGTTATGGAGACTGAGATACCTGAAAGTTATGTGGTGGCCATCACTTTAGAAAAAGAAAGCAATAGTGATAAGGAAAAGAATGAGGTTGAAAAGAGAAGGAGTAGGAAAGGTAAAGATACTAAGCACAAGTTTGTGAAGGAGAGGGCACAAAGACACTCAACATCAAAATCTGAGTCTGAATTTGAAGATGATCAGGATGAGGGACCTGATCCTACACTTGACAAGGAGTTGACAAAAGAGAAGCGTGAAGAGATTTTGAAGATTCAAAAAGTCTTGACCAGAAGGATTTTTAATCCAGAGTATGCAGACATGCCTGGTTTGAGAGAGCTTGTTGATGATGTGGAAGTATAGGGGTGGAATCATTTATTTGATTGGACAATTCCTACTTTGTATGAAAAGGAAGTGCGGGAGTTTTATTTAAACATGGAAATCACTGGTGACTTGAATATAAATTCATGACAATGATTAAAAGTTCTATCTTAATGAAAAATGGCTAGGAGATCTTTTAAAGATATTTGCAAAAGAAATTAAATCAGTGGCTGGACAACGACCCTTAAGTGTTTTCTTGGAGAAATTGGTAAAATAGTTGATTTGAACAAGCCAATGTACCTAAGAAATATTTTAAAGGTACATATCAGTTTTACTTTGAATTTATCAATAAAAATATGTTACCCAAGTCAGAGAAAAGAACTTTTGCTACAGGGTCTGATCTCTACTTGATGAAATGCTTATCAAAGATGGATGAAATCAGCCTGCCTGGAATCATGCTTGAACATATGATCAAAATTTGAAAAGCAAAGAATGGAAAACATGAACTGGGTTATGGGTACCTACTAGGCAGAGTGTTCAAGGAGATAGGAATTGAACTTGGGAAAGGAACAAAAGGGACTATGAAGCAAATAATATCTCTCAACACCCTAATTGAGTGTGAATGGATTGAAAATCAAAGTGGGAGAAAGGGAAAGTCACAAGTCTCTAAACTGCTAGATAGCCAGGCACCACTGAGACATGAGGCATTGACATTGCTAGTTATCGAGAAGTATGCTGAGATTGCTCAGCTAAAAGCTCAATTGGTCAAATCTTCTGATGAGGGGCCTAGTTCAGAAGAGGTTGAACAGCTTAGCATGCAGAATGCTCAACTCACTGCCAAAGTGGAGGAGCTTAAGGACAAACTGTTGAGTCATGAAGAAGCAGATGCAAGATTGTCAATAGTCCTTCAAAATCTTCAGCCCTAACCTCCTCCTTCCCTTTAGTCATTGTCCTCTATCTTTTTTTCATTCTTTATCGCAATTGTATCACTCTGTTGCTTTTTAACTTGGTTGTATGAATGCTCTATTATTTTGTAGAATCAATGTTCACTTGTATTATCTATCTCTATTTCCTTTCTTTATTGTTATTTTTGTTGTGCTTTGTAGACATTTTGTGCATGCTCCTTCTTGGTTTACTGTACACCTCTTTGATGATGTCAAAAAGGAGAATATTTTGAGGGGGAAGTATTATGGTCAATTATGGTTAACTAATGTCATTTGTAAAATTTTCAATGGTATAGTGATAGGGGGAAAGGAAGATTCTAAGGACAATAGGGAAGGGAAAATTTTTGATTGACTGACCACTCATATTATTTGCTTATCAATGGTGTCTGCATCTAGTAGAATTAAAGTATTTGTCATCATCAAAAAGGGAAAATTTGTTAGAATGAATGTGTTTTGATGAATTGACAAACTCTGGGATGAGACCTGATCCCATCCTAGAGTAAGCCAGAATATGGTTGATAGTGACTTCCGTCTGCAAATAACCAACTCTAGTGGTGCTCGAGTATTAGCAGTATCGCAGACGTACTGACAAATGATATTGGGTTAAATGGTGTGTTTTGGTGAGTGGTCCCTGTGGTCCTCAACAATTTGTTATTTCTCATTGGTGAGTTTGATATATATTGTGAATCAACAAGAGAATGTAATCACCTTCTCCAAGACACACATAACGGAAATATTATCTTCTCCACTCTGAAGATGCACTAAAGAGAACTTTCATGGCATTGAAGCTTCAAAAATTCTTTTCTAGTTTTGTTTAGTTATGTTTTACTGCTCTAGATGTGAACCAGATCCTACTCTATAAAGGATTCCGGGGATGTTGATTTGAAGTCCTATTTTCTGGGATTCTTGCTCATGTTATTAGCTTTGAGGTAGCTAGGAGTTGGTGGATTTCACTTGCTTGCAAGGGAAAAGGGACTTGTGGATCAGTTCTCAAGATTGTAAGAGGTTATAATCATTTGCTCCTTAAATATTAGTGAAACCTTGAGTTGAAATCCTATGGATCAGGTAGTGGTTTTACCTCACTTGAGCAAGGAGGGTTTCCACTCTAATTTTGTTGTGTATTTACTTTCAGTCTTTCTTCCGTTATTTTTGCTGAGGGACCTAGTCCCTTGTTAGAGTATAAGTGTACGCAGGCCAACATTTCAGAACGTAAAAAAACACATGTATCTAGGTTTCTAACTTAGAATATGATATGAAATTATTAATTAGCGAGATAATATGCAATTATTTCAAACTATATAAATAATTAAAAAAATATGATAGGAATATTTGCGTACTTAGCTAGTTCTTCCAATAATATAAAAAGCACTTGCTCTAAAGCTCGAAATATAACTATGAAAAGGATATTATGCATTGTGATCATTGATCAATGAGGCCAGCGAAATCTAACAAAAATCTCGTTTCTTTTTCATTTAATAATATATATAACCAGCTTGAGCATTAATTTGGTCATAGTCAATTTTGGTCCCCTGTAAGAACGAAGAGTCAAATAATAAAAACGTACCATAAAGTCTTGATTGTTTGTTGCCTCCTTTCAAGGTTTGTAAAAATACATTTAATCAACCTTCTTACATTGTCCATTCCTTTTTCTGGTTAGAGAATAAATGTTTATCTTATCATATTGCAGGCCTTGTATTATTTTGTTAATGGTCCAGTCATATTTCACAATCAAGTATAATGATATGAAAAGTCATACTGTAAATACTTCTGCAGATAAAAATATATTACACAAAAATAAGGTTATTTATCTATTATTGCTATAGGTTAAGTATAAAATAAGAGAGTAGATATATATAACAACTCTTCCAGAAAATCCTACAGAATTCTAATAATTCATGTTGATGTCCCACATGGAAATTATGAGAGAAAAAGTAATAGTGAGTGCCCCACTGGATACTCAAATGCAATAATTTCTATTCTCGATCTTGTAATTATGCTTTATCTGATTTCTTCCAATTTTAACTCCTAACCATACTATATATATATATATATAATAGTTTAAATTTAAATTTGTGTCAAAAAAGTTTCCAAAGGCTTTGCACTTATAGACCAAATGCTAGTAAATTACATTTACAAAAATCAACTCGTAGTTCGAGATAGCTTTTCATCTTTTAATTTGTTGGAGAACTGGCAATTGAGCTTCTATCATGTGGTAGGGCAATTATTTTATCATTTATTAAACAGCTCCACGTACTACGTTGTTCATTAAATAAACATTTACTAAAACTTTTTGTTTTTTAATTTACGCTCTACAACCAGAAATGAAATCATTAAGTTAAGGTACTGCTTTTCTTGATTTTGAAAGAAGAGGAATTAAATTTAATTTGATTTTACGTTGCCTTATGTGTACAAGATTAAGTGCATTTCTTCCTTTTGCTTAATAATACTTATAGTGTGCATTCCCCATTTCTTAAATAAAATATGGTATCATCATGACTTACCAAAAACAATTTAATCGTCAATTTTTCAAATTTCTTTTATTTATCTTATAAATATAGTCTTTATTTTAATTACTTTTTTTAGTCTCTTTTAAGAAAAGTATTTTCTTTCCTATTTAACAATTTTTTATCTTCGATATTCCACGTGATAAGATTAAAGAAATATTGTATTACATTATACATATTTTAAATTGATTAACGTTATTTCTTTTTTTTTTACATTTCATATTCAATTAAATTAAAATAAATAAAATCAAAACAAATAGAGTAATAATATAAAAAACGCTCGGAACTTTCGAAAACTTGATAAACCTAAATTGGACCTTTTTTTTTTGTCTTGGTTGTACAACGTGGAATTTGTTTCCCAACATGGGATAAAAAGTTTATTTCTTTTTAATTATTAATTTTGAAAAAATAGAAATAGTATATGAAAAAATAGAATATAAAAGCCGCCCATCCTCAACTTAAAAGCCATATATTCTCTTATTGTCAAACTATTCTAGGACAGTTGAAAGGCTATGCTATAAACGTATGTATAGCTTAGCTTATAACTGCCAAAACTCTCTTTCTTTTATGTATATTATTTATTTATTTTATTAAATAAAATTTTAAAAATCTCTGAATTTGAAGACAACCATATGACTTGTGACTTGTTTGCAGATTGAATGAATGAAGTATGCTTAAAAATAATTAAAAAGAAAAAGACAAGGTAGATCACTAATAATGATTGAGAACTAGCTAGCTTTCAATTATTATAAAAGCAAAGGCACTCTTTTAATTTGACACGTAAAATTATAGGATATTTGAGTCATATTGACGATTCAGTTTATTCTTCATCTTTAACATACTAACGCATATCCATTTACTTGGCTTTAAATTGAATCTTTCACCACTTTATGAATGATGACATGATCTTCTTCCACTATTATAAGAAATTAAAGGGTCAAACATAAAAAATTTAGCTCAGCAGTCGATATCTATTTTGAATTTTTAATTGATTAGGATTCAGACTAGGCAAGTTAGAGTTAGAACTATGTTCAAATATATGATTTGATTGAATATTTGATTACTTTTATTAAAATATCATATATTCATTAAAGAAAATTATTAAACATGTATATATATAAAATCTAGAACAAAGTTATTACTTCTTTAAATTGTTATTCTAAAATTAAGAATCTATAAACTAAAAATAATACCCGGACTATCTCCACCCTAATGTAAGATTCTTTGAAGAAAAAAATACCTTTATAAAAAAAAGGAAATTTTGCTTCGTTGTCCAATGGAGTGGAATTATATTTCCCTCAAATATAGAATACCGATACTGATAACTTCCCTAAGGAAGCTCTGACTTGACAGAAAAGAAAAGAAGAAGCAGAGAGGAAGAGAAGTTTCAATGTCTTCTCTATTCCATTAGAATGAATTAGTAAGTGGAGCATTACATAGAGGTAGTTATATATGTAGAAATATGGCACGTGGGAGTAATATAATTACTCTTTTAATCATCTTCTAACTACCTATTAACAAACTTATAACAACTCCTTAACTAACTCTAACTACCATTAGCTTGACTAACTAATTACTCAACACTCCCCCTCAAGCTAATGGCTTGAACAAATTCTTCATTCCAAGCTTTCCAAGTAAGTACTCATGAACTGTTTTCCCAAGTCCTTTTGTAAGTATGTCAGCAAGTTGTTCCTTGGTTGATACATGATGAGTTTTGAGTAGTCCTTGGCTGATTTTTTCTCTTACAAAATGGCAGTCTATGTCTATATGTTTTGTTCTCTCATGGAAGATTGGATTTGCTGCAATTTGGATTGCAGCCTTGCTGTCACACATTAGATCCACTGGCTGTTTGACCTGTACTCCAAGCTCCTTCAGCAATCCTATAAGCCAGATGACTTCTGCTGTACAAGAAGCCATGCTTCTAAACTCTGCCTCAGCTGAACTTCTAGATATGGTATCTTGTTTTTTTGATTTCCAAGATACTAAAGCTTGTCCAAACTTCACTACATATCCAGTTATAGATCTTCTAGTTTCAACACAAGCTCCCCAATCAGAATCACAATAAGCTTCTAGTTGTTTGGTACTGTTGGAAGGCATAAACAATCCTGCACCAGGTGTTCCTTTAATATATCTGACAACCCTCAATGCTGCATCCATGTGGGATCTTTTAGGATTATGCATATACTGACTTAGCATTTGAACCACAAATGCCAAGTCTGGTCTGGTCATTGTTAGATACAATAACCTTCCAACTAACCTCTGATAGACTGAAGGATCATCAATTTTCTCATCTGCATTTCCTTCTTCTCTTGGAATGTATTTATCATATTCAACTGATGTAAGCTTCTGATTAACTTCAATAGGTGTACTAGCTGGTTTTGCTCCACTTAGTCCAGTTTCAGATATTAATTCCATAGCATATTTCCTTTGACACATAACAATCCCTTCTGATGATCTTGCCACCTCAATGCCTAGGAAGAACTTCAATTCTCCCAGGTCCTTCATTTTAAACTGTGCCTGCAGGTCTCTCCTTGTCTGTATAATAAGATCTTCACTGCTTCCAGTAACCAGTAAGTCATCTACATAGACTAAGATGATCACCTTTTCTTCACACACTGATTTTGTAAACAAAGAGTAGTCATAATGGCTCTGATTAAACCCCATCTGTAATAGAGCATCTGTAAGTTTCCTGTTCCATTGCCTAGGTGCCTGTTTAAGACCATATAAGGATTTATTTAGTTTGCAGACCTTCTGAATCTCCCCCTGTCTAGCAAACCCCTCAGGTACAGTCATGTACACTTCTTCAATCAGATCACCATTCAGAAAGGCATTGTGCACATCCATTTGATAGATTTTCCAGTTGGATGCTGCAGCAAGAGCCACTAAAGTCCTGACAGTGACCATCTTGGCAACAGGTGAAAAAGTCTCAGAGTAATCCAAACCAGGTTTCTGACTATACCCCTTGGCAACTAGCCTTGCCTTGTACCTTTCAATTTCCCCTGAAGACTTGTACTTTATCTTGTATACCCACCTACATCCAATAGGCTTTTTTCCAGGTGGTAGATCAACTAATGACCAAGTGTTATTATCTTCAAGAGCATGTATCTCAGCTTGCATAGCTTCAATCCATAAAGGATCCTGAGAAGCTTGATGAAAAGAATTTGGTTCTAGGACAGAAGAATAAGCAGCTAAGGCTTGTTGATATGGTATAGTGAGGTGTGAATAGGTAACATATGAGGACATAGGATAAGTACATGATGTGGAAGGAGTAGTAATGAAGTCTTTCATCCAGCTAGGAGGAATCTTTGATCTAGAAGATCTTCTGGGAAGTATGGAGGGTGACTGAGCTGGATCAGATAATAAAGCATGAGTAGGATCAATGTGCTCCTCTTGAGTAGTAACATTGACAGGTGTAGACAAAGGAACAGTGGTTGACTCTGTGTAAGCTAAATCAAGCACTGGAAATATAGGTGTTCCAATAGATTTTGTGTGTAGAAAAGGAAATATAGATTCAGTGAAAACTACATTCCTGTTTGTAAAAAATGACTTAGAATGGATATCATAGAGAATGTATCCCTTTTGTGTTAAAGAGTATCCCATAAAGACACAAGGTATAGCTCTAGAGGAGAACTTGTCTGAGGTTTTGGTGTTGGAGGCATAGGCCAAACATCCAAAAACTCTCAGATGAGTGAGAGAAGGAGAAGATTTAAACAGAAGCTCAAAAGAAGACTTGTAATTTAGGATCTTTGAAGGTGTTCTGTTGATGAGGTACACAGCTGTAGCAACACACTCACCCCAGAACCTCAAAGGAATGCCTGCTTGAAACCTAAGACTCCTGGCTACTTGAAGGATTGTTCTATGCTTTCTTTCTACTACCCCATTCTGTTGGGGAGTATATACACAGGAAGTTTGGTGAGAAATTCCTAATGTAGACATAAGATGTTGAAAATCATGACTGAAGAACTCACAGCCATTATCAGTTCTCAGAATCTTGACAGAAGAGGCAAAATAGTTGGTTATTTTTGTTAAGAAGTCTCTTAAGACTACTATCACTTCAGATTTGGATTGAATAAGAAATAACCAAGTATATCTTGTAAGATCATCTACAATAGTGACAAAAAATCTTTTGTTATTGTAAGTAGGTACCCTATAGGGACCCCAAATGTCACAATGCAGCAAATCAAATACAGATTTTGAACAAGAAGTACTTAAAGGAAAAGGTAGTCTGGTGTGTTTAGCTAGAGGACATACAGTACATATGTGATTGTCAGGAACAAGATGTAGAAGGGCATGATGTTTTCTAATGATATCTATAGGAGCATGACCCAATCTTCTATGCCAAAGAGTAGTGGAAGAGGATACTCTTTCAGTTTTGTGATCAGCTGAATGAACAGAACATTGGACAGCTTGAGGAGATGAAGCATTGCCTCTGAGAATGTATAGCCCTTGTTCTTCCTTACCAATCCCTTTCACCAATCCAGTGCAAAGATCCTGGAATATACAGAAATCAGGGAAAAAATTCACTGAACACTGTAATTCCTTAGTCAATTTAGACACTGATAGCAAGTTACATTTAAATTCTGGAAGAAATAACACATTGGACACTGGTTGATCTTTTAACACAAATGATTTCCCAGTATGAGTGACTTTGGCTTCATCACCAGTGGGTAAATGTACATAGCTATTTTCACTCTCTGGTAGTCTCTTATAGTCATATATCACATCAGAGTTTGAGGTCATGTGATTTGTAGCACCTGAATCTACTATCCACTTAGAATAGATTGCATTGGACTTAAGATGAGTACCTGCATTGGCTGAACTTGTTGCATTCACTGAAATGTCTGCAGAGTTAGGATTGCCTTCTTCATTACCTTTGTTTAGTAATTGTATAATCTGCTGATATTGATCCTGAGTAAAGTAGGAAGGTAACTGAGCTGCACTTTGTAGATTAGAATTGCTCCCACCAGCACCATCTTCTGCACAGTTTGCATACTGAGCTCCCCCTTTCTTCTTGTTTCTAGGCCAGTCAAGTGGATACCCAACAATTTTATAACAAGTCTCTCTAGTGTGACCAGTGTATCCACAATGCTCACACACCACTGGCTGCTTCTTCTGATACTTTGGATGATTTCCAGTTCTGTTATAGTTCACACCTGTATTCCAGCCCCCTCCTGAGTTGGTAAAACCTGCATTTACATTGTTTTTTCCTGAAGTAAATTGAGTTCCAGTGCCTATATTCTTCCCTTTGTAAGTTGAACTGGTACCACCTTTTTGACTGAAAAACACGGCTCCTTCAAGTGTGTCACTTACCATAGATGCTACATTTGTAAAGGATCTTTGGCTTTCATGATCAACTATCATAGAATATGCTTTGTTCAATGTAGGAGTGGGGGACATCATTAAGATTTGGCTCCTGCATTGAGTGTATGTCTCATTTAAGCCCATAAGAAATTGTAGCAGTCTTTGATACCCATGATGCTGAGCATAACTTCTAGACTCAGCACAGTTACACCCAGGACAAGGCATGATTGCATCAAATTCATCCCAAAGGTTCCTTAATTTTGAGAAATACTCAGCCACAGACAAGGTTCCTTGAGCTAAAGTAGCTATTTCTCTGTGCAAATAGAAGACTCTTGAACCATTTATAGTATCAAATCTCTCTTTTAAATCAAGCCAAACCTTATGAGCATTAGACGCATAAATGATACTGCTCAGTAGCTCCTTACCCACAGAATTCATGATCCAAGACAAGACTATTGCATTCACCTTCTCCCATTGCTCATGCAAAGATACATCAAACTTGTCTTTACTGTGTCTGCCATCTACCAGCCCTAATTTACTCTTTCCTAACAAGCCTATAGTCATAGATCTCGACCACAAGGCATAATTCTCAGATCCAACCAATTGTACTGAAATTAATGAACTACCTGGTGTATCTGTTGGAAATAGGTACAACGGATGATTGTGATCAATTTCTACTCTTCCTGAACCTCTTGATAGAGCTGGATTTACACCTGCATGTGTGTTCCCAGAGGTAGTTGCCATTCTTCCTTCGATTTCTGACCTTGAATTGATTCAAATTCGATCTGAAATTTTCTCTTCTTAGCTCGATTTGAGCTAGAGACCTGTTCCTTCTTCTGAATTTAGCTTCCTTACAGCCTTTCTCACAGCTATCTTCTACTAATTCTCTGTTTCTTCAAACAGATTATGCTTCAAGCTATAGCTTCTCAAAGCTAGCTTCCTTCAATCTTCTTGTTTAACTCGATTTTGGCCCCTAGATCATGGGCTCTGATACCATGATAACTTCCCTAAGGAAGCTCTGACTTGACAGAAAAGAAAAGAAGAAGCAGAGAGGAAGAGAAGTTTCAATGTCTTCTCTATTCCATTAGAATGAATTAGTAAGTGGAGCATTACATAGAGGTAGTTATATATGTAGAAATATGGCACGTGGGAGTAATATAATTACTCTTTTAATCATCTTCTAACTACCTATTAACAAACTTATAACAACTCCTTAACTAACTCTAACTACCATTAGCTTGACTAACTAATTACTCAACAGATACAAATACATCGATAATTGAATGATTTACCATTAAATCTCATTAAATTTATGAAGATTTACTCTGTATGGTGGATCAAAAATGCATAATATATATTAATTGAAGGTAAAATATGTTTAATTAAATATCACATGAACCAAAGATAAAATTTGTCGATATTTAAGGGACTAAAAAATACAAAGGAAAAAAAAAAGGGAACCTCAGTGAATATGCAAGCGACAAGTATTTAAACAACTTGCATCTCCTTTCAAGCTAATTATCTTAATTAAGCTCATTAATCCGTGGATTATCAGAAAACTTGACAACAAGATATATAATTACACATATTAGGGGACAAAAATAAGATTCTTGATGTACGAATTCTCCTCTTTCCTCCAGCAATAACAGTGGAAAGTGTTGATTTTTAAACCTAAAAAAGAAAGTTGT
The DNA here is from genome assembly GCA_029948455.1 of Solanum rostratum. NCBI lineage: Eukaryota > Viridiplantae > Streptophyta > Magnoliopsida > Solanales > Solanaceae > Solanum > Solanum rostratum. Next base: position 20,928,419 of record CM057046.1, on the reverse strand, counting down.
AGTATCATCTCAAATAGTGTTAGCATGATAAGCGTCCATATATATCACGTCAGACCAACCTAATCATGATTAATTGGATTACTAATAATCATATTCATTAACATGTTTCTAGATGTGAGCAAAGGCTAAGCAAAAATTTTATCTCTATAAATTATGAATTTTGTAACGAAGATCGCAAATATTAATAACTGAGTTCTAACTTTATTGATACATGTTCAATAAATTTCTTAGATTTTCGATCGAGTTCGTACCAAGACTTTTAACTCCACATTTAAGATTCAAAATTTATCTTTCTTCTTTTTTATTTTTATTTTAGAGATAAGAGTATTATCCTTCTCACCTCACTTGTGAAATTTAACTGAATAGGTTATTGTTGTTTATTTAGAGATAAGAGTGAAGAAGATGGAAGATGAAAAAGTTGAAGGCAAATTGGTGAGGTCACACTCATTCGTGCCCCTCCCATGCGTTGCACGCGAATCTTTGGCAAAACACAAGAGGCTAAGTGGGTGAAATGTGTCAAATAAAATAATAATTTTGCATCTCATCAATTACCAAACCAATTGTACAACAACCTCTCATAAACAGAAAAAATAAATAAATTACACACAATGTTTTTCCATCAAATCACAGTAAATAATTATGATAAGTGTATGGTCACCGAGTCAAGATTAAAAAACTTCAAAAGATGAATAAGTAAACACACGAAAAATTTAAAAAAAGTTCAAAATCTACTATATATACACATAAAAAGTAATTTAATCTTCTGTAAACAACGTAATCTTTCGCAAAAAGGGATCAGTGCGAATGAACTTTTGAACACTTACTAGCTCCGGTCATTTAAGTGAATATAGAAGTGTACGTAGCTTTATACATATAACGTATTTAGTTATTTGGTGTAAATACCATTTGGAAGATAAATTTTCAATTTCAGAAGATCCTTTTTCTTTTTCTTTTTTTTGCATTGAACATTTCATTTAATTTATTGGTGAAGCGTAAGTGACCTCGCTTTAATTTGCTGTCTTCTCTTTGTCTCCGATAGAAATAAAGGAATTAACCAAAAAGTCAAATAAGAATTTATTAAGGAAAAGAAAATCTTGAAAAGGGGCCTCAATAATCACCAAATAACAAGAATGTGCTTGAAAATTTAAGGTTAGAAAAGGAGGGACGATAAAGCAACTTATGAGAAATTAAATGGGGAATAAAAAGCAAAGGCAAAAGAAGAAAGACACAGAAAAAGCTGCAATTAGTATAGTATTGCATTTTTATCTTTCCACATAAGTGACAACAAATTCATAATTAGGGTTTTGGATACTACCATTGGAATTTTCGTCTTTTTAGGAGAGCCAAAGGAATAATGGTCATGCCTCTTTTAAATACATACTTCGTCCTATTTTAGTTATCATGTTATATTCTTCAAAAATTAATTTAATTTATTTTTAAAATTAAATTAATTTAATATTTTAAAATAAAAATTTAGATATTCTAAAACTATAAGAAAAATATTATTGATTACAATTTTTTTTCCATATCATTCATGATGAAAAAATATATGTTATTCCCGCTGGTCCCTTTTACATATCACCTTTTGATATTGCACTTGCACTAAGAAAAAAAATGATTTTACTACTTTACCCTCATTTAATGTACATTCTTCTAGTTGGTCAAATATATTTTTTCAGAGTTCATTTACTATCAAGGGTAAAATAGGAAGAACAATGTCATTTATACATTGATTTTGTGAAATGACATATATTAAGGACCATATATTTATAGTAAGGACGACATATAAAAGAGACAGAAGGTAGTAAAATATTAATTAAAGTCTATATAGTTTGACTCTATAAATAGAACTAGGGCGGATCACGGAGAGAGTAATCAAAAGCTAATTAACACATTCAAAACAAGATTGCTTCCCACGTCCCTATGCTTTAATATCTTAACAACATATCCTTGTATATGAAACAATGTTACTTTTGATGTCTATAACGCAGTGAATTAATCTAACCAAAAATTGTGTTGGTTATGAGGTAGAGGAGGCAATGGCAGTGGTGTTTGGTCTGTCGCCTTAGTGGCAAAATTCATACTTACATTCACTTCTAACAAAAAGGGAGGCCTACAATGGAGTGGCCCCAAATCTAGGCTTGATTTACATAGATGTATCTTTTATTTTAAAATTATGCAAATATAACTTTAAAACTTTACCCTTCTAATTAATGTTAGACTCTAATTGATGTTTCTTCTTTCTTAATTTATGTGGAGTTATTACAACTCAGTATAAATTAGATGATATGTATAATATATATTGAATATAAAACATACATTATTTATATATATTCAATACATATTTCATATGTGAGTGTTAATTTCCCAATGACATTTTATGCTCAAAATGAAAGAAAAAGAAATGGCATGAGAGACTTTTGCATGGCCATTTTGCCAGTTCATGGAGGGGTGTGTAATGAATGAATATTACAAGTCGAAGCCCAGTAGTTATGACATATATATATATATATATATATCAGATTTGTCTTCTCTTGTGAGTTGTGTGCATGCCCCTAATACATACAATGTTTTAAGTCGTAAAGTAGGAAAATTATTTACATCTACCAATTATATACACATAAGAAAGGTACAACCATATATTCCACCTAGGGGGCGTAGAAAGAAAACTGACAAACCGCAATAAATTGATAATTCATATATTAAATACAGAAAAAAAAATGATTAGTGATTTAGATTGATTTGAAGAAAAATAATAATTCACAATTGATTTAGTATGGCTTGATTTGATTTTAACTAGAAAAAAGTCAAAAACGAATCAAATTGTTGTCTTCTGTATTGAAAATAGTAAAGCAGAAACAATATCCAAGGTTGTGGATTCTTTTCTTCTAGCATAAACCGGATAAACATTAAAAAGTAACGGTACATCAAACTTTTATAACTTAAGTGAACTCAAAAAACAGCAATAAAATCACCTAAAGACTCCACTTTGTTCGTAAGAAAATGTATGCAGAAGAAGGAAGAAATTCGATTTTTGAAAATGTAGAAAATTCTCTCTATTTATAGCCAATGAAAATGGGATGAAAAGATGTGATCATACCTGTTCATAATAGACTCATCTATTCAGAACAAGCATGGTGTCTTTTGGGGAAGGAAATGACTGCTCGAAAGGAACAGGTCCTTTTCGTGAACTTTAAATTAATCTGTGAATTTAAATTAATTAATTAATAATTTCTGAATTTATTTAATTATTAAATAATCCATACATTAATTAATTATTAAATAATTTTATGAATTAATTAATTAATAGTATCGGAAAAAAAAAAGAAAATCTACTGAGAATAATAAATAAATTTTGTCTGAAAAATTTATCAATCAATCACATCATTTGCCAAAGTTAAAGTCGAAGCCAAGCCGAGCAACGGCACGAGAGAATCTCCTGTACTCAACTCTTTAAGAGCAAAAAGAAGTATTTTTTAATATAAAGACAAAACTTTTTCCCTATTCTACCAATAAGAGAGAAATGACTTTTTATTTTCCCTTTACTTGGTCCTCCCAACAATCCCGCACACGAATGAAGAATGGTTATTGTTTAAAACATATGCATAAAAAAACTGTGTGACTCGTAAGTAGGGATTAATTGCATTTGGATAAGTAGGTTTTCTTTTAAACTTTTCAAAGTAAACATATATTTAATATACTCGGTCAATTGATAAATTTGATATCTTTGCATCGTCGAGTTTTGATGTATACCTAGAGAACATACACAATTAGTCGTTTAATTATTTTTTATTCTCATTGTTTTATTCGTTTCGGCCATGAACATTTTTTGGTTCGTTAGTGCATAAAGAACTGCTTTACTGGATTCTTCTTGAAGCGGCTTACACTTCATACTTATATAGGTGATTTCTGAATGTGTTATTTCGAAGACACACTAGTTGACATACCCTGTATCAAACTTCGAAATCGTTAAAAGGTTCTAATGTCTTATCATTGTTATCGAACATTGTCTCATCATGAGAATAGACTAAGATATTTTGACAATTGAACCGTCATCGTTGACTTCGTTTGATCTCCTTAAACCTTGATCTTAGGATCTTTAATTTTCTAGGTAGAGTTACCATTACGATGCTTTGTCCTCGGCCATAGTCCCACTCCCGTAGATGATTTCTCAACTCCTTCTCTAGTTAGGGCTTTTGGAAGTAGATTCAACACTTCTCATTAGAGAGTATTTGTCTAATGGTATTGTGTCTTCATCGTATGTGATGAGACTTACCATTATATATAGCACTCTCAGCTTTTTTTTTTCATCTTGACTATCATAATGTACAAATATAGGAGACATTGATTTGACCCAAAATGAAATATCTTCTAAGAAATTCGAAGTCGTTTAATTTTTCACCTGTCTTATCGAAGGTTATAAACTCAGACTCCATTGTAGAGTGAGTTATACATATTTTGTTTGGATAATTTTCAAGATATTGCTCTTCCATCAATAGTGAAAATATATCTACTTGTAAACTTAGATTCTGTTGATCCCGTATTCCAATTCGCATTACCATATCCTTTTAACATTGGATACTTGGTTAATACCAAATAAAAGTTTGAGTGTGTTATAAATACCCCAAAATTCATTTCATTTTAAAATATATGACAAATCAAAATGACATGATACGATATAGTTGGATAAAGCCACGTGATCATGAGAATATCAAGGATTGCTAATGCCTATATTTACTGCCTATTTGTTTTAAATTAAGATTGAAGGTAGGAGATGAAAAAGGATAAAACAAGTTATCAAAATCATACAATCTAAAGTGAGGAATTTTTAAAGGACAAAGTTATCTTTTTTCTTAAAATTTAATTTCGAGAAACACACATGTTGACCATCACATGCTTCTTCACACCGTAGTAATACATTGAGAAAGTGATTTTTTTTATAGCTGACGCATAGTTTAGTGATATAAAAATTAGTTTAGTGATTATATTGTTACAAAAATAAGATTATGACATTATTGTTATAAAGAATAAGTTTGATAATCATAAAATTTTGAAAAATTATAATGATATACGAAATCAATTCTCTTTTTATAGAATTCACCCTTGATTTTATAAGACATGAAATCTCGTGGTTTCTTCTAAAATTTGGAATAGTTTGGATATGAGAATAGGTTATAGATTTAAAGTTAGTTTATATGGTAAAATTGAGTGTGAATGGATTTGAGGGAAAAATAAATTTGATTATTTGTATAAGAGGTTAATTAATTCCCAATTAGCTCTCCACTTCTACCGGTGAAGTGACTAGTTCCACTATTTTTTGGGTCCATTGATCACTAATGACTACATTAAGGGCCTACCAAAAGAAGGATGACCCTACATGTTTCCTACTTGTAACCCCGTTGGGTAGCACAGATAGCGACCCCAGACGAACGCCGTTGCCACTTGCTTCATACCATTTCGCACTTAAAACTTATACAACGTCATAAGAAAATTATATGCATTCTACTCACAGACGTATTTAGGATTTTGAAATAAAAATATGTTTGAAGATATAGATCTCACTAATTTGGTATTTATTATTAAAAATCATTAAAATAGATGTTAGATTCAAATTTCTAATCTCACTTTATCATCACATTATATGATACTTCAAGCGTACATTAATATTTTTTTTAAAATATAACAATACTATATCTGATATCACGACCATTGCAATTTGCGTTTCGTGTAGCGTTCAGTGTGTGCTATGTCAATATAAACACACATTTTTATTTATGCAACTTTACATAAATTTAAGTTTCTATGTGTGCATATTCAAAATTGGAGAACAGTTAAGATCAAATTTAACGATATATTTATATATAACGTCTTTATTAATTGAACGACTCAGCGAAGTTTAGGATCTTTTAATTACTGGATCATCAATTTTGTAATGATTTATTTAGTTTTCATAACAAATTAACTGATAATTCAATAACAATTATTGAATTATAGTTTTACCATTAAATATACAAAATTCTCGAAATTCACCTCTTCAATTATTTCTTCCCTTGTACTCTGTTCTGTCGTTTTTTACTTTTATTTCCCCTGCTTTATTCATTATTCCTTTATACCCTTTCTGGCATTTTATACAGCCCATATATTCCCAAGGATATTCGAAGTGATCAAAAAAGCCTTTGCTATAAATGTTGAAATAGCACCACGGAGTCCATTCTCATTTTACAAATCAAATTCTCCCAATTCATTTTTATTTGTCACATTTTGTGGATCCTCGTACCATACTCGAGCTTTGGTCACATTTAGCTTCAAATATTAGTTAAATTGACTCTAAAATTGAATAATGACAATAAAGTCACGTGGTCATGACACATGTAGAGCAATATAAGTTATTCAAAGCACAATTTGGTATCATAAATCTCTAAACTGAGACATTAATTTCATCAATTAATAATAATTATTTCGTCAATGTATATTGCCACCTTCCAATTTATCAGACATGTTGACTCAGCAAACAATCTCATTTTTTTAATCCAAAATAATGAATAACATGCAATAATAATTTTATATCAAGATTCAGAGTATTCCAGATTAATTATGAGCAAATTTAATGGATTGGAAAATTTATTTTACAACATCAAGATAAAATACTTATCTCTACTTAGTTTGTTTAATACAATACCAAATGTACTAGCACAAGAAGTTGAAACTATATATTCATAATTAAGATATATTATAGTATATAGTTATGTGCTAACCATCATACTGATCATGACTTTTTCCAATTTTCATCTTAAAAACATGATGTATGATATATCTCAACACAATCATCGTATAAGAAGATATCAAGCTAATTCATGAATTGTATCAATTAGATATCGATTCATAATTTTGAATTCGATATATATGTTTAAGTATGTAAATCAATGAAGTGAGTGGTGGTGTATATGTTGATATAGACCTATGTACCAAATGCCAATGGTGAATTCAAGTCTTGGAGAATAGCTAGAAATAACAGATATTTATACTCAGCTTATGCCCACTGATAAAATAAGAAATTTCATTAATTAAGAATATTCAAGATTAAATATATAGATATGAAAAATATAACCATCTTTTACTATTGCTTGTGCCAAGTCCAACTATGGGTCAAAATCCCTTTATTTGTTATGATGCAACATATTTGGTGGATGAGCTTTATCACAAAACATCATAGTTTATTATGTTTAAACTACCAAAGAAGAGAATGGTATGAATACATCATATATCCTTATAATTGGAAACCAACCATCGACACATTTTGTTTTTGTTATAAAAGTGTGTTATACGCAACACTAGCTGCTCCAATTATTATTTTCTATAATTCAGTCACTGTCTTTAGTGATTCTTAAGAAGCTTTCTATGAAATGATAACCATTCTAAATTATTTTGCATGCCAAAAGTACTATTAAACCAAAATTTAACGAGAAAATACTTAGCATAAAACTTGCACATAAGTTTTGCCAAGTCATGCAAGTATATAATCATTTTTGTAAGGACGCATATTTACTTTCTAATTTAATCGAATAATGTGATGGCTACCATCAGTCCATGGACTAAATAAAAACAAAAAGTACTTTCTTTTTGTATAGATAAGGGGATAGAAGATAGATGCCATGGCCACATACTTATATTCCCTTCAATTTTTAATCCTTCCTAAGTTGATTCATCAGTATATCAAGTGGACCCCTACACTTTTCTTCATAGTCATCACTGGTTGATTTGGTTATCAAATAGTAATTTTACGACTAAGTATTATTTCAGTAGAAAACAAAATTGACCAACATGGCTTTCAATTGCCAATTTAATGCATTTTATCCCCACATCAATACTTTTATCTCCAAAAATATTGTGATAATTTATTTTTTCTCTCCCAGGAAAACTAAACTCAACATTTCACACACAAGTTTGAACAAATCATATTTAATGGGGGTGGCCCTCTTCCAATAAATGGTTGATGGTCTACTTAGTATTATTATTTAGATATATTGAAAAGAAAGGCAAACTTTCTTGTCCCCATTTGTATATCGTGAAACTTGAGGTCCCTTATGTGAGAATACTTAAAAGCCAACTTTGAAAGTGATATATTATACACACACCTCTTCTTTCCTTTTACTTTCTGCTCTCCTCTTTATATCATTACTTTCTTTACATGGTAGAAGTATTCTTTGTTTTTTCTTTTCTCCAAAAGGGGCAATTCTGTTGCACTATAACTTTTGCTATGTGCAGGATTTAAGAAAGGACCTGACCACAAAAATGTATTATATGGAGTCTTATCTTGCATTTCTGCCAAAAACTATTTTCAAGATTCTTTATATGCACACATATAGAGATTTTAAAAATTAAAAAATATCGTATATTTATAATTTACTTTATTGAATTATTCTAGACCGGCTTGCACAACACAGGATAAGCATGTGGGCGTCGCCACTCTCTTATTGCTGGCAGGCAGTTGGCTCCAATTAAGCAAGTAAAACAATGAGCAGTACTTCTATTTGATATTAATGAATTTGTGTGCAATGCATATGTATTACGAAAAGTATTCAATGACATAATTTGAGTCATAATTTTCACTATTGTTTTTTTAAAATCATAAATATAGTTTTGTACGTACGTAATTTATCTCCTAAAAAATATAAAATTTCACTAAATGAAAGGACAAATATGAAAAAAAAAATTCAAACATCCATCTTAAACTTTGAATAATTTAATTATTTTGAACAATAAAAAAAGTCACAACAATTCACTTAATATGAAATTGAGGGAGTATTAACCAGGAATAAGGTCCTCCAACTTTCCCTTAAAAAATAATCCTAAATTAACTACTCGATTTTCGATTATGTGTTAAAATTATATTCAAATTGAAGGGTCAAGCACATGATGAGACTTTTTTTGACGATGAGCTAATGTTAGACCAAAAGTTTAACGGATGATAAATTTTCTTAATCTCGAAAAGTACAACGGCAAGATTGACTCTTTTCTTTATTAGCAATATTTACACATGAACCATAAGTAAATTAAGATTAGCTATATGAAATTTTATTATGCATGACACTCTATTTAATTCTAGTTCAGTGTAAAACTATGTTAAGTGAGTAATATCTATACATATTTCACATAACATTTTCTCTGTTTCAAATTATTTGAATTTTTTAAGTTTCTTTTAATGTTCAAAATAATTGAATTGTTCAAAGTTCAGAATGTTTGAAACTTTTTTTATATTTGCCTTCACAAAGGTTGATAGTGAAAAGTACGATATAAATTTTATATTTGAATATATTTTTTAATTTGTATGCATTATCTTATAAATTCAATTAAAATGATAAGAAAGGAGTAAATGATTTCTATTGTTTATTTAAAGTAGTAGAATTCACTAGATATGTACCTGTAAAATAGAGTAGAAGAAGAAACGGATTTTTTTAGTATTATTTTAACGATTTATTTTTATTTTTGTGTTTTCCAATTTCATTTATTTTGTGGTTCTACATTTTCCTTTTCTTTTAAAAATGGACAATCCCCTTTGATTCCTTCTGTTTGCATGTCTAAATCTAACTGCAAACTTGACTTTAAGGACAAGAATTTTAGGAGTGCTTGATTTAGTTGATTCATATCAATTTGGTCAGCATCATCATTAATATAAATTGCATTAGTGCAAGCCAGATACTAATAAATCCACAACCTTTAGTTTTATGTCCCTTCTCTTCTCTCTATTATTATTCTTTTCCTCTTGAGCAACTATTTAGGGAGTTGTCAATCTTGTTGTGTAATTTACCAAACTTTTAGACAGGATATTCTAGTGGTTGGTTCTCTTTTGTTTTATAGACAATATCTACTGCTAGTACTGGTGTCTAAAAAACAGTGAACCTTTCAACTGTTGTAGAAATTGGCTTTGTCTCTCATGGTTTTGAATATTGGTTGAGTTTTTTGGGAAACAAAAAGACACATAACATGAAGTTTATGAAACTTGGATCTAGGCCTGACACTTTCATTACTACTGAGGCTGTAAGGTAATTAACTTGTTTTCTTTTTTCTGTTTCTTGAATTCAACAAGAAAAAAAATTCAGAAGGTTTCAAAGATTTTTCTTCCTGTTGTTGATGCAGATCAGTTAATTCTGAAGTTATTAGTGATCTCATAGTTCAAGTAAAAGGTAGCAGATATTTGCTTCACAAGGTTAGATTCTATACCTTTTCTTAGAGTTGAAATAGTGCTTAGACATGGATTTTGCCTGAAGTTTTGTTAGTGAAAAAAAAAAAAAAGGTTCTTTCACTTGACATACTCCTCAACAAGTATCTATTTCTAGTCATAATTTGCATATCCAAGTGCCTACTAATTTGGTTATGGTATGTGTTAAAACAGTTTCCCCTGCTGTCAAAGTGTTTAAGGCTGCAGAGGCTATGTTCTGAAAGTCCAGACACCTCACAGCACCAAATTGTGCAGCTACCAGATTTTCCTGGTGGAATTGAAGCATTTGAGCTATGTGCGAAATTCTGCTATGGAATTACCATTACTCTAAGTGCCTACAACATTGTTGCGGCTCGGTGTGCTGCAGAGTATCTGCAGATGACAGAGGATGTAGAGAAAGGAAACTTGATTTACAAACTTGAAGTATTCTTCAATTCTTGCATACTTTCAGGTTGGAAAGACTCAATTGTGACATTACAAACTACTAAGTCCTTCCCTTTATGGTCTGAGGATTTGGGAATTACTAGCAGATGTATTGAAGCCATTGCTTCAAAAGTCTTAGCTCATCCTTCAAAGGTGAATTTGTCGAGGACCTACTCGAGAAGAGGTCCAAGGGATGATGTTTCATGCAATGAAAGAGAAAGCAGGAGGCATAATAAAGCTTCATCTAAAATTTGGTGGGCTGAAGATTTAGCAGAATTGAGTATAGACCTTTACTGGAGAAGTATGATAGCTATCAAATCTGGTGGGAAAGTACCTCCTACTGTTATCGGTGATGCATTGCGCGTTTATGCATCAAGATGGTTACCAAACATTTCAAAGTACGCTAATCTTGAGAAGCAACTAGGACATGATCAATCCGAATCGGATTCAATTGGAAAGCACAGGCTGCTTTTGGAGTCAATAATCAGCTTGTTACCAGCTGAAAAAGGGGCAGTTTCTTGTAGTTTCTTGTTGAAACTGCTTAAAGCAGCTAACATTTTGAAGGCTTCTTCTTCATCCAAAATGGAATTGGCAAGAAGAGTTGGCCTTCAATTAGAAGATGCTAGTGTTAATGATCTGTTAATACCTTGTGTGTCACACACATGTGACACAATTTATGATGTGGATATAGTTATCACCATATTACAACAGTTCATGTTGCAGGTGCAAAGTCCCCCAACAAGTCCACTAAGAAGGAAAGGAGATTTTGAGAGGAGAAGGTCTCGTTCCGCGGAGAATATTGACCTTGAGTTTCAAGAAAGTAGAAGATCTTCTTCAGCATCACATAGCTCAAAACTCAAGGTAGCTAAGCTCATTGATGGATATCTTCAAGAAATTGCTAGTGATACGAATTTGCCCCTCTCAAAATTCATATCCATTGCTGAAGCAATTCCAGAATTCGCCAGGCTTGACCATGATGATCTTTACAAAGCCATCGACATCTATCTCAAGGTAAAATTGCAGATAACAGAAACCAAAAATGTTACATCCAAGTGTAGAAATAAAATAATGTCCTTTGCACATGTTCTAAATGTTTTTTTTTTTAAAAAAACGAGGGACATTAGCAAGTTAAGCTGTCGATGTATATAACTTAAACTGTAATGAAAATGCAGGGGCATCCAGGGCTGAACAAGAGCGAAAGAAAGCGACTTTGCAGAATATTAGACTGCAAGAAATTATCAATGGATGTTTGTATGCATGCTGCACAAAATGAATTACTTCCACTAAGGGTAGTTGTTCAAGTTCTTTTTTTCGAGCAAGCTAGAAGCGCCATGTCTGGTGGTCATGTAACAGAGTTGCCTAGCAACATCAAGGCACTTCTAGCAAACCATGATGACACAGCCAAGACTTCAGCATCTTTTAACAAGGCCAATAAAATGACACCAGTTGATGACCAGTGGAGTAATGCCTCAGGCCTAAAATCACCAAAGTCCAATCTTTCTACTCTGAAAATGAAGCTAGCTGAAGATGATGATTTGGATGAAATTGGCAAATCTTCAAGAATTAAAGCTTTATGTGTGCTTCCAAATCGACCTAAGAAAATGTTCAGTAAGTTATGGTCAAACAATAGATCATCATCAGTTGCAAGTGAAAAAAACTCATAATTTATTTTTAAAGGTAACATAGACTCTGTTATCACTATTGTGGTCTTAAGAATATTTTAATTCTTCCTTTTCTTAGTTTCTGGAGAACAATTTGTAGCCTTTAGAATAGAGAAATCTTTATGCTTTTAAGTATTGGTGTAAACTGTAACCTAAGTTAATAAAAGTACAAAAATTTCACAATTAGAGGGGAAAATCTTGTGTTGAACTTCTTTTGTTAGAGAATGGAATTGAAGAGTGAGCTCACATGGATTTTAGTTAGGAATAATTAGGGGCAATTTACAAACATCTACTAGTAACTATATAAAAGGAGTATAGTTTCAATTAGTTATAAACTAGAGGGCGGTGCCGGTGCGCAGCACGGGGGGTGGGCGGCGGGGTAGGGGACAGGGTCGTTACGTGTTAAACGCACCTGGGAGGGGGTGGGAGTCAACGTTTGCAGTAGTAAAGGATGAAATAGAGTAACATTTAACTAAATATTAGCGAGGCTTGTCTTGAAGCCGACAGTACATTAGTGCAAAGAGTTAATTTACATAAGGGCTGGGTGGGTGGGTTGTTGTTGGGTGCAGCGCAGATTGCGGCCGTGGGTAGGTGGGCATAAGGAGTATTGCTATGTTCATGGCGTGTGTTGCGCAGTCGCCCGCGGAGTTTTCCTCGATTCTGGGGTCCTGCGTATTGTACTGTGGGTGGTAGTGTGGGAAGTTGTCAGTATTCGGTATTGTAGAGATGAGTGAACAACATAATAGGCATGTTTTAGTTTTGTAGTATGCACAAGCGAAGCACGTGGCACCTCATTTTCCTTTCTTCAGTAGTAACACAAGGCAGGGCTTTTGAAGCATCTTCTTAAGGTATTGAAAGCATAACCTGAAGCAGGAAAGAGCGTGCTATCAGTTTAGTTATTCTAAAGAGTGTAATGTTTGAATTACAATCGCATAAAATATAACATGCATCTATAAGAAGAACACAGCAGACCAGTCTCTGGAGGTTTAGATCTCCCTAAATCACTGAATCTGGCGGATGTGGAAGTTAGGTTGGCATACTGGGCGAGGTAATGGATTCACCAAAATTAATTAAGGGAAGATTAGGTTAGGGAGGATACGGCACAGGACATTTGACATTTCGGAAATAAAGAAAACACAAGTACCTAACATGAAGAGTGAGCAGCAGCAAACTTATCTTCTGGAGTCTTGGGGTGCAAGTGTGCGTACCTGTTTATCTTGTAGCTTTGTCTTTCGTGTGTGCCGGATGTAGCTGCTGGCACGGGGGATGCGCATGTGCAAGAGATCGCAAAGTTGATGTTGCGCTATAAGATCCGGTGATGCCTGGGCAGCTTGAGTCCACCGGGCAGATTGTATGCAGAAATTTGGCATTTCTGAGTTGAAGACGACCTTTGCACAAGAGACCGGTGTGGCGTTTTTCCCTCCAGCGTTGGTAGTAGTACTTGCTGTCGATTTGGACCCAGTCTGTCAAATTAATAAACATCTTAATCCTATTTCCGAGGGTGCAAGCACATACAACATTTACTCCTTCATGTAGCATCTGAAGCTGATAGAATCTTAAGTGAAGAGAAGTCTATCTTTCTGTTAATTTTGGTTTTGTTCTTGCAGTAGGAAGTCATAGTTTGCCAATTACATGTGAACATGCCTGGGATGTTCGCAGTTTATAAAAAGGGGAACCAAAAAATCCAATATTAATATCACCGGAGGAAAGCAAAATAATACTTCGCATAAATAGAGTAATATTTTCAAGGCAGATCAGAGGAATGTTACCTTGAGTGCACAATTCAGTAAAGTGTGGCCCTTTCTAAGTGGATTGCCTAAACAGTATCGCATTATTTCCACGGATCCCCACTGGCTTTTCAAGAAATCTTCCAAATCCACCGGGAAGAGTCTGTATGTATCAGGGGGTATGCACACAAAACAAATTAATGAGTAGTAGAAAACGAATGAGAAGGAGTTGTGAGCTATTAAGGAATAAAGGGACACACCGTGCCATACCTTTTTTTCAATTCATCCAATTCAGTTCCGTCAAGAATGCCAGCACTAACTGATCGAACATGAAAGGCCTGTTTGACTGCGTAAGTTGATTGGCCTTGGGGGAGCAAAGTACGTCGTTAGAGGGCTCTGCGCGTACATGGCGTCCCTCTATGACCTGTCCATGAAAAAACCCAGCCGAGTCCATGGGCCGTCGTAGGCCGTTAATAAATTCCAATGTGGTGCACATGTTGTTCTTATGGAAACCCCCAGAAGTTTCATCTATATTAAGATGCCTCTGCTGTCATTTCAAAGTTTGTATAAGCCGGCAAACAATGGTTTGGTAGTTCATATAATCACTTATTAGTACGCCTTTGATTGCGCTATCATTTTCATGCCTGGAGAATGGAAAATCCCAAGAAAGTGAACGACCATGAAAGGTTTGTGCTTTTTGGTCAGTAATTTCAGTCGATACTTTCGATGATGAACTTTCTTCCGTGCGCTTGTACACTGAGTGTGGGAGGGGAAGTGTGGAATTCACTATTGTACATAGCGATGGAGGAAAGTTCATCATCGAAAGTATCGGCTGGGATTGCTGAAACTGTCAACCGTGCTTTCAGTTAAAGACAAGGCAGGCTACTAACGAAACTACACAAACCCCTGCACTTGCTTGATTATGGAGGTTGCACAATAAGCTAAGTGGATTTTTTTCAGCGTATCCTTTTATCTCCGAAAATTGAAAAGGAAGCACGAAGGGAAGGTGCACTTTGGAAATCTGCACTGGAAATCTAGTGTGTAGAAGAAGCTTCTAGAGGTTTCCACAAGAACAATATATCAGCCACTTGGGAATTTCTTATCCTGAAAGGATGATGGGGGGGCGGGTTGTTTATTGGACGTGGTTTGTAGAACCCACCTTTGTGCAGACGTAATCCCTTGTTTAGGTCAGCCTTTCTTACTGGAATGATCACCTGAGGAAAGTAATAGAGCATGTTGGGTTCACCGGAAGTGCAAGTTAAAGAGGAGTGGACTTTAACCGGAACAACACGGTCCGGTTAAACCTGCAATTACATATCAAATCATGGTCCATTAACCAACATTGAAAATCCGGGCCAGAATGGGAGTCCACATCGAATTCATAATCACATAACTAATGTAGAAACTATGCAACAAAATTGTATAGAGCTTGAAGCAACATACGATGAATCTCGGAGAAGAAAGTAAACTAAACAAATCAAAATAACTCGAGCACGAAAACAAAACTAATAACAACCACATTGTATACCTTAAATTATCAAAACAGAATTTAGGCCACCAAAAAAGACCTAAGTGGTGCCTTTCAACTTTCACTCATCAAATAAAAAAGAACAAAAGTATCTGGGAAAATTGAAATTGACATGTATGTTGAATAAGACATTAAAGCATCAACATAACATTAAAATTAGGAACATATCCACAAAACCCCACATTTGAATAAGACTCAAATGTGGTACAGAGGGATTGTTTGGTAACAGAATTGCTGTGTGGAAAAACACCCTTTACATGACAGTGAAGTGTGAAAGTCGCAGAGAGGAGAGAAGCAGTGAGTCTTTTTGAAAAGTTCTTTTGTCTTCTTGTTTTGCTGGTTGGGGTATGCTATAACAGTCGGAAAAATGAAAAAATAAAATAGGCATATTGTCAAAGAACTTGCATGTACAATCACACTCTGAAAATCCGAAGCCTATACCTCTTTCTAGAAAGCAAACAGTGTGCATGCCCAATTCGAGTTTAGATATGGAACGCCTACACCTTCTTCCACATCTACACTACATATCACCTGCA
Organism: Solanum rostratum; assembly: GCA_029948455.1. Classification (NCBI taxonomy): domain Eukaryota; kingdom Viridiplantae; phylum Streptophyta; class Magnoliopsida; order Solanales; family Solanaceae; genus Solanum; species Solanum rostratum. The sequence goes on along the minus strand of CM057046.1, from coordinate 20,912,325 downwards.
TGCATCCCGAAGCGGTAAGGAACTATACGGAAGTTCTAAGCACTCTAGGAACTCAAATTTGGAAGGGGAAAACAACAATCTTAGCTATAACAGTGGAAGAATTGGAAAAATTAAATAGGCAAAGACGAAGATGGAAGCTGTACTTACCTGGAAAGAGTGGAAGCCGCGAACGCCGACGCAGTGGTGGTCTTCTCTGTAATACTGAGGAAGGAGTGAACAGAGAACCACCTATTAACGGCGAAGCAGCCAGTAAGCCCCGAAGCAAAGCGGAAGGGCCAACTGCGGCGTTACGGAGTAGAGAGAGAAATTAAGAAGGAAACGGAAGATGTACTTACCTGGATAGAGCCAGAGCTGAAAAAGGCGACGGTGTGATACGATTCTACGGCGAGCTAACGAAGGGGCGGAAAGAACCGAAGAACGGAAAGGGTTACCATATAGAGTAGGAAGGGAATACGACGTAGCGTAATGGCCCTGCAATACCCGGTAATTACGTAAATGCCATCAGGCGTCCGCCTTCAGAAATAGCCACGTGCGACGTTGAATTTACCAAAATGCCACTTTGGTCGTCCTTTAGTGGCACTTATTATTGATTCTAATAATGAATATATTATATATCGAATTTTACCATAAATTGTGGGACCCACTAACTACATTTGTGTAAAAATTAAAAATATAAATATTTTCAGAGAAATACAATATTTCAATATACGAATCTCCATTTATATTTCTCTCCATCGAATGATTTTGTTTCTCAATCATATCAATTTTTTATTTTTAAATCTTCTCTTTTATCCCCAAATCGTGTTTTTTCTTCCATTACAATCTATTGCTAGGTAACGGTCAATTTATTTTTATTAACTTTTAAGTTTGTATATGTTTATATTTTCTTATAGTTTCATAAGATTTCATCTTTATTCTTCGATTTTATTATCAATTACAATTCGATATGGCAATAAGGAATCTTCGATTTGTTCTTTATTCTTCGATTTTAATTGAATAAAAGAAATCTTACCCTTTAAGCATAAGATTTGGTCATGGGACTATAGAGAACAGAAAGTTAATCATGCATCTGTTTTCGACAATTTCGTTCGACGATAATATGCGTAATTCTTTGATTCTCAGTCACTTCGTCATTCTTTTTGTTGTTGTGTTCTTCTCTTCTTGGTCTAGCTGTACTACTAAACATTTTAATTTGGAGATTTTAATTATGACTATTATTCTTGTTGATTTGTGATTATAAAATTATGGTATAAAACAAAGGAAGAAGATCAACTATATATATATATACACACACACAAAACCAACAACGTATATACCTATGGAAATAGATCAGAAGAACATTAGCTATTAAATTCAATTTGTATACAATTGCATTTTTATATTAATTACTTTCATATGTAATTACCTGTATAAACTTTAAATTTATAGAACTATCATATATATATATATATATATATATATATACACACACACAATTAACTACTTTTATATACAGTTTCTTAACTCTCTCTATATACACACACAAACACATTGTTTCACGTATACATATACCATTTATAAATGTATGGTTTTTTTTAAAAAATGTAACTGTACTTATAAACACATGATAATTAAATATACAATTGTCACAAAAAAAAGTATATTGACATTATATACAAGTTAACAGATCCTTGTACGGATATATATATCTTTTGTATGTTGTTAGTGTTTTCTGTAAAAATAACTAAACACACATACAAATTCAAATTAAATATAAAAATATAAAATCACCACAAAAATATACTCTTATATAAATCACTACTACGGACCTCAGATATACATTTAGAGATTATAGATTCAATTTGAACTCCACAATAACAAGCAAAAAGAATTGTATTTGGACCAAATAATCAAACATAACATTTTCTCTAAATATAAATTCAAAAAAATGTATAATCAACAAACCTGCTAAAATTTTTATATAAAGTAACTTGACGATTTAAAAAAATAAATTTATTTGGATTAAATTACGTATTTGATTTCTAATTTTGAATACTACTCAAAACAAGTTAGTATGGTGTTCTTCTTTCGGAAGAACTCAATTTAGGAAAGATATTTTATTAGTATTTAAATTCCTTAGATGATAGGATTTATTCTCATTTAAATAACTTTATGTCCACAATTTTAATCATTCCGTTTTAAAATCGATTTGTATAACCTTTAGAAGGAAAAGTTTAACCTACAAAAGAATTCTCCCACAATAAAATTTATTATAGTTATAAAGTGTAATGAGAAAAACTCTACCCATAAAGCATTACTATGTTTAATATGTTTGCCATTTGCGAAAATTCTTCTTTTCGTCATACATGTAGACATCAATTTATGGGTCACAAGTTGAACTTCTAAATAGGATATAGGGGTTCCAAACTGAATGGCAAAATGACCTTGCCATCAATAGTTTGTGTAAAAATGTCCTTATTATTATGTTAATATATCAGAAATGGTAATTTTAAAATAAATATATTTCTTCTTCTTCTTTTCTTTCTAAAAGCACATTCTTTTTCTAATAATATTTTTTGTTTTTAAATTATCATACTTCATTCAAAAATGACTCAAAAATAAAAATATTTTCTATTTTATGATAACTTTTTTATTGTTATCTAAATGAAAATCACTAATGGGGTTGCTATGATGACATAGAATAATTATTATAAGGGATTTCGATAAAAAAAATTACTTTTGAAAACCCTATTCTTGTTTCTTTTCTTTTAAAAATCACTTTAACTAATAAATAAATTAAAAATATTTTTTTTCTTCTTGATCTTGTTTTGACAATTAAAATAGAACAATCCCATGTACCTTTTTAATTGGTGATACATAGGTCTTATATATAAGATGATACTAACCTTGTTATTGATTTTCATTTAGATAATGATAATTTTTTAATAAAATAAAAATATTTTTATTTATTAATCTTTTTAAAAGGAAAAGGAATAATATATTTATCTGAAAAGGGATATTTTTTGACAAAATCATTTTTGTTCATTTGACATAATTTAAAAGATATTATTCTAACCTTTCTATTTAATTAATTATATTATATCACAAAACATTCTTTCATGTGCCAAATGCGTTGAAATTCCTTTTAATTATGAATGGCATTGAGATTCGAACCCAAGACTTGTATCCTCTTTGTTATCATATTCAATTGTGTAGAAAAATTAAAGTCACACATTTTTTTACTTAATTAATTACATTATATCGTATCTTAACACTACGTTCCAAAATAAATGTCATCTATCTGGTGCTTTCTGCCCAACAGTCTTACAACTATAATAGCTAATCTCACTCACATTCATTTGTTTCTAAAGGCTCATCCTTTCAATTTTTTAATACTCAGATTCTGAAGAGATCATTCAAGATAAGTGGTTTTAATACCAAATATTAAAGAAGTTTGTTTTGTTCATTAAATCAATAGTAATTTTGCACATAATAGCTAATAAGGTTCGTTTGAACATCAGAAGATGCTTCCAGTTTTTCTTATCCTAATAATTATGTCTATTTTTTTTTTGGGGAGGGGGGGGGCATAAACAGGTTAATTATTAGTATTAATTTACAGATCTAGGTGCTCGACATTTGTGTAAGATTTGCAACATGTGGTATATGTCAATTATTTGGTATCCACATGCATATAAAGTTAAAATTTTCTTGGGAATTTAGGCTGTCCAATTTGTTTTGGAAATTTCCCTTATTGTTATTATTGCACCATGTAATTGCCAAACAAGCATGATACATAATGTGGGAATTTGGTTTAGTTGACACGGACATATTCATAGTATTTTGTTTGGATTTCACAAAAATGTAGTAACTGCAAATATACCCCAGAGAGGATATGTCAGATTTTATAAAAGGGTACAAATAATTTAGCATAAAATCCAAAGCTGCCACACTAATGTAGGGTTGCATTTGATATAACAAGATTGCATGCTCACTTTTAAATTTATTCATTCATTTTGGTGCACAATTACTATATATTTCCCATCCTTGTTCAAAGCAAATTGGAATTAGAACCCACTTTATTTGTTTATTTCCACTAACACTTTTCTTTTTCATATTTGTTTATTAAGTACTGATATACTACTATTAACTATTTACCTCTACTTCAATGATTAACTGAACTTTCTGTTGTCTCTTTTCCTTGATGTATTCGTTTATTATAATCAGGAAGTGGAGAACTGTACTTTACTACCTTGACTGGGACTATACACTACAGCAAAAAGACTGATGGGCAACAGATTTATTTTAACGATAATATTTACTGAAAATTGAGTTAATGTTATTACATCTTAAGTAGCTAAAGTCTTGTAATTATTTAAAATTGATTAAATCTAAATTTTAAAATGATTCGAATTATATCAAATTCATAAATATATTAGTCTAAATAAATGTTACGGATTAATATAAGTATAAATTTTATAAATACCAAACTTAAAGAGTGAAATTTCCAAAAATCTCGACTTTTATCTAAATTACTAAAACTACCAGTTTTTTTAGGCGTTTGATACCTAAAACATGCCGATTGATACGTATTAACATACAAGTTAAATTGGATTCTGTTTCACTAATTAAGGAGACCTAACAGATTTTTAATTCGCGACGCCTTAATTAGCGGTGAAACAAACAGTTGGGTATAATGAGCCCCAAGAAAGTCGCAACAGATTGGTGCTATTGAAATTTAAAAAAAAAATATACTGGAGCAGACAGCTAAACACAACTGTTTCAGCAAATCAATCCTCAGCGGAAAAAAAAGATCCAATATGAATATTTCAATTTTGATTCGTTATTCAGGAAGTTGGGACTCTGATGTGTTGTACAATCAATACAAAAGTGATAGGATCGTTGTTGGTAGGGCTAGGCATTCGGTCGGTTCGGTTCGATTTGTGAAATTCGATTTGGTTTTTCGGTTTAAGAAAAATATAAATCGAGACTGAACTGAAATAAATTCGGTTCAGTTTAGTTTTTGCAATTTCGGTTCGATTTAATTTTTCGGTTTGAATATTATTTCTGACTCTTTTTTTCGATGAAAAGTAATTGATTACTTACAAGAAAACATTACTACAACTCTATAAAGATAAGCTACTCTATATTAGTAACCAATTAATGAGGTCATTATTTAAAAATGTGAATAGTTACATGTATTCAATTGCTATTTGAAGTGCCATAACCTATAAATCAAAAGTCTACCATTTGATTCTTTCATTCCTTGACATATATGTTCCAAGTTAGCAATTGGGATTTAAGGATTTTATTTTTCACTAAAGTAAAGTAATATTATTTGGAATTGAAATTGGACCTTCAATAAGTATATGTTGCCTGATTGGGCTTGGGAATTTGCCAATTCATGTTGGGTCTATACTATACATATTATAATTTATAAGTTATAGCATATGTAGAAATTTGTTTTTTCGGTTAACCAAAATAAAAAAAATTAAAACCGTTAACCGAACCGAATTATCAATATTTTAAAATTTAAAATCGAAACCAACTGAATAAATCGATTAACCGAAATCGAAATTTAAAAAAAAAATTGGTTCGGTCGTTTTTTCAGTTCGAACCAAATAATGCCCACCCCTAGTTGTTGGTGATTACATTTCTTTCTGTAATCTGCGTTCGGCCATTGCTGCCGAGTTGGGGATTGATGAACAAAGGAAGGAGATGGTGATTCGATACATTATTGATGGTAATTCATCACCAATAACAATTCGCGACGACATGAGTGTGAAGTTGTATATCGAAATTAAGAAAAGAGAACCTGGATTTGGGATGTACCCTTTGTGCGTAGATACATGCGATGTGGATCATGTTAACAAATATTTATTCGACGCATCGTCTGGCATGGTTGAAAATCAGTGTGCTATTTCAGAATATATGGCTGATTGTGATGTATCTAATGTGATTACTAATTCGTCCAATGTCGATGTGAAGGTTAAACAGATGTAAAAGGATAAAACTACATTTGTTGAAGGCATGAGCAAGTATAAGATTGAGAAAGGATTTAACTATGGAGTAAAAAGATCCGACACCAAAAGGTAATCACATATTAAATGTTTATTTGTTGATTCAATTTAGTGTGTCAAATATAATATCAACTGTCGTTTAATTTGGATAATACGGTTATGATATAAAAAAAGTTTCTGACCGACTCATTTTTTTTAGTTTTTGATTTTTTAGTTAATATTTTTTATGTTGTACGATTGATGATTCTTATTATGTCTGAATTTGCAGTTATGTATTAAAGTGTTTTTCCGATGATTGTGCATGGAGTATGAGGTCGTCATGCCAAAAAAACACGGAATTCTCCAAAATAAGATACTTTAATGATACACATAGTTGTATAATGAGAGATAGGATTTTCAACAAAGTGGAGGCAACGCTATCGTTCGTCAATGGAGTCACTACCCCAAATTGGTGAATCACAAACAAAATCACACTCCAAACAACATAAAGGATGATGTAAAGGCTGCATATGGTGTTGACATTACATATCAAAAAGTGTGGCGAGCTAAGGAACGTGCATTGGATATTTTAGGGGGGGGGGGGGGGGGTAAACCAGTGGATGGTTATAAGCAGTTGCTCATGTACATACACATGTTAAACACCATGTATTCGAATTCGTATATAAGAATGCACAAGTCACCTAATAATGAGTTCATGCATCTGTTTGTTCCGTTAAGACCTCTTATGAGAGGATTTCAATTCTGCCGGCCTGTTGTTGTTGATGGTGCCCATTTTGGTGGAGCTTATAAAGGAACATTTGTATCGGTTAGTACAATGGATGGAGCAGGTACTAATAAAGTGTTTTTAATTTGTTATTAATTATTATTTATGTTGCGTAGATTTTGTAGTTCATATTTGAATAATTTTATAAAAATTTAAACTTTGTGTAAATATAGGGTGAATACTGCCATTGGCGTATGGAGTTGTTGATACAGCTAACGATTCTTCATGGTTTTGGTTCTTTCAACAGTTCAAAAATGCTTTTGGAGAGAGGAAAAATTTGTGTTTTGTATTAGATCGTAATGAAAGTATAACCAAGAGTGTGGGTCTTATCTTTCCAAAGGTGCCACATTATGCTTGCGTTTGGCATCTTTGGAAAAATATGTGCGTAAATTTCAAGAAAAGTAAAAATATGATGAGTGATAAGTTTTATGCTATAGCAAAATGCTACAGGATTGAAAATTTCAACAAAATAATGGTCAAAGTCGTTGAAATCGATCATAGGGTAAAGGATTACCCTGTGATTTTTCCAAGTTTATTAATGAACAATAATATTGAATTTAGTGTATATAAATGTGTCCAATTTAATGAATTGGTATATTTTGCATCTCTCAAATCAACAGACATGAAATTTTCTTAAATAATTGATAAGTAATATATCTAATTACCAAGCTGAAGTTACTTTTTTATTTTCATGTATCTTAAGGATAAAAATTGAATATACTTATTTGATGTTTCGAGTATTAGTTAACAGTGAAATCAAATGTGCAAAAAATTAGTGATTCATTTTTTAAGTATAGTATTATTATGTTACTTTGCATGAGTTTCATAGTTTGACGTAAAATATGATTCTTGTTTAAAAAATGTGTATTTAAGTATAAAGCTGGAGTTGATTTTTGATTTCATGTATCATGATAACTGGAGTTGTGCGAAAAAATGAACAATTAATTATCATAACATATATAATTCAATAAAAAGAAACATGGCTATCAAAAATATATAGGTATTCACAAAAAAATAGTGTAATTAATGTTTAATTACACAATAACTATGATGCCGTTAAAGTATAAAAAAATAATTGCAGTTGTGTTAACAAAAATAATATTAAAAAAGTCTCTGCTGGAAAAACATATGATCAAATTGTGCTAAGAAAGAAACACTACTTTGTTGATGTCTGCGGGATGAAATGAATCTTTTGGCCTGGGAGGATCGTTGTTTTCACTTTGAAAACCTTCATTTGCCTTGTATAGTCTGTAGTTCCATAGAAGCGTAGCATATCTTTTTCGAAGGTAAACAGGGTCTAGTGATTGGGATGGAACATGAATCCAATCACTAAGATATTCTGCAAATGTAGTGATATATATACCACAGTCACTGCATGTAGTATATCAAAAAAAGAAGAAGGAAAAAATTAGAAAAATGTGTATATAACGGTATCATAAACAGGTTTTTATTAAAAACTTACACGCTATTGCTTCATTGTTGAGATACTCTGTCACGCCCCGGGAGGGTACCCTAGGCGTGGCCGGCACTCAGAGACTATTGCTAGCCCCCAAGCGAACCACTTAGCTTCATCACATCCTTCATTATAGACATTGCATTGCGGAAGGAAGTAGTAAACAATACTTTAAAATAGTGGGCCAATGGCCAAACATCAATTTGATTATCAAAACCAAGCAAGGAATTATTGCTCAGTTGTCAAAACATTCACCTTGACTACATCATTATGTCTACAAAGCCTCTAACATTCCTTAAAACGTCTAGGAAGAGGACCATGACATACCATGGCTACTCGACTCAAAGAACAGGATAACATTCATGAATAAAGGTTCCCTCCGGAAACAAGGAGGCTCACCACAGTCAGAACTTGGAAACACTTGACCTCAACGGGGCGCCTGCTGAAGTCCTCTAGCTCCTGTATCTGCATCATGAAACGATGCAGCGCCAAATGGCGTCAGTACGTGGAATGTACTGGCATGTAAAATAGCTGGAACACATCGTTAGGAATATACGAACATAACGTACATCATCATGAGACCTTAACATTTATATCAGGGAAACATTAACATTGACCTTTACATTAACATTGACCTTTACAATAACATTGACCTTTACATTAACATTGGCCTTTACATTAGAGTACTATTAGGGAAACCTTTTCTGAGAGGCCTAACTGGGAGTTTCTTTAACCGACAACCATCACTTATGAGCCAGTGATGATACAACGAAGCGATGCCGTTGCCACATCCATCCATTACCCTGCCCAGGGTAAAGGACATTACATTAGTGGATCCATAAAACATAACATTAGTCCTCATTTGGGACAAGATAGGAGCCATCCGCATTGCGGTTCAATCCTCTCTTCCTACGCGGGCCACGTAGTTAATGGACTCAAGTGGGACTCACTTTTATCCATTTCGGTGCTCAATACTCCTCCCAGGACTCGACATTGCTCATAAAACATTAACATTCATTTGTCCCATAGGGACACATTACATTATCATTAGTCCCCATAGGGGCATAACACTTTATCATTGACATCTCCTTTACATTAACATTAACATCATTGTCATTCCATTCCATTAACATTAACATCATGGACCTTAGGGACACTAGTTTAGGAACTTTGACTCTCAACTTAGAGACAATCCCACATTCACATGCTCAACGTTCATCATTCATTATTTTATCATTACTCTAGACTCTACACACACACCCATGTTCATCATGCATGCTTTTCTAGGATACATATACAATAGATATAGGGTTTTTAACTAAATGCTTTTCAAGAAAATAGTTTAAAAAGGATGCATGAGGGTTTTTATGAGGGGCATCATCAATGCAGGAAAATATGTAGGTTTACGCATAAAATAATGGCATTTACTCATTACATTACATGAATTAACATGTTTCACTTCATTACCCTAACATCATTCACCATTAAACTTTAATACATTACTCATGGGGCACATGGGAGGACATTCCCATGCTTTAAGTATAGCCTTACATACCTGAAAGAAGATAGTCACACTAAAGCACCTTCTTTCCTCTTGCTCTCTTCAACCTCCTTCAAGCCCTAGCCTTAAGAACCTTAGGAAGACTTCTTCAATGGGGTTTTTCAACCCTTTTTCGTGAAAACCGACCTATATAGGTCATAGGGGTACGTTTAGGATAGGTGGGATTGGACCATACTGCCCTTGGAAATTTTAAGAAATTAAATCCCGTCCTGAAATAACACAGTCCGCGACGCGGACTGGTCGCGGACAGTGTATTTTCGGAAATTCAACTCCGTCGAAATTTTCAGGAAAAGATAAGTGTGTCTCCACGACCAGTCCGCGTCGCGGTTCCGTCACGGAGGCTCACTATTTTTCGTTTTGGAACGAAAAATTATCTTTTGACTCGGTTGCTCTAAAATTCGACCGAGACCTTTCCCCCACTCCATTTTCAGTGCTGATCATGAATCCGCTCTCGGATTTTCGATCCGAGCATCGGAAGGCACGTTTCTCGCACACCTCTCCTTGAGGGGTATTTCGGAAATTTCGCGGGCGTTACATTATCTCCCCCTTGGGATCATTCGTCCTCGAATGATAAGTAGGGAAGTATTTTAGCACGAATAGGCTCACGACTCACCTCAATATTACTTTGATAGTCTACTACCTTCATCTTTCATTGGTCTATAAGCTCATTTATTCAACATTAACAATTTCACATGGAATTCATGTAATATACATTAATTTACATTAAGTAGGGTCATTACCTTCGATGCTTCCATCGACCTCGGGCACGAACAAGTGCGGGTACTTTGCTTTCATCTCCTCCTCAGCTTCCCATGTGGATCCTTCAACGAATTGATTTCTCCACAGTACCTTAACAGAAGCTATCTCCTTGTTCCTTAGTCTGCGAACCTGCCGATCAAGGATTTGGACTGGGGTTTCCTCATAGGACAGGCTGTCCTTGATTCCTGTGCTCTCTACAGGCACTACCAAGGCCGGATCCCCTAAACATTTCTTCAACATTGAGACGTGGAACACTGGATGAATCCCATCTAATTCAGAGGGTAGTTCCAGCTCATAAGCAACCTTTCCAATCCTTCGCACAATTTGGTAGGGACCAATATAGCGAGGACCCAACTTCCCTTTCTTCCCAAACCTCGTGACACCTTTCATAGGTGATACCTTCAGATAAACCCAGTCATTCACCTCAAACTCTAAATCCCTTCTCCTTACATCTGTGTACGACTTTTGGCGGCTCTGGGCTGCCTTTAACCTTTCTCGTATAGTCTTCACCTTTTCCATGGACTGGTGGACAAGGTCTGGCCCAATCAGCCCGGCCTTTCCAACCTCGAACCACCCAATGGGCGATCTACATCTTCTCCCATACAAGGCCTCATAAGGGGCCATTCGGATACTCGCATGATAACTGTTGTTGTATGCGAATTCAATCAAGGGTAAATGGTCGTCCCAATTTCCTTTGAAATCAAGAACGCATGCTCTCAACATGTCTTCCAACGTCTGGATAGTGCGTTCTGCCTGGCCATCCGTCTGTGGATGAAAGGCCGTGCTCAAGTTCACCTTAGTACCCAGCCCTTTCTGGAACGACTTCCAGAAGTGAGAGGTAAATTGGGCTCCTCTGTCTGAAATAATAGACAAGGGAACTCCGTGCAATCTCACTATCTCCTAAATATATATTTTGGCATAATCTTCGGCAGTGTTAGTCGTCTTGACTGCTAAGAAATGTGCTGATTTCGTCATTCTGTCTACAATCACTCATATGGAGTCATGTTGCCTCCGAGATTTCGGTAAACCCGTGACAAAGTCCATGTTCACCATCTCCCACTTCCATTCTGGAATTTCGAAATTTTGAGCCAGACCACTTGGCCTTTGGTGCTCAACCTTGACTTGCTGGCAGTTGGGGCATCTGGAAACGAATTCTGCGATGTCCCTCTTCATTCCACTCCACCAATAGACCTCTCTCAAGTCGTGATACATCTTGGTGGAACCTGGATGGATGGAGTACTTAGTATTATGGGCCTCAGCTAAAATCCTTTCTCGAACACCATCGACATTAGGGACACATAATCTGTTCTGGTACCTCAGTACCCCATCTCCCCCTTTGGAAAAGGCCATCACTTTTTGCTTCTGAACATCTTCTTTTAGTTGGAGTATAATTGGATCTCGATCCTGCTTCTCTTTAACTTCAGTCACCAGGGATAATGAAGACCCATTTTGAACACTAACTCCTCCTTCATCATTCTCTTCAAGTTGGACCCCCAATCGGGCCAACCTGTGCACCTCTCTCACCAGTTCTTTCTTTTCTTCATCAACATGGGCCGTGCTACCCATAGACAACCTGCTAAGAGCATCAGCAACAACGTTAGCTTTACCTGGGTGGTACATGACGCTCATATCATAGTCCTTGAGCAACTCTAACCATCTCCTCTGTCGCAAATTGAGCTCTCTTTGGCTGAATACATACTGCAAGCTCTTATGGTCTGTGAACACATCCACATGCACTCCATACAAGTAGTGGCGCCAGATTTTAAGTGCGAACACAACGGCTGCCAACTCAAGATCATGGGTAGGATAGTTTCGTTCATGAACCTTAAGCTGTCTGGAAGCATAGGCTACCACCCTTCCTCTTTGCATTAACACGCACCCCAACCCAACTCTAGATGCGTCACAGTATACCAGAAGTCATCTGTTCCGTCAGGCAATGTCAACACAGGTGCAGTGGTTAACCTGGTCTTCAGCTCTTGGAAACTTTTCTCACATTCGTCAGACCATTGGAACTTAGCCCCTTTTTGGGTCAGTTTGGTCAATGGTGCAGATAGGGAAGAAAACCCCTCCACGAACCTCCGGTAGTAGCCTGCCAACCCCAAGAAGCTTCTTATGTCAGTCGGAGAGGTTGGCCTTGGCCAGCTTGCCACCGCCTCAATCTTCTGGTTATCCACTCGAATACCATCACCCGAAACCACATGGCCTAGGAAAGCCACTGACTTAAGCCAGAATTCACACTTGGAGAACTTAGCATATAACTCGTGGTCCTTAAGAGTTTGAAGGACAACTCTGAGATGTTTAGTATGCTCTTCCTCATCCTTCGAATATATCAAAATATCATCAATGAAGACGATTACGAACATATCCAAGTAGGGTCTAAATACCCTGTTCATCAAGTCCATAAAGGCTGCTGGTGCATTGGTCAACCCAAAGGACATCACTAAGAATTCAAAATGACCATATCTTGTCCTGAAAGCTGTCTTTGGGATATCACACTCCCTCACCTTTAACTGATGGTAACCCGATCTGAGGTCTATTTTTGAAAAACATGAGGCACCCTGAAGTTGGTCGAACAAGTCGTCAATCCTAGGAAGAGGATATTTGTTCTTGACTGTGACCTTGTTCAGTTGCCTATAATCTATACACATTCGAAGCGTCCCATCTTTCTTTCGCACAAACAACACTGGAGCACCCCACGGAGAAACACTAGGTCTAATAAAACCCTTCTCTAACAGGTCTTTCAACTGTTCTTTCAGCTCCTTCAGTTCAGCGGGGGCCATCCTATATGGCGGAATTGAAATAGGCTGCGTATCGGGGAGTACATCAATACCGAAGTCAATCTCCCTATCAGGAGGGACTCCAGGTAAATCCTCCGGGAACACCTCAGGAAACTCATTAACAACTGAGACCGACTCAAGAGTAGGGGTCTCAACATTGTCAGCTTTAACTCTTACTAGGTGGTAGATACACCCCTTAGAGATCAACTTCCTTGCCCTCAGGTAAGAAATAATTATACCCTTGGGTGCAACATAACCTCCCTTCCATTCTAAGACCGGTTCAAGTGGGAATTGAAACTTAACCACTCGGGTTCTACAATCTATGGATGCATGGCAAGCGTGAAGCCAATCCATCCCAAGGATCACATCAAAATCCACCATCTCTAATTCTACCAAATCAGCCAATGTATCCCTATAATAAATGGATACTACACAGTTTCTATAGACCCTTTTTGCCAGAATAGACTCTCCAGTAGGAGTTGAAACGGAATATGGCTCACGTAGACATTCTGGGGCAACTTCGAACTTATTGGCCACATAGGGAGTCACAAAGGATAAGGTGGCACCCGGATCAAGTAATGCGTAACAGTTATAAGAGAAGATTTGAAGCATACCCGTTACAACATCTGGGGCAGCCTCTCGGTCCTGCCGATTTCCCATAGCATACAGACGGTTCGTTCCGCCTCCAGCATTCGTAGCAGTAGCCCTCTGTTGACTGCCCGCAGGGGGCGCTGTAGATGACTGGGCTCTATTACCTCTGTCGTTTCCCCTCTGGCTCCTCATAGGACATTCAATCTGGATATGGCCAGGCTGTCCACACGTATAGCATAAATTGGTGCCTTCCCGGCACGCACCAAGATGTTGCTTGCCACATCTGCCACAAGTTGCTTTTTCTTTGGGGCCCTGGGCGACACTGGCCTGGGACTGAGATACCTGTGCTCTGAAATTCTGATGGCCCTGGGTCCTTTGGTCATACCTGTGCTGCTGAACATGTGCATCCACCATCGGTGTTGCATGGCGAGGAGGTTTCCTCTGAAAGAAGTTCTTGCTGCCCTTGTCCCCTTTTTGCTGGTTTTGTTCCTGGGCCACAGCCTTGGCTTTCTTGCTCTGCTGTTCCTCCCTGTCCCTCTTCTTGTCCTCTTCGGTCTGTTGAGCGTAAACCATCAGCCTGGAAATATCCATGTCTGGGATCAGCAATGCTGCCTTGCACTCCCTCTTCACATGTCTGCCCAATCCAGACACAAATTTTCTCATCCTGGCCCTCATATCAAGAACCATCTCCGGAGCATACCTCGACAGCTGGGTGAACTTTAGACTATACTCTTTGGCGGTCATACCCTCCTGTTTTAAGTTCACAAACTCTTCAACCTTGGCTTCCCTTAACTCTTGGGGAAAGAAATGATCGAGAAAAGCACTCTCGAACTCTTCCCACTCGGCTAGTTCAGCACTTTCACCTCTAACATCCTCCCATTGGTTGTACCAAATGTTGGCCACATCCTTAAGTTGATATGAGACCAACTCCACTCCTTCAATCTCACTTGCATGCATTGCCCTTAGGATCTTGCGCATTTCATCAATAAAGTTTTGCGGATCCTCCTCAACCTTAGAACCCGTATAGACTGGCGGATTCATCCTCAAAAAATCTCTGAGCCTGGAAGTAGCAGTTGGATCTTGGGAACTGGAGCTTGGGGCCTGGGGACCACGACTGCTACTTTGCGAGGCCACCAACTGGGTGAGCATGGCAATGGCTCCCCTGAAGTCTGCCTCTGAAGTGGGGGCTGACTGTGCTGGGGGTGCTGGTGGAGCCTCAGCAGCTCTAGCTGGTCGTCCCCGTCTCCTTACCTCACGTTCTGGCAAGGGGTTCTCAGTACTTGGGACAGAACCGTCTCTTTGGGCAGTAGTGCGTTTTGGAGGCATTATCTACAAACGCGTAACGCACGAGTTAAAGAGGTTTGCTTAAAGCCAAGCTCTAGCGCACGACTCAGAACATCAAAGAAGTGGAACCATTTCCTAATGCCCCGTAGCATCCTGTTTATGAAGTGTGGTGCACAACACACGCATAAACGAGACTCTACTAGACACGGCTTCGTAGACTCCCTAGGACTCTTGAACTCTGTGCTCTGATACCAAGTTTGTCACGCCCCGGGAGGGTACCCTAGGCGTGGCCGGCACTCAGAGACTATTGCTAGCCCCCAAGCGAACCACTTAGCTTCATCACATCCTTCATTATAGACATTGCGGAAGGAAGTAGTAAACAATACTTTAAAATAGTGGGCCAATGGCCAAACATCAATTTGATCATCAAAACCAAGCAAGGAATTATTGCTCAGTTGTCAAAACATTCACCTTGACTACATCATTATGTCTACAAAGCCTCTAACATTCCTTAAAACGTCTAGGAAGAGGACCATGACATACCATGGCTACTCGACTCAAAGAACAGGATAACATTCATAAATAAAGGTTCCCTCCGGAAACAAGGAGGCTCACCACAGTCAGAACTTGGAAACACTTGACCTCAACGGGGCGCCTGCTGAAGTCCTCTAGCTCCTGTATCTGCATCATGAAATGATGCAGCGCCAAATGGCGTCAGTACGTGGAATGTACTGGCATGTAAAATAGCTGGAACA
This sequence comes from Solanum rostratum, assembly GCA_029948455.1. NCBI lineage: Eukaryota > Viridiplantae > Streptophyta > Magnoliopsida > Solanales > Solanaceae > Solanum > Solanum rostratum. Next base: position 20,896,386 of record CM057046.1, on the reverse strand, counting down.
CATCGTTAGGAATATACGAACATAACGTACATCATCATGAGACCTTAACATTTATATCAGGGAAACATTAACATTGACCTTTACATTAACATTGACCTTTACATTAACATTGACCTTTACATTAACATTGGCCTTTACATTAGAGTACTATTAGGGAAACCTTTTCTGAGAGGCCTAACTGGGAGTTTCTTTAACCGACAACCATCACTTATGAGCCAGTGATGATACAACGAAGCGATGTCGTTGCCACATCCATCCATTACCCTGCCCAGGGTAAAGGACATTACATTAGTGGATCCATAAAACATAACATTAGTCCTCATTTGGGACAAGATAGGAGCCATCCGCATTGCGGTTCAATCCTCTCTTCCTACGCGGGCCACGTAGTTAATGGACTCAAGTGGGACTCACTTTTATCCATTTCGGTGCTCAATACTCCTCCCAGGACTCGACATTGCTCATAAAACATTAACATTCATTTGTCCCATAGGGACACATTACATTATCATTAGTCCCCATAGGGGCATAACACTTTATCATTGACATCTCCTTTACATTAACATTAACATCATTGTCATTCCATTCCATTAACATTAACATCATGGACCTTAGGGACACTAGTTTAGGAACTTTGACTCTCAACTTAGAGACAATCCCACATTCACATGCTCAACGTTCATCATTCATTATTTTATCATTACTCTAGACTCTACACACACCCATGTTCATCATGCATGCTTTTCTAGGATACATATACAATAGATATAGGGTTTTTAACTAAATGCTTTTCAAGAAAATAGTTTAAAAAGGATGCATGAGGGTTTTTATGAGGGTCATCATCAATGCAGGAAAATATGTAGGCTTACGCATAAAATAATGGCATTTACTCATTACATTACATGAATTAACATGTTTCACTTCATTACCCTAACATCATTCACCATTAAACTTTAATACATTACTCATGGGGCACATGGGAGGACATTCCCATGCTTTAAGTATAGCCTTACATACCTGAAAGAAGATAGTCACACTAAAGCACCTTCTTTCCTCTTGCTCTCTTCAACCTCCTTCAAGCCCTAGCCTTAAGAACCTTAGGAAGACTTCTTCAATGGGGTTTTTCAACCCTTTTTCGTGAAAACCGACCTATATAGGTCATAGGGGTACGTTTAGGATAGGTGGGATTGGACCATACTGCCCTTGGAAATTTTAAGAAATTAAATCCCGTCCTGAAATAACACAGTCCGCGACGCGGACTGGTCGCGGACAGTGTATTTTCGGAAATTCAACTCCGTCGAAATTTTCAGGAAAAGATAAGTGTGTCTCCGCGACCAGTCCGCGTCGCGGTTCCGTCGCGGAGGCTCACTGTTTTTCGTTTTGGAACGAAAAATTATCTTTTGACTCGGTTGCTCTAAAATTCGACCGAGACCTTTCCCCCACTCCATTTTCAGTGCTGATCATGAATCCGCTCTCGGATTTCCGATCCGAGCATCGGAAGGCACGTTTCTCGCACACCTCTCCTTGAGGGGTATTTCGGTAATTTCGCGGGCGTTACATACTCCTTCCACAAACTCAACTCTGAAAGGCACTTCTTAACCAACCATTTCCCCAGTTGAAACATCCTTGTACGCATCAAGCTTTGACCAGTCCATCCGAGAGGTTTTTTCGAAGAGACCATTGTCGAGTAGATAGGTTGGCAACATCAAAGCCATTTTTTAAATTTCGATGGATGGTTTCATACGCCTTGATCCCAGGGATGAGTCGTAAACATGTATCGTCCTTTCTTTCAGTATAATTACAACAAGTACGCAATGGAAATCATCATTGCAGTTTACAGGAATAGACCTTCTCTACAAGGTGCCAGAGATATCCAACAAGTATAGAGTATCCCTTGATCATGTTCATGATAGATATCTCATGCCTAGATACAATAACAACACATTGAAAGTATTCCTGACTACTTATATCATTGTCATCCTGTATGTCATAGTACCTTAAATGAGTAGCCTTTATGAAGCCATTGAAGAGACAGTTGGTTGTAGTATATTTGTAATTGTCGCCAAATAGACTCTTCAATTTCTTTTGAAGGTAGTAGAAGATGACATCTAAGTGCTGCGTAAATGAGCCATTTATTCATCAACATAAACCAAAATCTTAAAAGGTATCAACAGTAACAAAATCTGATCATTAGGTATATAAATTGTTTTTAGGTGTGGTTGTGATATGTTGAGTTGGTTTTCAGGAAGCGTTACAAATTATCATAAATAGTCTGTGTTTTTTGAATGTAAATTGAGGAATAAGTATAAAAAAAAAGGGGAACGACTATCTGTTCAGTGGCATTAAAGGTGTCAGAAATCTACAAGTAATGTAGTACGTATAACAACAATAACCTCGTCCGTCCAACATCTTTTTTCTTGAGACATCAGAAAGAACCAATCCTTATCGGTTGGTGAAGTAACAACAAACTCAAACCTAGGAACACCAAGTGATGAAAATCCTTTTCGGTAATGTGTTTCACTTGATTTCCTAGATGAATTACGAATACAATTAGGATGTATCTAATATCACAATATTTTTTAAAATTTTAATAATCTGTGACTTACCTTTTCTCATGTCTAATGAGGAGTCCTTTCTCGATTCAGATCTCAAATCATTGAGTAAGTCCAAAGGAGGGTCATAACAAATCCCATATCTGTCAAAAGGCAATTTTCGACGAAGCATGTAAGTCATTTTCTCCTTGCCTTTTGCACTTGAACTGAAATTTGCCAAAAATGGTGACTGGCAAAATTTTGAAGGGTTTCTACTACGTTGTGCAGAGGTCATTAATGGTGCATGCAAAATAATGTCTTTGCATGGAAGAGTATTTGGTAGTTGGTTGTCGTGGAGTAGAAAAGGATCATCTTCTTGCTTGGTGCATGTCTTCAATGTGGTTGCTGTTACTGGTTCTTGCAGTTAGGACAAAAGTGCCTCTATAGCTTGATTAGTTCCTTCTGAAAAAGGAGTGAAGGCCGATGAATCTTGAAAAATAAGTATTAAGTCAGTAACTTGTTAACTTTAAAATAAAGGCTATTGATTACAGAATAATACTGTTTACCATCACGTCAGTCATTGCTTTGTCAAAATCCATATTAGACTCAATGCTTGCTGATGCATCATGAACACTTCCATATACACTATCCCGTTTTTGATAATTCGTTGTTTCAACAGTAGCAACAGCCTAATGCGACAGATAAAACAGTTCAAACGTAAATAAAAAAAATGGAGATTGTTTTCATAAAAGAATACCAGAGAATATAAGAGATACTTCATGTGAAGCATAAAAAGGATACATGGTAATATAAAATATAGTTGAGAGTATAATAGATACTTGTGAATTACTTTACTGATACATCATAATGGTACATAAAACTTAAATTGTGCATATATGATAGCAACATTTGAAAAAACAAATATAACACCTAGTACATGAGGTATCAAATGTATTCAAATTTGTTCAATTACATGAGGTATCAAATCCTAGTAGTTTTGACATGTTGGAGCTCATTAACATACAAGTTAGATAAGAAAGTAATCGGATTTATAAATTATTTAATGGTTTACCTCAGAACCTCCCAGATGAATATTTTGTTGACCGATGTCAGACAGTGCTTTTTGTTGCTCCGTAGCATGTACCTCAGGTGAAATAATCTAAAAAACAACATTTGAAGCAGTTATGAGGTATAACAAAATAAAATTTCATTAATATTTTTTATGTTACCGACCTTAAATGTGGTTGAGATGCCTCTATTAATTGGAATATTTTGTCTCTCTGTTGCTGGTGTCATAAGATCAATCACATTGTGATTTTTTACGGCCACATCAATTTAGAAAGTAGCCAATATTTGGTTAATTATATGCGCAGAAAACAATGTGTTCTTGTCAAACTAACTGAGTAAATTGAGATTGGTTTATAATCAACCAACCTGCAAAGATTCGTGCACAACATCTCCTTGTTGAATATCACAAATGGGAATATTATGGTTTCTGAGAGGTGGCTTTTCCTTGCCGGTCAATTGAGGGTCATTTTCAACGCGATCGGTCACATTTGAAGATGCATCATGATCGCCAATTTTATCAACTTCGGCTGGAGCTTGATGAGAAACTAATCCAGCAGTAACCTACAAAAGATGAGAATGGACAAATGGAACCAAAATAATGACTGTTATTTGACAAAATTATGTTAAAAACAATCTTGCCTAAAAAATGATATAACTAACTTCCTTGATACCTCAGTTGATTTATGGTCAATATTTGGTTCGTTAGTGCAATGAATTGCTACATATGCGATGTTGTCTTTGCTAACATCACTATGGTTGGTAGGGATTGTTTTGTCCTTATCGATGTATCTGTTAGCACGAACATCTATATCAACTTCTATATGTTTATTCAGTATCTCAGGAATGGATGAGTCACTGGATGCCTGCATATAATAAAGAAGATGATACAAGCTAAAGACGAGAGAATAATGGTCCTAATTGTCGTATTTGTTCGGAAAATAACACATCATATTGACTCCTTGATCCATGTTTTCCTCTGATTGACCATCCAAGGGAATAGCAAATGCCTCATTTCTTAAATAAATCACCTCATCCTTTATAGCTTTCAATGTGTCATTGTGATGTGATTTTATCAATTGCTCAAGGGCATTGAACCTGCTGTCAACCTATAAATAAATTGAATGGTGTTTCAATAACACTGGATACAAGCATAACCTATAAAAAAAATAGTTTACAAACATAATTTGAAACTTACATAATCCATGAGAAATTTCTTGGCTACTTTTATGTCTTCGCTTGACATGTGTTGTCCATTAAATAAGGCATCCCGGAGGGGGGGGGAGGACAGAAGAACTGGCACATGTCGGTGTATTTTCAGAATTTTTTGAAAATTGGACATTTTTTTAGGCATAGTTGATCCAGTTGTCCTTGCTTTGGTTGGCGTTACTACCCTACGTTTATTAGGTAAAATCAGAGATGAAGTAACACAAGTACACTTTGACTTTTTGAGCAACATTTCTGGTGGTTCAGATGTGAAGTGTTCAAAGATGGATTGCTCTCAAATTCAAACTTTTCTTGGACGATTGGATGATGAAGTTGGGATCGATGACGACGAAGGAACTGAAGCTGGGATATGATCTAGCACCACTGGTAAATCAAATGTAGCAATTTCTTCATCCGTTGGAACAATATTAGAGCAATCAATCTGCAAAAAAAAAGTTAATGAATAATAAATGATAAAAGTTAAAAAAATGAATCCGTACATGATTTAACACTTTAAGTAAAATACCTCGCCAAAAATAGATGACATGAAGTAGTCATATGTTGGCCTAAGACCAACAACTTTCCAATATAAGATCTTGGGAATATGATTCCTAACTTTAACTGCAGCATCTTTCGGGACTCTTGATGCACACTCATAAATTCATACATTGAGAGTGTACGACATTCCTAATAGCCGATATAACTATTTTACCTCTTTGGAATATTGTCTAAAGCTTTGTATCAATTTAGCAAATGTCACTTTTCTCCGTGAAAATTTTACATATCTCCCATCTTCAACCATACGAAAATGGTCAGCCGAAATAGGAGACTCAATCGTCTGGGAAAACACGAATATATGGATGAAATAAATAATCTCCATCTGAACGGCATCTTGAATTGTGTCCCAGTTGCCAAGCAAGGAATACTACACTAGCTGGCCTTTGTTTATTCCATGAAATACACCAGAAAAATAATTTTCAATAAGTCTAATGGGTGTTGAATTTGGATATGTAAAATCATCGGCACTCTCAGTGCACTTGAGACTAGTAATTGTAGCAAATTCTCTGATGAAGAATCTAAGAACCTTTCCCTTCATGTGCCATATGTGCAACTCATCAGTGTTCTGTTGCTTCAGCTCAAGCAACATGAGACACTTGATGTTTTGGTCTTGGAAGTTACACTTGGGAATATTTAGATAATGACCAAAAAATGTTTCCTTAAACATAGCTACACCATCGTCACCAATTGATGACTTTATATCGGCCACAACATTTGAGTTGTATGAAGATCCAAATCTTACACACCCTCTAGGAATACTTTTTATGACATAGTTAAAGCCTTGTGAAAATGGTATCCAAGCATTTAAAATAAATGTGTATCAAGTATTAACAAGTATCATTGGTGTGTGTCATCTATGCAGGTAACACTGATATGTGGCAAATGTGCAGGTATCACTGATATGTGTAGGAATCATTATATTTTTGTTTACTAAATATGCAGGTATCACTGATATGAGCAGCTATCACTGCATGTTTGTTAATATGTTGGTATCACTGATATGTGCCAAATATATGCAGTATCATTGATGTGTATCAAATATGCAGGTATCACTAATGTGTGCCAAATATGCAGGTATCACTGATATGTACATGAATCACTGCATATTTGTTTACTGAATATGCAGGTATAACTGCATAGCTGGTAATATGCAGGTATTATTGATATGTGCCAAATATGTGGAGGTATCGTGCCAAATATATGCAGGTATCACTCATGTAAATATGCAGGTATCACTGACATGTGTCAAATATTTGTAAGTGTCACTGCATATTAGGTTACCAAATATGCAGTTATCACTGATATGTGCCGAATATGCATATATCACTGATATGTTCCGAATATGTAAATATAAACATGTATCACTGATATGTGTCAAATATGCATGTACTAACAGGGCACAAATATGTACTAAAATGTACAGGTATCAGTATGTATCACTCTTGTGTATGAAATATGCATATATCAACAGCTACCAATACAAACTATATATATATATAGTTAGTTAGTTAGTTAGTTAGTTAGTTAGTGTATCCAAACTTCAATGCATTGTGATATTCAAATACAAAATTGCAAAACCCCCCTAATGTGATGTGTAAATAATCAAGTTACTCTAGAGCATGTATCAACAATAAACAATAACAATATTAGTACTAGAATTTTACAAAGTATTAACATCTCCATTGGTGAAGATTGGTATCAAATCTATTAGATATATCAAAATATTGAAAATGCATATTAAATTTACAGTAAACATAGAAATAGGGAAACTTACAGAAAATAAAGAAATAGGCAGGTTAAATTTTTTTAGATACATCAAATAGGGAAAATGCATGTTAAATTTACAGTAAACAAGAAATACTAAAACTTACAGAAACAAAGGAATATGCATGTTAAATCTTTTAGATACATCAAAAATAGGGGAAATGCATGTTAGAGATTAATTTTTATTTATCGATTTATGAAATTACCAAATTAATTACAGTAAATAAACAAGAATTAAACAAGATCAATGAATGAAATCAGGTTAGAATAACAAACCTTTTTCAGGGAAGGATGAACTACAACGGGTTAAACTTTTTTCCTCTTCTTTGGATGAGTTTTTTTGGTTGAAGGTTTAGAACTTGAACCCATATCCTCCATCACCACCATCTCTTCTTGAAATACTTCATCAACCGTATTAGGATCAACTTCTTCCATTGCATCTGCTAAAAATGGAGGAACATTATCATTATCAACAAGAGATTGAGTTAAACCAAGACTAAATGAAGGAGATGAATCCATAAACAAAAATTGATTGAACGAAAAAATGGAGAAGATAAAGATAAAAAGGGTTTCTTGTTTGGGTGGAGAAGGTGACTGACAAGTGATTGATTTTCCAAGGCAACTTCAAAAAGGTAATAATTTCAAATTGAACCGGGTAAGGGAAGTAATTAATTAAGTGATTGACTTTGATTGGACTATTGGCAAAAAAAAGGCATAAAAAAGGTTGTAGAAAAATATGAGTTGTTTAAGTATTAGTAAATAAGGGAGAAAACTGAAAAAGTGGGATTTCTGTAATTAATTTAAATGGGAGGGAATATTAGAGATTTGGATAAAATATGTCGTGTGTTTTTGTAATTTTTAGAATATTTTATCCATGTGACAAGGTTGTTTTCAATTAAAGAGAGATTGTATTCCACACACCATTTAGGTGTGTTTCTCAAACTAATAAGTGATAGTTTGGGTATGAAACCCACACTCTCAAAAGTTTAGGTATGAAACTCAAAAAAAGGATAGTTTAAGTGTGTTTTTGATACTTATCTCTAATATTATTATTATATAAAAGTTTTAAATTGTATATTTTTCCACTTTTTCGAATAAAAATATAACGGTTATATTTTGAAAAACTATACAAAATAAACTCAATTGTGAAATTATTTTTCGAAAATAGACGCAGTTAATTAGGTTTAGTGGATCAGTGGCCTAAACTATTTACCTGCTTACTCCACTTTCTTATGTCTTGTTTCGCGCGTGATGTCAGTATTACTACTATGAATTAATCTTCTCTAATACTCTATCGATATACTGATACCATATCAATATGATATGAGACTAAACTTAATCCTCTACGATACAACATCGTTATATTGATACTCTATCGATATCATATAGGATTGAATTCTTTTTTTAAGAAATAAATAAGAAAAAATATTTAAATTCACAATCTTATTTATTAAACTCTAAATTATGATGCTATAAAGCAGTAATTGAGCAATCTTTTCATTGAAACACTGCCCATTCCTCCTTGATGTCATAGAGTATATATACTCTAATGATAACGAGGAATAAATGAGTAGTGTTTTCATTGAACAACTGCTTCTTTATCCTTGATAGCATCTGAGTATATATATACTCTGATAGTATCAAGTGGTAATTGAATAGTCTTTTTATTGAAACACTATATGCTCCTCCTTATTGCCCATCAGAGTTTATATACTCTAATGGTATCAAGGAGTAACTAGGTAATATCAAAGTATGTATGTGTGTATCTATATATGTGTGTGTGCATTTATATATATATATATATATATATATATATATATATATTCATGACATCAAACGCTTGTATAGTTAAAAATACAAGATATGAAAATAAGAGAATAATGGCTCGTAAATAATTTCCTTTTCGGGATGGAAGTTGTATTTTTCCTTATATATTCAACCCCTTGAACGTTATGTTTTTGGACATTCTGGCCTTCCAAGAAATCAGTCATGCATTCACCCTGAAGTAAGTTCTTTTATACAATCTTTTCTTTTTCGTGGTTACGAAAGCGCTCTAAATCGGACCCGAAAACAAATCAATAGCTTTGACTTAAAAACTTAATATCCTGAAGAGGGGAAAACTTTGACTACATTTACATGCATACTCCAAGCCACATTTCATTCTAAGAACTCGAAGCTACTTTACACATGAGTCTCTCTGAGTAAAAACACAACTTAATTAATGAAGAAATAGAAGCAACGTCACAAATACAAGACTTCAACATTAATAACAATAATATATAATAATCCAATTCTTATTGTTATTCCATAGAACTATAAAACCAGCATTGCTAGCTAGTTGTATAAGCATTGGGATTAGCCTTAGGATTTGATTCAATACTTTTAGTCCGCTGGAGATTCGGATTAGTCGTCGTCGGGGCACGATGAAGCCTGCACCTGAATGAACCTGATTCACCATCCTACAATATTAGTCAAAATCTCTTCTACAATAAAAACCAAAGTATTTGCATAGTCAAATTTTAGAAAAAAATAATTACAAGTAACCTTATATTGTTATGGATATTAACTAAACATTTATGAGTTTGTCAGGAACTTTCAGATTAAAAGTGATTGAGCACTCATACTTTATTAAAATTTCTTAATACGCCATTATGTAACATTGATCGCATTTTAGCACAAATTGTATAGTAACTTGTTATTACAAGTAAAATTACTCTGATAATATTTTTTTTTTAACAAAAAAATTCTGCACTATTAGTGTATATATCTAAAACTCGATTCTTACTTTATCCAATTTTAATAGAAAATTACAAAAAGGAAAAAAAGAACCTGCATGGGTCGTCGGAGAGCAAAGACAACTGTTCTTGGACATACTTCCTTGCCTTGCTAATCCTCCCGTCGTCACATTTTCCGATGTCGGTGATATAATTTCCGATTCGGTCGATGAATTAATCTCCATCTTCATATCCTTTGCTTCCATATTCCTTCTTCGCAAAATAGTAAATCAAGATTCTTGTTTAAAAAATTGCAACTCAATTAACTAAAAAGAGTACTATTTGATGACCTTGATTCTGAACTTACTTGATCTTGGATGTGTAGCAAAATGTAAAGTCTAGTAAGAAGTAGTTTTTTGGCAATATTATTTGGGTATGGCTTTTAAATAAAGATAAGAACTTTGGAAAAAGGGAAATGATAGTGCAATAGGATTCATGTGGATATTTGGTAAAGGATAAGAAAAGAAAATAAGTGATGGGATTGCACTATAGTAGTTAACTTATTAAAGCAAAGATAGATATATAGCCTATCAATACATTATTATTATTATTAAAGTTGATAATATAACATAAATGTAATACAACTTTCATCTTTGATTCAAATGTCTTTAGTCTTTTTCTTTCTTTGGTGTCACGAGAGATATAATCAAGTCCATAAAATGTCCCATCTGCATCCAAAATTAAATCACTTTATGGTGGTCTCTCAACTACTCCAAATATCCAATATCAATAGAAGACTTTAATTTGTTTCCTACCTTTTTTAATTCTTTTCTTTAGAATATTATTTTAGTTGGATGGACATGTGGCAAAAAAATTATAGGAGTTGAGAGCGTAGAAAGTAGTGCAAAAAAAGGTTTTTTCGTTTATTTTATTTATTGATCGTTTAATCTAAATTTATTATGAGTAAAATTAATTAAAAAAAAATAATTAGCAATAGATAAATTCAATTTATTTTATGACACAATTTTAGTGACAAGATAAAAGTATATTTACCCGTCAGCAACTTCAACAACCTTCTTTCTTTAATTCTTCCTATCCTTTTAAAAAACAAAAATTTTGTTTTTTAAATCATGATGAACAATAAGGTTACATTGGAGGCACTTTCTTTGAAAGGGGTCCCAAATGAGTTATGATGGGTGGGACATTATAATCGCGTGGGTGGGTTCTCGAATATTACCAAGGACCCCCTTGTGTCCCATCATTTCATTTCTCTCGCCAAAAAATAAGTTTAGGGATGGCAACAACAGGGCAGGGACAACAAACATTTTAAGGCTTTATTCGAATTTTTTTAATGAAATATTATATTATTTATATATATAATAAATATGAAATCCCTTTTAACTAGTTCGTGTGTTTATTTCTTCAAATTTTAAATCTTAATTAAAATCTTGACTTCGCCACTAGATAGATAGCAATGGGATGGGGCGGGCGGATACGGAGCGAGTCTAGAACTATGTGAGGCGGGTGGTTTAAGAAAATTGTAGGGTGAGCTCAACCCGCTCCGCATCCGCCCCGCACTGCCCCACCGCCATCCCTAACAGCTTGTTTGGATGGTGGTTTGTCATGGTTTCATAATGTATGGTACTGTATGGTATGGTATGGTATCGTAAAGTATAATACCATACAATGTTTGGATAGACTGTATGGGTTGCTACTGTTTAATGATAATTTGTTGTTTGATTTGATTGTATGGTATTGTATCGTATCGTAACTTATAAATTTACTTAGATTTAAATAAGGGTATAATTGGAAAAAAAATAAGGAAACCATAGGATACCACCAAATTGGTGGTTTCAAAAAGTGAGGGTTTTCATGGTTACAGAACCATGAAACTAAACCATACCATACCATATAATTAATGAAACAATCAAAACAAACGTCGTTCTTTTAGTAACCATACCATACCATACCATGAAAAACCACCATCCAAACAAGCTGTAAATAAGTTTATCAAGCACTACTTAAAAACTATTATTTTTTCATTGAAATTTTTAACTGGAAAATATTTAATAGTATTTTCATAAATATATATTCTAATTAAGTAAAAAAAATATAATAAGATTTCCTAAAAAAAAAATTAATGCAGATCTATTTTTTATTATATATTCTTTTATTGACCTGATTCGATGAAAATATTTTAAAATTTTATTTTATAATATAAATTTTTCATTGATTCATCGTGGATAAATCTTTATTTTTTGATAGTACAACAATTTTCTTTTCGCGTTTGGTATGTGGGTAGGGATGGCAATTGGGAGGGGCGTATGATTTTTTTTCATTTTTAACCCACCCCATCTTACTTAAATTTTTAAGTTTTTTTATTTTTTAATTGAATTTAATATGAAAAATAAAAATTCATATTTTTTTATTTTTCGCTAATTAACATCTCAACAACTAATTAACTATTTTTCGCTAATTTCGCTAATTAACTATTAAAATAATTTTATAATACTAGTTGTATCAATTTTTTTGGCAATATTATCTGATAATTAATATTTGCATACAAAAACTTTTTGTGTATGGACACTTTTTTTATAATACATAGATAATATTGGGTGCATCAATAGTATCAAGTGAAAGAAGATATAATCTGATACTAAGTGTATCAATACGAAGATATAATTTTTTTTTTAATATATAGATATAGCTAATTGCATCCTTCTAGAAAACGAGAAGATTAATTAAAAAGGAAGAAGAGTTTGTTACAGCCCAAATACATATATTTAGTCTAGTGATGCAAACATTGAATAACAAACCAAGAGTCCACAACGAAAACTTTTGATATATTAACATTAATTCAATAAAAAAAATTCAGCAATATTAAAGATAAAAAATTATAGGTGTAAATAAAAATAATTCAAGTCATATTCTAATAGAGTTTCGTATTAATAAAAAAAAATAGAGAGGAAGAAGGATAGAGAGAGAAAAAATAGTTTTCTATAAAATTCTCATTATAACTATATTAGATGAATTTTTGAAAGTATCGTGAAATTATGTATTTAGTAGCTATATTAGTATATTAGGCCCAAAAAGGATCTTTGGATATTTAAGCAGAGTTGGGCCTGCCTGGCCAAACTTTCTCAAATTAGAGTTATTAATGGAGGAATTTTTGTATATAACCGTTTAAAAATATTTTAATTATAGTTTGGGTAATTATATTTCGTAACTATAGTTATAGAAGTGTTTATATAATTCCTGCAACATTTGTATATGTTTGTATGATTCATTATATAATTCACAGTTTTTGTATAGTTGTATATTTTCGCTATACACTTCATGCACAACTTGTGTATAATTCGCTATACAAGCTACTGTGTTTATATATTTTGCTATATAATTTTATTAACGCACAACTTTTATTTAATTGTGCACAACATTTGAATAAATCATGCAAATTATACACAGCTCAAATTGTAATTACAACTAGATGTTTGTCGTAATTAATTCAAATTATAGCTATGTTAACTAATTAACTAGTATGTATTTGCTTATCCGCGTAATTTTCTTATTAGTAGCTTCAATCTAAATCACATTTTTTTAGATATTCAATAAGAAAAAAAAATTAAAAATCACATGCGTTGTGTAAGGAGAAAATTATAATTTAAAAATAAATCAAATTGTGTCATTCGAATACATACCATTCATCCAAATAGATGTTTATACATTACACAAATTTTTTATTGAGCTCAGAAGGAAAATTAAATGTCAAATTCACAAAACACTCAAAATAAATTAATATCAATCTCTCCCAAAATCTTAGAAAATAATTCATTTCAAATTTTCTTCTCCTTGATCTAAGTTCATGATTTGACGGCATTGTTGATAGTGAAAAAAGCTACAAGAGTTGTTACAGAGCAAAGGAAAAGATGTAGAAGAATTTCTTCATAACTTTTTCTATTTACTTTTCAGCAAATTAGATAGTCAATTTTTTTTAAAAAAAAATTATTATTCATCTTTTGTAATATATATAGGTTCAGATTTTTTTACGTATCTAATTTTTTTTTCTTAAACTAATGTATAATGCCTTCATTTTAATATTATGAAGCATTATATTCTTATCATGCACAATATATTGTGTTAAGATATTAATTTTGGTGTATAATATTAATTTATTAAAACACAAATTTGTATGTATCATGTTCATAGTTATGTAACTGATAAATAGCTATTACAACTTTTGTTATCTTTTATTACCAGATACACAGACTTAAACTTATTCAACCCAGAAGGTTATGTATTTGTAGACATTATTTAATATTTTTGTCGATACATAAACATTAATGTTTTTATAACAATATCAGTTTGTATTACATTCATAGTTATGTGAATGATATAACATGTTAGAGAAATTGATTGAACTTTTTTTATTGTTATTTTTTTTTTTATACATATGAGTTCTGGTCTATTTTCATATTTAAATTTATATATCTCGTACCTTTAATTATTTTCCTAATATATAATTATTGTAAAATGTATGCTCTACTGTGTAATCAGTTGTTGTTATGAATTTGTAATGTTTAATTTTTGTTCAAACTTATTCAAATTAGAAGGTTAGGTTGGTGCACATTACTCAATAAATATACTTGATACATAAATTCTAATGTTCTATAGCTAAAGCATTGTGTATCAAATTAATTGATATACACATGATACATAATATATATCAAATTCCACAATTTTTAAACTTTATTACATGTATCATATACATATCAATTCACCACAATATTATGATTACCCACACAAAAGTGCTATTAAAAATAATTACATGTGTTTTTTGTATTTCTCAAACAAAAGAGTAAATATAAATGGTAATTTATCATGTTCAATTTTTTTGGCATAATACACATTCAAATTTATACTAAATATCTTCAATGTATAGAGACTACACAATAGTGTATCAATCTCACATCTAACATCTTGTGGGTAATAATGACTGATTAAATGTGTCTAGTAGAGATATAGTACTTTACAATTTAAATAAGATACATAAATAATAATGTATTATGATAAATCATCCATCTCAAAAACACACCATTCAAATGTGGTCTATCGTAATGTTGGAATGAAAGCATTATACATTAATTTAAAAAGCAAAAATAACTAGATACATCAAAAATATAAACTTATATGTATCACAAAAAAATGAACAATAAAAAATAAAGATAAATTAACAATCTGATTTGCTGAGAGGAAAAAAATGATGAAAAAAAAAATCCTTCTGCACATTCTTTTTTGCAGCTTTTTTCACTTTCAACAATGTCATCACATCAAAACTACCGACAACTCAATCTTTTTCATTATTTTTTTCATAGTCGATTTTGAAGTTGTCAAAGATGCAGCCTTCTTCGGCGAATTTGATAATCACGATATTAAAAGATAGAGCATCATCCATATATATTAAAAATTTGTAAATAAAAAGGCAAAAAAAAAATTAAAAATTAATAACTAATGAAGTAGAAAGAAAAAAAATGGAAAAAGAAGAACTACCTCTTCAATAACTTGCAATCGATTATCTGAAAAGAGAAAATATTTGAAATAGTGATAGCAGTAATTGGTGATCTCATGGAATGATTTTATGCGTGAAAAAAGAAAAAATTGTATTTCGAAAATCATTCAAACAAACATCCAATATGTGTTTAAAAAAATAGTATACATCCTTTCGATAACAAAGATACAACAACAACAACACACTGTCAAATGTGTATTCACTGCATTGTATTCATAATTTTTTATGCCCGTTTTTGTATTTCAGGTCGAGTTTCTAAATCCATAAGTTAAATAGTATTTATTTTTTCTCAAAGTTAACTCTGAAAAATATATCTTACACACATCGTATCCGAACATTTATATATTTCACCATTTGTATCCTCAAATTTTGTTTGTCACTCTCGTTTTATCCTAAAAATTTATATCTTAAATAATATATTATATCTCAAACCAACAAGAAACTTTTTTGATATCCAGTATCTCGATAAACAACACAACAATAAAAAATTCATAAGAAATTTTATATCGATCACTATTTGTATTTCAAAGCTATAACATCAGAATGTACCCACAATATAAATTAGTATTCGACTTTCTCAACTTATTGCACGAAAGAAATACAAAAATTCTATTATTTTCGATCGTCAATATTTTCAAACAAATTTATCCATCTAAATGTTTTATGTTTCAAAACAGACTCGGAATCAAAAGCAAACTCATAGAATACACAATTTCGCCTAATCACGCAATAAATGAAGATTTAAATAATTTCGAAGTATAACATTCTAAAAATTTGAATTTAAAACACAATTTAAGTTTGAAATCTAACACATTTGAATCAAAAGCTGATTCAATATTATAGACGAATTTACAATTTTACGCTCCGATCTCTTTTTTTCATCGACAAATTAATTATTCAATTGTCTTCGTTAATGGTTAATTGAAGTGTATTAATGAAGTAGTGAGAGAACAATGCAATAACGGAAAGTAGCCCTACAAATTCAATAACAATGCTTGCATTATTTCAGGAAAGATTTAACATATATGAAATATTTTTTACCATAATTTTCTCTAACTAAATATTTATTAATTATATTCTAACAATTTGTTTTTTTTCTTAAAAATAAACAAATCAAATTAATAGCAACTAAAATGTAGCTATTTTAATAAATATTTAAATTATAGCTAAAGAGTCCTATTAAATGCCTAAATATGATTATTTTGAAAATTTTCTCATAATTTTTCCATTCAGTAAAGGTTCAAAGCGGAGATGGCCTGTCCAACCCAAAGAATTTTTCAGAAAATAAACATTGTTAAAAAAGGCTTGAGGTGTTGCAATACAACTTATTGGCCAAGCCCAAACCTTTCTTCAAACTATTCACGAGACCAAAAACTGGGCTCTTAAGCAAAATGGATAAACAACACAATCCCACTACATTAGAGCCTAATTATGTGCCTTTTCATGAGTTTTTAAAGAGAAAAAAAATATTCTTATACAATTTAAGTAGACTAAACTGTATAAATGTGTTGATAAACGTTATTTACAATCAGATGTCAATATTTTATAACAAAATTATACATATATGGGGAAAGCGCCCCCCTCCCTCCCCCCCCCCCCCCCAAAAAAAAAAAAAAAAAAACGAAACAGAGAAAAAAAAGTCTTCATTAATGCACTTTGTCTCTCATGCATGGAAAAAGCTCAAAAAAAGAACAAAAAAGTAGACTTAATTAATACTCTTTGTCTCTCTCGTACATGGAAAAAGCCCCAAAAGACAAGGACACTATATACTTAAAAAAGGTAGACAGTTTGAGTGTTAATGTAGGTAAAATTGTTGCCTACAATATATAATGTTCTCACTATTTTGGTTAATTTTTTTGGCAATATTGGTTTTGGTAAAATTGTTGATAACAATAAATATGATGACAGTATTTTGGTTGATTTTTTATGGCAATATTGATTTTTTTATTTGATTGGTAATAATGTTGGTAAAAATTGTTGATAACAATATATATGTTGTTAGTTTTTTTATGAATATTTGGTGGCAAACTTAATTTTTTTTTTTGTTTGATTAGTAATAGTGTTGGTAAAATTGTTGAAATCAATATATATGTTTTTCCTTCTAAAATCAAGACAAATAAAAGGTATAGATTTTTATGTAGTACTTAACTTTACAAGTCCAAATATATTATGTTTATCCTTCTACTAAGAGTCCGTTTGGATTGACTTTTGACTTATTTTTATTATTTTATCTCTTAAAAGCACCTAAAATTGGCCAAACCAAACGGACACTAACACCTATTTGCACTTATCATATACCTTATACAGCCATGCTACTTCATATACTGTATGTATGCATATACTGCTATTTTATATACACGTTTTCATGTACCTCTCATCACATACATATTTTCTTATATGGAAATTATTCCATACTCCTTATATATCATTTTATATCGTACATACCCCTTATATATCATACATATACTCCTGAGTTGTATTTGCCATTTCTTTCACTTGACTTTACCAAAACATTTTCCTTGCTTCACTTTTCTTCATACAAATGAGATAGATAAATACCTTCTCCTTCAATTAGAATAAGTTTAAGGAACTCTCTTTGAATAGTTCTTAACAAAATAAGTAAAAACATTCTTAGAATTCATTGATTACAGAATTCACATTTCAAAACAAATAAATTTCATAATATATCTTTTTAGACATTAAGTGACGTGACGACTCCAAATCATTTTTAAAACAAGGCATATTTGACCAGTTCAAATCACTAGTGATGGTGAGTTATTTTAATGAATAGAGATACCCCATGAAAACGAGAGATGACGACACACATGAAACTATGAATGGTGTAAAGGAAACCTCAACATATTATTACTTGTCAGTTGGGTATATATAATAATATCTGAGCATTATGTCACAGCTTGCAAAATTAAAGAGGGACAAAAGTCTCAGCAACTGTATTATTGGAACATAACTGAAGTAGCAACTATATCATCAAATCCAGGCAGCCATATATTAATAATTTCCATATATATATCTACCAACATTTAATCCAAAACAATGACGACACACGTACATGTATACTGTACCACTACCCAAATACTAATATCACATTATTCCCAGAATTCTCGTTAATGGATTCAAAATATTAAAAAAGTAAACAATACAAAAATATTTTAAATTTGTTATACATACATAAAAACTTAAATTTGACGTGTAAGGTTGGGGTGCCACGGCACCCGCTGTCTCGGTGAAACAGTTTATATATACCATGTGTATATGTATGAGAAATTGTATATATATTACTCTTGCCACCCTTTTTATCTTTTGTTGAGTTCGCACCAAGTGAAGATGATCGAGTTGAAGCTACAATTCTTAGTCTTTCTCAATTATATATCTATAATAAAGCATATAACAGTGAAATATAAATATAACGACATTAGATGGTTTATACACATTCAAATTTTTTTAACTTGGACTGTTTTTTTCTCAACATTTTAGAGAATACGGTCTCTTCGTTCTGTAAAAAAAAAGGATCTGTTTATCCATTTTAAACCTTATGACACTTGAAACGTCTGAATACTAGATTCGCCTCTATTAGACGCTATGTACCTCTGCGGTTACGAGCCAATGATGTAAGAGAGTTTCTAATTGTCACCTCTTACATGGCACCACGATACCATGAGTGCATTCATTGTATTGTTTGGTTCTTGGGGAGATGATACTCTATATTTCTCTTCAATGTTAATTAGTGACATGCATTAAATTGAAAAAAATTATTTGCCTATGCTGAGGTCATGTAGGTCACATTATTTTGTATCCTAGTGAATATTGTCTCCAACTTACAGCTTAGTGCTTTATTCATATATTTTTCCACTCTACCCAACTTTAATGCTCATTTCCCTTGGGCCAGGAGTTACTGCATGCCCTAATTTACCTTGGATCATGTTTATTAAGGCCATGTAGATACATCTTGCCTTTTCCTTTGTTTCAAAATAAAAATAAAAATTGGAAGTAATGGAGAAGGAATTACAAACTAAGAAATCGAGTATTCATTGATAAGATAAAATGTCAAATAACTATTTAATTAAACTATTAAGATTGTCCTACTGGTCATGCTTGCTTGTAGGTTGCAATGACATACAAGCTACCATTATTAAAAAATGAATTTAGTAACAACTAAATTTTGTAACTAAACAATAAAATATATTGCTAATTTTATTTAGCATGAAGTTTAACTGTGATAATATGAGAAAATTAATGCCAATTAGCGACTAGGTTCCTAGCTAATTCCATCTTTTATTATTTGTCACAATATACTAAGTTTATATTATTGCTAAATGGAAATATATTAGTACATGCAATGCAATGATGCTTCTTAGAGAATAATTTCTAAATTCTCAACTCGTACATTGCATGGTTATTAAACGTAAAATATTTGAATAAGTTATTGTGTCGTTTTGGTTAAAATTGATGGAGGTGAAATATAATATGATTATTAGTTCATCACACATAAAAGAATCAAATTACATGTAAAATCAAAAGAATATAAAACAGAATACTTGATCAGTTGGTTGAAAAGAAGTACACTGTATACGTGAATTAACAGTTATCTAGCTGTATATTTTCAGGATCTTTGTATTCATTTCTCTTAGCTTATATATAGTAAAGAGTTTAAATTAATTATTGTACATTCATTGGTAAGCCTTTTGAAATATGGAATTCATAATTTTAAAAACTAACAAAGATTATACATACGGATAAGTATGACTTCTTGGTGTAAAACTTATAATCTGTTACTTAACTACTCAATATGTATTTTCACTTCTTATTACTGAAATTAAATTCTTTGAATTAATATAAATATAAAAAGAAAGTACTTATAGAGCACCTAGTCCTTCTTATTCTGTACTTTGAGATTTTTATTTTTAAAACTTGTTGAAATTTTTTACGTTAAAAATATTGATAGTTATTGTTTGCACTATTTGATAAATATAATAATTTAATACAGTGAAAATTAATATCTTTGGGGCCCCTCTCTATATTTATATACACACACATTTGAGCCCACCCACAACTCAACCTAGAGTAGATAGGTAGCGAATATATATCATAAATTTTATAAAATAGATGCTACAAGTTAATAAGAGTTTGTACACATACAAAAACATAAAAGTAAATTCTAACATTAAACTCCAAACAAAATAAATCTTAAGAATGAGTAAGATCAATACGGGCCCAATATTAGTTCACATATTTTTTTCAGTAAACTTTAATATCTTACTTTATCATTATTTCAAATGTTCATACGAATAAGTGCGTCATTTACGACCAAACTTAGGAAAGCTTAATTCTAAAAAATTCTATGCATAGAGGAAATAGAGAAGTGTGCTAGATTATGAATTAACATATTTCATGTTCGAGGAATATATAAAATATTGATATCTTTGAAAAAAAAATCGTCAAGCTTCATATATTTTCGCAAGCGGTATTTATTTTCCACAGTTGTTATCTTTTATTTGTAATATTTGCACCAGAAGCTTTCCATATATGATAAGATATACAAATCCTAGATCAACTCAAGTATAATTTATTTGTGCTTAGCTTTTCGATAAATTGTGATTTATTTTATTATTATCTTCAATAAGTAGAAATAGTTCTATTAATTTTGATGTCAATATTGAAAGTATTTATTTAAAATTTAACTTTTAATTCCACAAAAATAAAAAAAAATTGTGAAAGCAACTTTATTTCTATATATAATACTAACAATTACCTTAAAGTTAAGTTCTAAATTAAATTAATAAAAAAAATTTGATATTGACCTCTAAATGTCATATCGTAAAAGAAAACTTTGAATCTTAGCCCCACAAAATAACCAATATACTTCTTTTCTTTTTCAGGTTGTTTTTCCCTTTATTTAATTTTTAGTTTTTTTTTTCTTTTCTTTATATTTCTCAACATTGTCATTTTCTATTGACATTTTCTTTTGTTCTTCTTCTTTATTTTTTAGCTCCTCATTTTTTTTATTTTGTAATTTAATATTCCTCAAATTTAAATATTAAAATATTTTTTATTAAATAATTTATCATATTTGATATTAAGAAAATATCCTACAAAAAAATTTAAAACTACTAACTTTTAATATTTCGATAAATACATTATCAAATTATTAATTTCTTGATAGTCAAACATCACTTTCTCTTTCAGTCACTAAATTTGATATTTTCTTTAAATTAAATAAATAATTGATAATCATTTTAAGACTATTTTAATAATCAAGATACGAACTTTAGTAATGGTCATATTATGTAACTTAATACCAAAAAATATGTTTAGGCAGCAACTCTTAGAAACATTTTTAGGAATAAAAAATTAACTATTCAAACACATTTTATTTTAAATTAGTTCAAAATTTTCTTTCAAAAACATGTCCAAACAAGCCTAGCATTTATTATTGTTTGCTAGAACTTAACGAATAGAAACTCCTTATTTTAACGTGATTATAAAAATATCCTTATGGGCTCATACAAAAAATAAGGACATGAATAGATTTTTATTAGTGTGAAACTACATTTTTACCCTTGATCGTCCTACCTTTCACATTTCTATATAATAGAAAAAGAATATACATATATAGTTCACGTATACCTATATATGTATATATTATTTGAGGTCAGGCCCAGCCCTGCTTTATAACTTTTTTCTTAACAGAACACTGCCCAGAGATAAGACTGGGTAATTTATCAAAAAAAAAATAAAAAAAATCATCGTTATATACTGTGATACGTAATGCATTAATGTTTATATAATTTATTTTAAACATGTATATATAATGTATAATGTAAAATGTATGAAGGATGTATAAACAATATATCTAGTTTACTATACACAAAATTAAATAAAGACGAAAAAATGACCATTAATATATTCTAATATTAATTTAATCAACAATAATATCCCAGTGAAATCTCACAAGTAGAGTCTATGGAGGATAAAATATACGCAAACGTTACCATTAGCTCGTAGAAGTAGAGAGGTTATTTCCGAAAGACCTTAAACTCATATATATCAGCCACCAAAACAGAAAATACTAGATATAGAATAATGACTATGATGAAGAGCAATTGACAATTTTATAAATGCAATAAAAGTAGCAAAATAAATGACGAGCAACAACAATACAATATATAAAGATGCGACTAATCATCCTAGCCTACTACATCACAAGGAAAGACAATAACATCCTACCTCTACTGTCCTATTAACTTTCTATCCTAATACGTGACCTTCATTCTTTTCTATCTAAACCTCCACCGAATACTTTTTCGATCTACCTCTACCCCTCCGCGTAATCCCAAAATTCAACCTCTCGCACCTCCTAATAGGAGCGTCGACACTGCTCCTCTTCACATGCCCAAAATATCTCAATCTCGCTTCTCTCATCTTATCTACCACAGGAGTCACCCTTAACTTCTCCCAAATAATCTCATTCCTAATCATATCCCACATAGTATGTTCACACGTCCATCTTAACATCTTCCTCTCTACAACTTGCATCTTCTGAATATGCGAGTTTTTGACTAGTCAGTACTCCTCCCCATATAGCAAAAACGGTCTAACCACCATTTTGTAAAATTTACCGTTATATTTTCTTTTCACACAACACTCTAGAAGAAAGCCTCCATTTCATCCATGTTGCCTCAATACGATATGCAACATCATCATTACTTTGGATGATGGACCCAAGATATTTAAAGTTTTTTCTCTTGCGAATAGATTGAGTGGCAAGTCTGACTTTGATGTCCACTTCCTCCCTCGCAACATTAAATTTGCACTCGAAGTATTTGATTTTGATCCCGCTCAATTTGTACTATTTGGACTCCAGAGTGTGTCTCCAAACCTCCAATAACCTATCATTAATTTTATCCTGAGTGTCGTAAATAGCATACATCATGAAACCTTTTTTTTAATAAAATAATAAAAATTTACCGAAACAAAATTATAAAGGGAGAGAGAGAAAATTAGAGTGGAGAACAAAGCATGAATCATTCTCGATAATTCGATCATATTTGGACCATTTTTTATTTAAAAAATAGAGGAAAAATTATTCTACTTAACTTTGTCATCAATTTTTAGGTCCTGTTTAAGACCCCTATTCACGTCTATATGGAAAAAATAAAACGCTTACATGGACCATATTCACTACTTAAATACTTTAAATTATTTTCTCTGTCCAATGATATTTATTTGCTATTAATTTTAATTTATACGCTTTTTAAAAAATTATAAATAAAATAATAATTTTATCATATCACCCTTTACCTTAGGAGTGGGCATAAATACGAATCGAACCAAACTAATTCGGTTCTTTGATTTTTTGGTTCGATATCAGTATTATTTTTTCAAAAGTTCAATTTCGATGTTCGATATAAGGGTCTCGAAACTTCGGTGCCTCGAAGAACTAAACTTTTATTAAAAAAAATTAAAATTTATATATATAAATCAATTAGCAATTAAATTATTCATGAAATAAATCAAAGTAGCAACAAATTTATAATTCATATTGTTAACTTGAAATATTATTTTCCAAGAAAAATTCAAATATAGTTTTGCCGATTTATGTCATGTAAAGGACGTCTTCGTGCTTGTTTTCCTCAAGCAATAATTAGAGGTGCAAGTTCTTGACAAAGATAAACATAGTTTTTTAAGCACAATAAGTGTTCCATGGAGAGCACATCATCACTTAATATGATTTTAAGTCTTTAAGTGTCTTAATACTTTGATTTTGTCCTTATTTTTTTTCATTAGTTTGAACTGAAAATTCGTTTTAAAAATATGGAATAAAATCAAACCAAACAGAACCTAAAAAAGCCGAACCGAAATATTTTGGTTCGGTATTTGGTGCATACTTTTTCAAAATCGAAGAATCGAACTGAAATTTGCTAAAAAAATCGAACCGAAGACCCGAACGTCCAACCCTACTTCGAAAATAATAAATAAAATATCTTAAAAATGTAACAAAAAAATTATTATAATTAATTATAAAGATAAATTATAAAAATTATCTCTTAGTTTTCATAAATTGGACAAATATTATTGAATAGAATATGTCATTTTCCTCGCATTGGGCCCATGCAAAAATTGTGTTATTAAGTTGTTCGGCGACCACATATAAATTTGGTACGATTTGCCTTCCATATTGAATGTCTAAGACATTCCGAATTAAATTTAGAATTGGTTTTGCTTAAAGAAATTCTGATTGTAATTGTATTTTCTTTTTTAATTAGTATACTATTTTCTTAATGTTTTAAATAAGAGCTGAGCTATATACCATCATTAGAGTTGTAATGTATATTTGCTCGGTTGACCAAATAATAACATTTGTAGCTCATATATATATGTATATGCTTTTAAGATTAAGTAGAACAATTAATATGTTATTACTTTAAGATTTATAGAAAGATTAGGGATCGTAATTAACCCTAGTGCACCTAAACCTTAAAACCACAATTGATCAAGGAATTAAAAGTATGTTTCGTATAGAGGAAAATATCTTTCAGAAGATGTTTTTCAAATTTGTTAAGTTTGGATGGTTAAAATATTTTAGAAATTATTTTTTCTAGGAAACAAACAAATGCCTTAAAAATATGAAAAATGATTTTTCCAATTTCATAAATAGCATTTCAAATTCATTGTCACCCCTCATTGGCTGTCTCACCCACCACCATCCTTGAATCCCCATTCTCTATCTCATTTCGCCAATGGCGAATTTAGGATCCAGGGGTAGTGGGTGCTTCACTTTTGTTAACATAAAATCTTTATCGTTCATTTAGTATAAGTGCAAAAACTAATTAGACACAATCAAGAAATAAGTTAATGAGAAAATTATGTTTGATATTAATATTAATGTAGTCGATGACTTTTTGTATTTTGAAATTAGAATGAGTAGTAATAACATTGCTTATACTTGTGAAAATCGTAGCTTTATGCAATAAATTAAACAATTTTATAAATATATAAAAATTACTTGTTATGTAGTTTGGATGGGAAAATTTGCGATTATATGGAGAGAAGGTGGATCATATAATTTAAAAAATTAGAACATGTACTCAATGCTTTTTCTATATATTGTAATTAAAATAAGTAATAATAATTGTTGCTAATTCTAAACTTGTAGTTGTTCTTATTATTTTAGAAATTATTAAAGATAAACAAGAATTAGGGGGAGAAAATAGAAGTCTAGATTTAGGGGAGAAAATCGCAATAGAAAAAAGAATTCCCTGTGGAGGATCAATCTCAAGACCTTATGGTTCAAAAGTTCCAACACCTACTTACTAACAAACGAGCTACGTCTAGCAGTTATTTGTTGGGTGCTTACTTAATAATTATATTGATTTTATAGTACTTTTTATATATCTATATACATTTTATGTCGGGGTCAATGGGTGCTCGAACACCCACAAAACTCTATGTGGATCTGCCCTTGATTTCGACCTTTAGTGTTTTGCTAGATTAAATATAAATATTTTTGGAATAATATGTTTTTGCTTACTTATCAAATACTTGAAAATAAATAAATGAATTCAATTATTTTTTAACAAAATATTTTTTTTATTAAAGTAGCTAATTCTCCATTATTTTGATCGTATGTTGAAGCATTTACGTAATTATATTATATCTAGTGAATACATCTTTCACATGCAGATTTGATTTTTTTTTTTCATGAGTCAAGCACCTGCATAAATTTTATTTTATTTTATAAGGGATGGAAGTGAAATTCGATCTCAAGAACTCTATTTATTGTAATACCATGTTAATTTGTATGTCCATGTCATTTAAAATTTATATTATTAATAAGAATTGGGGTTGTACATGGATAAGGGCGGTTCGGATTTTTCAAATGCCAAATTAAATCATTTGTGATGGAATTTTAAATATATAAATTCGTAACAAATTTACCCCGTGATTATGGATAGGCCCATGAAAAAGGATATTAGGTCAGAAAGCTTTCAAGTAGTAAGATGAAAATTTTGAGCCTAGGCTAGTTTTGGATGAAATTTGAGTCACGGTAGGTCTAGGGTTGTTCGATACTGTAATACTCGGTAAAATTACCAAAATATCCCAAGAAGAGAGATGTGCTCATAATACGTCTTCTCGAACCCCGATGGCAAATCTGAGGCCGAAAATGCAATCAACATGAAAAATTGAGTGGAAGAATTTCTTGGTTGATTTTTAGAGCAGCCAGATCAAAAAATAATTTTTCGATGCGAAAATAATTTTCAGAATAAGTGTGCGGTCGTGGACTTGCCGCCGACTTGTACTTAGACGTGATCCCAATATTTTCTACGGGATTAGAAAACTGGATCAGATAATTTTTAGCGAAAAACCCCGAAAAACATCAGAGTCCGCGACGCGGACATGGTTTAATGAGGTGAACTTTTTTTTCAGTTTTTCGTGAGGGGCGTTCTAGACTTTTTCCAACCCCTCCTAAACTTAAAACACAATCTAAATAGATCGTTTTGAGCATAAAAAGGGCTTTAATCCCTATTCTTAAGTCTTTTCTAAGTTCTAACAGAGACTAGGGCTAGAGAGAAAAGAAGAAGAGCGAAAATTTGAGGAAATCGAGGAGGATTCATACGAGATTGAGTGTCAAAACTTCATACCAGGTATGTAAGGCTAAACTAAAACATGAGAATGTCCTTCCATGAGCACCCATTGATGGTAATAGAGGAGTTGAGAGTGTAATGAGTCTACATGTAACACCCCCTAATTCTTTCTACCTAACCTGGAGTGGATGCACAGAGGATGTTGAGAAAAGATTGAGAAAAACTGCAGGAGAAGGTTCATGAGGGCCACTTACAACTCGTAGACAGGTCTACGACTTGTAGAATGGGTCTCATAAAACCCCCGGATGACTTGGTGAAATTTTCTAAGTCCGATGTCTATATAGGAGACGGTATACGACTCGTAAAGTATTCAACGGCTCGTAGAGGAGGTTTCATGATAAATCCCAGTAACTTAAAATTCAGAATCCCTTATTTACAAGAGCTAGTTTATAGCCCGTAAAACATTTTACGGCTCGTAAAAGAAGTCTCGTGCCAATTTTCAGTAACTCAGATTTTCAGACCCCTCATTCACGAGAGGATATCTACGGTACGTAATGCTCTACGACCCATAGACAGGGTCTTGTAGACTCATTTAAGAGAGGTATTTTTATCCATTCCAATCCCTATTTAATCAAATCCTTGGTCACTAGTCACCGCATCTGGAGTCTCCTCTACCTCCTGCCTAGTATGCGAAGCATAGAACCTGTTGTTGCGAGGAGCACCACCTTGTTCAACCTTTGGTTGGTCTTGACCACCTGGAACCATTTTCCCTTGACCTTTCCTTGGAATATTAGGATAATCAATAAGCTTGTGGCAAGTTTTAAGCTTGAATAAAGCCTTAAAACAAGATCTTAGGTGTATTATTCACCATTGTTCATATTTAAGCGTTTCTTGAGAACACTAGAGGAGAAAGAAGAGCGTGGAGCGCAAGGATCTACTGGAGTTTGATTGTTCCTTTCTCTCCCAGGTATGTAACGCTACCTAAAGGGTCGAGTCATGTTCATCCATGCGTCCCTTCGTCTACTTGAGATAAGTCCCAAATTCTTGTACATGTTTGAGTTTCACGAATATATTTGAGTTAAATCACGAGTTTCATCATTATTACTATGAAGTATGAATGTATTTCGAATGCTTGATACCCTAACCCTAAACTTAGTATTTTCTTTGCTTATTAAATTGGAATTTTGAACCTAACCTTCTAAACCAAGTAAGTTGAACCTGAGAAGTATGTTTCCTTATTTCATATATGCATGTAATGAATATCTATTATGAATTATGTGCTAAGCATGGATGGTATGATATCACTTGATCATAATTCGTGAGAGTCTTGCATGATGTGAGTTAGAGTCTTGAGCTGCATTGCATGAATGATGGTCCGAAGTTATTTTAGTTGCTAAGAGATTGAGTTGAGTTACTGAGGACTGAGTTGAACTTGAGTAAATTTCATGAAATGTTTTAGTCTTGGAAGGAGTATTGAGCACCAAGTTAGGTGATTGAGAAACACCCCAGAACTACGTTGCCCGCATAAGATAGCCATACAGTTAACTCTGACGGCTCACATCCTAATAGATGGACATTCTCTTTGGGTCCAAGAGAGAGACGTAGAGGTTAACGTCATATTCCTTGGCAAGTTTAGGACGGGTGTGACAATGATGTCTTTTGTTGTACATCACCAAAGCTCATGGTGGGGGTACAGAGGTATGTCGGTTAGAGAAACTTCCAAGCAACACTTGAGTTAACCTATCATGATTTTTGAACTAAGTTGCATTACATATTATGTCTAGTCCTAAAGAAGATTTCAAACTTTAACTTGCATCAATTATTTGAGTTGAGATATAAAATGAAGAGTTGAGTCTTAAGTCGAGTTGGTTGATTGAGTTTGAGCCTTACTTGTTTCTTAAGCAATTTTACATATCGTGCATTCTACGTACTAACGCCACTCAGGCTGCATTGTTTCATGATGCAGATACAGGTGATAAAGGACTTCAGCAGGCACATCATTGAGGTTCAAAGCTCTTGAGTTCCAGACTTGGTGAGCCCTCTTTGTCATTCAAATGAGACTTATTTTATTTCACTGTTATTGCTATTTTCTTTGAGTTGGGTAGCCATAGCTTTTCATGGTACCATCTACACATTCAGAGTAGAGGCTTCATAGACCTTGAGTAGAGTATTGTTAAGTATTTCACTTTCTAGACTTGATCTATTTTGGAGACTATTTATGAGATCCTTATCTGTCCCTTAATGCTTTTATTGAGTATTCTTCCACTGTTAAGTAAGATGTGAAAATGAGGCCAGGTGGTTCTTTTGGGGAATCAACAATGGTTCTTCAAGTGCCAGCCACGCCAAGAGTACCCTCTCGGGGCGTGACAAACTTGGTATCAGAGCACATAGTTCAAGTGTCCTAGGGAGTCTATGAAGTCGTGTCTAGTAGAGTCTTATTTATAGGTGTTGTGCACCACACTTCATAAGAAGGAGACTATAGGACATTAGGAATGGTTACACTTCTTTTGCATTCCTAGTTTGTGCAATAGAGTTTGACTCTATAAAACTCTTTTCTAATTCGTGTGTTATGCGTTTGCAGATCGTGCCTCTTAAGTGTACAATTTCCCAACGAGATGCCCGAGCCCCAAACACTGAGAATCCTCCTCCAGAGGTCCCTACTCAGACATGGACGAGAGGACGGGGTCGACCTTCTAGGACCACTGGAGTCCCATATGCACCTCCTGCTCAACCAGCCTCTACCTCAGAGGCAGACTTCAGAGGAGCCATTAAAATTCTTACCCAGCTAGTGGCCTCCCAGAATAGCATCCGAGGTCCCCAAGCTCCTAGCTGCAGCTCTCAAGAGCCCACTGTTGTAACTAGGCTCCGAGACTTCTTAAGGATGAATCCGTCAATCTATATAGGGTCAAAAGTTGATGAGGACCCACAGAATTTCATTGATGAGATGTGCAAGGTCTTAAGGGCTTTGCATGCGACTGAGGTTGAGGGAGTTGAACTTGCCTCCTATCAACTCAAGGATATGGCGAATGTCTGTTATAACCAATGGGAAGATAGTCGAGCTGAGGATGCAGAGCCTGCTGAGTGGAGTGAGTTCGAGTGTGCTTTCCTCAACCACTTCTTTCCCCAAGAGTTGAGGGAGGCAAAGGTTGACAAGTTTGTGAACCTAAAGCAAGAGGGAATGACCGTTAAAGAGTACAACCTCAAGTTTCTTAAGCTGTCCAAGTACACTCTAGAGATGGTCCAGTACATGAGGGCAAGGACGAGAAAGTTAGTGTTCGGGTTGGGTAAATAGGTGAAGAGGGAGTGCAAGGCAACATTATTGATCCCGGGCATAGATATCTCCAGAATCATGGTTTATGCCCAGCAAACTGATGAGGATAAGAACAAAGACAGAGAAGTGCACTTGAGTAAGAAAGCCAAGTCAACAGGGCACGAGCCTTGCCAGCACAAGAAGGATAAGGGAGATAGATCTTACTTTCAGAAGAGACATTCGGGCTGCACACCGTCATCAGCCATTGCACCAACTCCAAATATCAAGTATTATCTAAGATCTCAAGGGCAGTTGAACTTTAGAGCACAGGGTTCACAGGCCAGTGTGACCCTTGGATCGAGAGGGAACCCCCCTTGTGGGAAGTGTGTCAGGATGCATTTAGGAGAGCGCAAGGAGGGAGGAAATGGTTGTTACAAGTGCGGCCAGACAGGTCACTTCCTGAGAGAATGTCCACTTTGGGGTAATAAGGCACAGTCTTCTACTATAATGCCACCACCCAAGGGTAACCAGAAATGTGCTATACTAGGGACAAGCAGAGGAATGAACCGTCTATATGCAATGAGGAACTGACAGGACCAAGAGGTTGCACCAGATATCGTGACGGGTATGCTTCGAGTCTTTACCTTCGATTGTTATGCTTTGCTTGATCTAAGGGCAACAGTGTCCTTGTGATGCCATATATGGCTATAAAATTTGAGAATTCTCCTAAGTGTTTCCTTGAGCCTTTCCCTGTTTTTACTCCTGTTGGTGAGTCTATCATCACTAAGAGTGTCTATAGGAATTGCGTAGTGTCTATCTACTATTGGGATACTCTTGCTGATTTGGTTGAGTTAGAGATGATTGACTTTGATGTAATCCTTTCTATGGACTGGCTTCACGCTTGCTATGCCTCTGTTGACTGCAGATCCCGAACTGTCAAATTTTAGTTTCCAAATGAGCCTGTTATAGAATGGAGGGAAGATTCTGTCGCACCTAAGTGCAAGTTTATTTCTTACCTTAGAGCTAGAAAGTTAATCTCTAAGGGGTGTATCTACCATCTCGTTAGAGTCAAGTCTGATGATGTTGAGCCTCCTA
Source organism: Solanum rostratum (assembly GCA_029948455.1). Taxonomy (NCBI): domain Eukaryota; kingdom Viridiplantae; phylum Streptophyta; class Magnoliopsida; order Solanales; family Solanaceae; genus Solanum; species Solanum rostratum. Next base: position 20,865,037 of record CM057046.1, on the reverse strand, counting down.
CTCTTGAGTAAGTCCCAATTATGAGTGATTCCCTGACGTATTTCCAGAGGATCTGCCCGGAGTCCCTCCTGATAGAGAGATCGACTTCGTAATTGATGTCCTTCCTGACACCCAATCTATTTCTATTCTGCCTTACAGAATGACCCCCGCTGAGTTCAAAGAGTTGAAAGAGAAGTTAAGAACTTGTTAGAGAAGGGCGTTATTAGGCCGAGTGTTTCTCCTTGGGGTGCTCCCGTTCTGTTCGTGCGAAAGAAAGATGAGTCTCTCAGAATATGCATAGATTATAGACAACTAAACAAGGTCACGATCAAGAATAAATATCCTCTCCAAAGGATAGATGATCTGTTTGACCACCTTTAGGGTGCCTCTTGTTTCTCAAAGATAGACGTTAGATCTAGCTACTATTAGTTGAAAGTGAGGGAATGAGACATTCCAAAGACAACCTTTAGGATGAGATATGACCACTTTGAGTTCTTAGTCATGTCCTTTGGGTTGACGAATACACCTGCAACCTTCATGGACTTGGTGAATAGAATGTTCAGACCATATATTGACATGTTTTTAATCGTGTTCACTATGATATTCTGGTTTATTTGGAAGGGGAGGAGGAGCATGCCAATCACCTTAGAGTTGTCCTTCAAATTCTTAAGCACCATAAGTTTTATGCAAAGTTTTCAAAATGTGAGTTTTGGCTCAAGTCAATTGTCTTCCTAGGACATGTTGTTTAGGGTGGTGGTATTTGAGTAAATGCTAGAAGATTGAAACGGTTAAGAATTGGCCTAGACAGACCTTTCCAGCTGACATAAGAAGTTTCTTGGGGTTGGCAGGCTATTACCTCAGATTTTTTGACGGATTTTCCACCCTATCCGAACCATTGACCAAGTTGACTCAGAAAAAGGTCAAGTTGTAGTGGTCTAAGGAATGTGAGAAAAGATTCCAAGAGTTGAAGACTAGATTTACTACTGCACCTGTTTTGACTTTGCCCGATGGGACAGAGGATTTTGTAATATATTGTGATGCATCGAGAGTTGGGTTGGGTTGTGTGTTGATACAGAGGGGTAAGGTGATAACCTATGCTTCCAGGCAACTTAAGATTCATGAGAAAAACCATCCAACCCATGATCTTGTGTTGGTGGTGCTGGTGTTTGCACTTAAAATCTGGTGCCACTACTTGTATGGAGTGCATGTGGATGTGTTCACTAACCATATGAGCTTCCAGTATGTCTTAAGTTAGAGAGAGCTCAACTTGCGATAGAGGAGATGGTTGGAGTTGCTCAAGGATTATGACATGAGAATCCTCTACCACCCAGGTAAACCTAATATTATTGTTGACGCTCTTAGCAGGTTGTCAATGGGTAGCACGACCCATGTTGAGGAAGGAAAGAAAGAGTTAGTGAAGGAAGTGCATAGGTTGGCTCGATTGGGAGTTCAACTCGAGGAGAATAACGAGGGAGGAGTCAATGTTCAGAACGATTCTACGTTATCTCTAGTGGCAGAGGTGATGGAGAAGAAAGATCTAGATCCTGTCATACTCTAATTGAAGGAGGTTGTCCACACACCGAAAGTGATGGTCTTCTCCAAAGGAGGAGATAGGGTGTTGAGATACCAGAGTAGGTTATGTGTTTCTGATGTTGATGGTATTCTAGAGAGAATCATGGTTGAAGCTCATAGCTCTAAGTATTCCATTCATCCTGTCTCTACCAAGATGTACCGCGACTTGAGGGAAGTCTATTGGTGGAGTGGAATGAAGAGGGATGTCGTTGAGTTTGTTTTTAAGTTCCCGAATTGTCAGCAAGTCAAAGTTTAGCATCAAAGGCCATGCGGACTGGCACAAAACTCTGAGATTCTAGATTGGAAGTGGGAGGTGATCAACATGGACTTCATTACCAGCCTACAGAGGTCCCCAAGGCAGCATGATTTAATATGGGTGATTGTGAACAGGATGACTAAATTAGCTCACTTCTTGGCAGTCAAGACAACTAATACTGCGGAGGAGTATGCCAAGTTGTACACCCAAAAGATTGTGAGGTTTTATGGAGTTCCCTTATCCATCATCTCGGACAGAGGAGCTCAATTCACCTCCCAATTTTTGGAGATCGTTCCAAAAGGGATTGGGTATAAAGGTAAATCTAAGTACAACCTTTCATCCACAGACTGATGCCCACGGAGAGCTTACCATTCAAACATTAGAAGATCTGTTGAGAGCCTGTGTCCTTGACTTCAAAGGGGAATTAGGATGACCATCTACCATTGATTGAATATTCATATAACAATAGTTATCATGCAAGCATCCAAATGGCCGCCTATGAGGCCTTCTATTAGAGGAGATGTAGATCACCTATTGGGTGGTTTGAGGTTGGGGAAGTCGAGTTGATTGGACCTAATCTTGTCCACCAATCGATGGCGAAGGTAAAGGTCATCATAGAGAGGTTGAAGACTGCAAATAGCCGCCAAAATCCTTACACTGATGTGAGGAGAAGAGACTTAGAGTTTGAGGTAAGTGATTGGGTGTACTTAAAAGTGTCACTCATAAAGGGTGTCATGAGGTTTGGGAAGAAGGGAAAATTGAGTCCTCGCTATATTGGCCCCTATCAGATTGTGAGGAGAATTGGGAAGGTTGTGTATGCGTTAGAGTTGCCTTCTGAGTTATACGCAATTCATCCAGTGTTCCATGTCTCAATGCTAAAGAAATGCTTGGTAAGTCCTGCCCAGGTGATCCACCTTTGAGAGCATTGGAGTAAAGGATAGCTTGTCCTATTGTCAAACCCCCGGAGGGTACCCAAGACGTGGACGACACCTAGAGACTATTGCTAGTCCCTAAGCGGACCACTTAGTCTCATCACATTCATTCAATCAAATAACTAAAGACCATCAGCGGAAGACTAAGGAAGGTAGATGGACACATATCATCTAGTGCTCAATATATATATATATATATTTATATATATAATAGAAGAAGGCTAGTAGATAGAACTAGCTCAAAATTTGAACAATCAACATCTAACTCTAGTCTATGAAGCCTCTATCACTAATCAAGTGGTGCCAATGACAGACCCATGGCTACCGAAATCAAAATATAAGACTAGTCTAGTCTAACTCAAAAGCAAGATGAAATAGAAGTAGTGAACTCTCTGGAGTAGGGAAGGCTCACCAATCAGCTGAATATCTCGAATCTCAACGGTGCACCTGTTGAGGGTCTCTAATCCCTATATATGCATCATAAAATGATGCAGCGCCAAGTGGCGTCAGTTCGTGGAATGTACGGTATGTAAAATAGTTGAGGGAAACAAGAGATGGTAGAATAATATGGAACAACGTCAACTTAAAAATAGTAAGCAATCAACATGTCAAATGTCTATCTAAAGCAAGAATAAAGAGTAGACAAGTGACCCATCAACCTTATCAATCAAATCAGACTCATCTCAAAGGGACTCATCTCATCTCGACTCATAGTAATCAAGGTAGGAACTTTATGAAAGTTTCTCTAACTGACAACCATCACCTATAAGCCGGTGATAATGCAACAAAGCGATGTCGTTGTCGCATCCATCCAGTACCTTTCTAGGGTAAAGGACATGGCATCAATGGATCCAAATAAATAACATCAATTTCTCTTTTGGGACAAAGGAAACATCCAGTTTTATGTTTCAATCCTCTCCTACGCTGGCCACGTAGTTATTGAGTTTCAGTTGGACTAACTCTCACTTTTTCGGTGCTCAATACTCCTCCCAAGACTCAAAGCTCATAAGACCTCCATCTCAGCTAACCTCATGGGGACATTTAACCCCGTTATTGATCTGTATCTCATAGGTACACTAACCCTATCATCAATCAAACTCATAGGGACAATAAAACCCCTTCATCAATCAATCTCAATCAATAGCTCACGGCTTAGAACAGTCATTAGGAAACAATCGAATAGACCATCATTATAGTTCATTTATGGAGACTCATAAGACTATCAAGCTCTATCAACTCATTATCATTTTCTCACCACAATCACAGTCACAATCAATAATCTCACGTCAAGGCTCTAGACTCAACCCCTAGATTCATTCATGCATGCTTTCAAAAGTCAACATGTAGGATTATGCAATTTCTCATGAAAATATCCAATTCAAGAAAATAAGTTTATGATGATCATCACATACATATATACATACATGTAACTAGATTTAATTAGATATAATTTGTGAGAAAACATTCAAGAATCAATTTAAGAAACATATATGGGGACTCATGGACACTCAACTCCTCTATGACCATCTATGGAGCACATGAGGGGACAATCTCATGCTTTTAGTTTAGCCTTACATACCTAGGATGAAACTCTCAACAATCACTTCAAAGATTTCCTCTTGAATTCCTCAGCCTCAAGCTCTTCTCCTCTTTCCTCAAGCCCTAGTCTTGTTAGATTGTTCAAAACGGACTTAGAATGAGGTGTTAGACCCCTTTTTACATCAAAATGACCTCATTAGATTGTGTATAGAATTTAGGAAGGGTTGGGAATTATTCAGAATACCCCTCACAAAATTTAAAAATTTTTCAGCCTCGAAATAACCCAATCCATGACGCGGACTGGTCGCGTTCAGTGTATTTTTCTCCGAAATATTTTTGAACAAGTTTTCCCGATCTCGTCGAAAATTTTGAAAAAAAATTAAGTGTGGGTCCACTATAGAGGCGCGACGCGCCTCCGTCGTGCACTGACAATGTCTCGATTTTTGGATCAAAAAATTATCTTTTGATCTGATCGCTCCAAAAATCGATCGAGACCATTTTCCCACTCAATTTTTTGTGCTGATCACAAATCGAATCTCGGATTTGTTATACTAGCATTGGAAGATGCGTTACGTGCATACCCCTCCTGTAGGGGTATTTTGATAATCTTACCAGGCGTTACATCATCTCCCCCTTGGGATCATTCGTCCTCGAATGATGAGTAAAAGGATGGACATTAAGGCATGAATAACAATAAAAGCTCCTCTCACTACTCACTCAATCAATCAAACTCTCGACTCCTAATCAATCTTAACAATCTCTATTCAGACTCAGGATTAGCCACATCAACTCAGAAATAGACAACTCAATTTAAATCAAGAGTAAGGAAATTACCTCCAACATTCTCTTCATCAGGCACGAATAGAACCTCGAAACTCAATCAGTACAAATCATTTAAACACCTCGTCAATCAGTTGTTCGGATTCAAGAAGAAAGTCATCAACTCTAATCCAAAATGGGACCACCGTGATATGCAAGACTCTCTGGACACTCTCGAGCTCAACTCCCCATCTCAATTGTGCTCCTTTTCGTGGTACTCTACTCCATCAATTCAAGCTCATAGCGCTTATTCGAATCTCCACCTAACCACCTCCTCGTCTTTCATTGAACCTTACTTCTGAGCCTCAAGGTGCTATTCCTAAGATGATCATATTCCTATGAAGTTAACCCTCAACTCAAACTCTATACCTCCTCAGGGATTTTCACTTAGGAAATGCTACTCCTTCTCACTACTCTAACACATCTACCCTAAACACTCATCCAAAAGTCATTGATAGCCTTCTCCAATCACTTATATAGTGACATCCACCCATTCAAGCCTATCACTCCAACCACTTCAACCATGCCTTAGAATTTTCAAGCCCACTTGTCAGATCTACCTCCACCATTCAATGAGCTCTCACTCAAAGTCACACTAACATACTCTTACCTATGTATTGTGCATCATACTGGTTACAGACTTAGAACTCTCGCTAAGACTCCCGTGCAACATTGGATGATTTCTCATGACTTTTTCATAATTTTGCAAATATTAGTAAGTATTTCAACTAAGATCACTAAGGGAACGCTAGATAAGAAGACTATAAGAGAGAGAGCTTTTAGAAAGAAGGCTTGTATTACTTGGAAGAATGTTTTACAACTTGCTTGGATGGTTTGCAAATGCAAATGACCCCCTCTATTTATATTACTTTTAAGGGGCCTGAGTGCAAATAATATTTACATGACAAGTCCTCATATATTTACACAATAGTTCTTTCTCTAGAATTCTCTACACATTTCTACACAACTCTAGAGAAGACTGCATACCGCAATAATCTACATGGATCTAGAGTCTTCTGTAAACTATTCGAAGTTTTGGATTCTTGTTCACCATGCAAAAATATTGGTGGGTCCCGACACTCTCCCCCACCTAATGTGGCAACGACCACGGCGCACTGTTGTTGTTGCTGCTGCAAGAATTCCCGGACCTTGTCCTTGAACTACCACAGGTCTTCATATCTCTCCCATATGGCTTCTTCCAGTGCCTGTCCCTTCCAGTGTACGAGGAACATGGCAGTAGTAGGTTGTCCTCGTTGTTTCTTGGCCTTGTAACTTTCTATGTCCCGATCATGTGAGGCAGTGACTATTATAAGCCCCCAACTTGTCTGTCCTTGGCTTGGCTCATCCTTGTCCTCATGGTACGGCTTGAGGACGCTGGCATGAAAGACAAGATGTACATTGAATGCTGGTGGAAGCTCTAGTCGGTATGAAATCTTGCCTACCTTGGCAACGTTCCTAAATGGGCCATCGTACTTTCGTACCAAGTTTTGATGTACGCCTCGTAGAGCCTTAAATTGTCTCGACTTGAAATTCACCAAGGTTAAGTCTCCAACCTTGTAGTCTATGGGGCGACGCTTACGGTCAGTGAACTTCTTCATCTTCTTAGCCTCTTTGTCTAAGTAAGACTTAGCAGTGTCCAACTGCTCCTCAAAACCTTTGGCCTAATGTTATGCCCCCAAACTCTTGCCCTTGAACGAGACTGGTAGTGAATGTGGAGTTTGAGGTTGTTGGCATGTGGCTAACTTAAGCGGTGTCCTACCAGTGGCTTAACTTCTCTGCAAGCTGTATGATAATTGGGCTACGTCAAGCAATTTTGCCCAATCCCTTTGGTGAGAGCTCACAAAGTGCCTAAGATAACACTCCAGTAAGGCATTGACCCTTTCCGTCTGGCCGTCTATTTGTGGGTGGAAGTTCGTTGAGAAGTGTAGCTCCGTGCCAAGCATCTCAAATAACTCTCTCTAGAAATTTTTAGTGAAGCGCGGGCCTCGATCGCTTATTATGTGCCTCGGCTACCCCCAATAGTTCACTACGTTCTTGAAAAATAGTTTGGCAGCCTCCTTGGCAGTTCATCCAGTTGTGGCGGGCATGAAGCTGCCATACTTGGAGAATCATTCCACCACAACTATAATCATCCCATACCCATCAGACTTTGGGAGGCAAGTGATGAAGTCCATAGCGACGCTTTCCCAAGACATTCAGCTATTGGAAACGGCTCCAAAATTCCTCCAGGCGAACGTTGCTTTGTCTTGTCTTGCTGGAACACAAGGCAAGTCTGCACATAGAACTCTATGTCATCCCGCATGTGTGGCCAGTAGTATATTGCCTCGATAAGATCTCTCGTGCGGCGCTGCCCAGGATATCCAGCCCATAAAGTGTCATGGCTCTCCTTAATGATTTGCCGCCTGATGTTCCCATACTTTGGCACATAGACTCGTCGTCCGGGGGTGAGCAGGAGACCATTCTCTATGTAGAAGCATTATGTCTTGCCTCGGGAAGCCGACTCCACGAGTCTTCTCGCTTCTGGGTCGTGCTGTAAGCCCTCCTTGATAGCTTCCCGTATGTCGCATTAGGTTGTAATGATGGCGACCAGTTCAGCCTTCATGCTCAAAGCATCTGCCACGACGTTGCCCTTGCCTGGCTTATATTCTAGCTCGTAGTCAAATTCAACTAGAAAGTCCTACCATCTAGCCTGCTTGGGCGTGAGCTTCTTCTGAGACTGGAAGTAGCTAGTGGCAACATTATCGGTCTTGACTACGAACTTGGACCCTAATAAGTAATGCCTCCATGTTCGTAGGCAATGTACTACGACGGTCATCTCCTTCACCTGCATGGTGTATCGCCGTTCGGCCTTGTTCAACTTGCGGATTTCGAAGGCGATGGGGTTCTCTCCTGCATCAGCACACCTCCTGTGGCATAGTCCGAGGCATCAATATGTACCTCAAAAGGTTTGGAGAAGTCAGGTAGTGCAAGGACCGACTCCTCTGATATAGCAGCTTTCAGATCCTCAAACGCCTTTTTGCATTCGTTGCTCTAAATCGATGGCTTATTTTTCTTTAGTAGCTCGGTGAGTGAAGTGGCATGTGCAAAGTAGCCACAGATAAACCATCTGTAATAATTAGCAAGCCGAAGGAACGATTTCAGCTCCATCATCTTTGTGGGAGTCTCCCACTCTTTGAGTACCTTGGCTTCATCCATCCGTGGCTAGCCCTGGCTTAGAATGTGACCCAAGAAGTGCACCCCGTGCCGAGTGAACATGCACTTCTCTCGCTTTATGTAAATCTCATTTTCCCGCAGGACCTAGAATACTTTCTTCAGGTGCATCACATGCTCCTCCAAGGTGTTAATATAGATGATGATGTCATCCAGGTACACCACCATGAATTTATCCAAGTAGGGATGAAAGATCTTGTTCATTAGTGTGCAGAAGGTTGCGGGTGCATTGGTTAAATCGGAAGGCATCACCAACCACTTGTAGGAACCGTACCTTGTCACACACATCGTCTTTGGTTCATCCCCTTCCGCATTTTATACCTGGTAATATCTCTTCCGGAGATCCACCTTGGTGAAGTATTTGGCTTGTCCAAGTCTATCGAACAAGTCTGCAATGAGCGGGATAGGATACTTGTTCTTCACGATCTCCTTGTTTAACGCCCCGTAGTCTATGCAAAGGTGCAACAATCCATCCTTTTTCTTCTGGAACAACACTAGTGAGCCATACGGTGCTTTGGATGGTCAGATGTGGCCAGCTTCGAGGAGCTCTTTCATCTGTTTCCATAGCTCCTCTAATTTTGGTGGCGCCATTCGGTAAGGCGGGTACGCAGGTGGTCTGGTCCCTGGCTCTAGCTCTATCTTATGATCAACCTCCCATCTAGGAGGCAAGTGTTTTGGTAGCTCGTCTGGCATCACGTCCTTGTTCTCTTCTAGCACCTCCTCGATGCAAGGTGGCAAGGCTTCCTCAGCACCATCTTCCTCGCCCGCTCTAATGACGGTAGCCAAATATATCGGCTCCCCTTTCTTCAGCCCCTTCACTATCTGCATGGCTTACAAATGGGCAACGCCTTCTGCCTTTGGCAACTCGATCAAGGACACCATACAAGGCCCTTCCCTCTCCATAACAAGCATGCATTGGAGGTTGGGGTCAATCATGGTGTGGCACTACCTGAAGAACTCTTGCACAAGTATGATATCGAAGATGTACACGAAGGCAATGGCAAAGTTAGTCTTACCTTGCCACTTCCCAAGGGTGACGTCCACTCTGAGTGCTACTCCACATACAGGAGTTGGTGGGGCATTAACTGTCTGGGCGTGTGTTGCTCGGACTGCAGCTCAACCCCAACCTTACTGTCGATGTCTTCGTCATAATGTTGGCCTCCGCTCCCGTGTCTACCACGACACACTGGTTTTCTGTTCAGAGTCATGTCCACATATTGCGTCGGGTAAGCCTCCCGCTTACCGGCTTACTTGGCGGTGGTGGCACATAACCCGATCATGCCCACCTGGGTGGTGCCTAAACTCTGCCCTTGGTACTGTGACTCCTTCTCTTTCTGCTCTCGCAGGATAGCTCCAAGGTTCTTCATCTGGGGACACCTAGCATAACCGTGCGGGTCTCCACAAATATACGAGTCGCTTTCATTGGACGACTACTCCTTCTTCTCACCGTATCCCTGACGTTCGGGCCTTCTATTGTCGGCCCGATCTTGGCTTCTAGGAGGGTATTGCTCCTAGCCTTTGCCATTATCTCCCCCAACTTTGGCATGGCTACTCTTCGATTCCTTAGCATTGTCGTTGTCATGCTTGAAGTCCGTCAAGGCCTCGGCTTGAGTGATGGCCTCATCTATGGTGGATACTTTCCTCTGTTCCAACTTCATCCTTGCCAAGTTCTGCAAGCCGTCCATGAAGTGGTACATCATATCCTCCTCTGTGAGGTTGGGAATCAGAAGGGTAAGGGTTGTGAACTCCTTTATGTATGCCCATATGCTGCCGATCTGCTTTAATTCCCTAAACTTAAGCTTGGCCTCATAGACAACGTTATTTGGGAAGAAGACCTTCTTGAACTCAGCCTTAAACTGCTCCCACGTGCCTAGCGTGCATAGCCCCTTCCCTATTTTGGCCTCCTTGCGCTTCCACCATAACATGGTCCTCTTTGTGAAGTATAGTACGATTGTGTTGATCTTCGTTTCATCGCACCTCAACTTGTTGCACTTGAAGTAGTTCTCCAAGTGCAACAAGAAGTTTTCCACCTCCTGCGCGTCCCCAATGCCTTTAAAGACATGGCTTGGGAGCCTCAATCCTAGCCTCCCTTTCAAAGGCTGGTGTAGAATATCTCCCCTCTTCAATGACCTCCTTGAGTGTCGTCACCCTAGCATTCATGGCCTCCAGCATGTCCATGCACCAGCCTTCCAAGGCAGCGACCCGGCACTCCAAGGAAGTGAATGCTTATTTTGCCTCGATCTCAGCTGCCTTATGCCCGTCCAATTCCTTACAGATGCTGTCATTTTCGTCAAGGATGAACTCCTCTAAGGTCTTGAACTTGCTGTCAAACTTGTTCAAGCGTTTGCCAAGGAATTCCACCGCTTGATAGGAAGCCTCTACCCTTGTGACCACTCCATGCTAGGTGTGACATTCACGTGCTCCTCGCCATGTTTATCATCACTCACCTCTGTGGTCGAGAGTGAGTAGGTGGTAATGACTTTGCTTGGTGTTGGCTCCAGTAGCATCTTATCCTTCTTGGAGTTCTTCTTCCCTTTTCGTGACTTCTTGACAACATCTATCTTAACGTTGGTGGCATTGACGACGTCAAAGTTTCCTCCGCTTTCCATGATTCCCTTAGTGAAATCTGCTCTGATACCACATTGTCACGGACTTCGAACTCTCGCTAAGACTCCCGTGTGACACTAGTCGATTTGCTCGCGACTCTTTCACGATCTTGCAAATACTAGTAAGCCTTTCAACTAAGATCGCTAAGGGAACGCTAGATAAAAAGACTATAAGAGAAAGAACTTTTAGAAAGAAGACTTGTATTATTTGGAAGAATGCTTTACAACTTGCTTAGATGGTTTGCAAATGCAAATGACCCCCTCTATTTATATTACACTTAAGGGGCCTGAGTGCAAATAATATTTACATGACAAGTCCTCTTATATTATATAATAGTTCTTTTTCTAGAATTCTCTACACATTTCTACACAACTCTAGAGAAGACCACATACTACCGGAATAATCTACACGGATGTAGAGTCTTTCGTAAACTATCCGAAGTTCTGAATTCTTTTTCTCCATGCAAAAATAGTGGTGGGTCCTGACAATACGATCTCATCTTCTTCCTCCTCCCTATCCCTATCCCTGTATGACACAAGTTTAACACCAATATCACAATAAGGATACATTCACTCCTCTTCATCTACCCTCACTCTCAGTCTACTATTATCAGCATCACTATTTGGACCTGGAGGAACTCATCATCTCCCCCTTTGATGAAACCCCCAAACTACTACCTTTCCATGCAAATAAGCACGATTATACCTCTAAAACGTAATACTCTATATCCTACTATCAACAATAACATAACAAGCCGAAGGTTAGTGCACGCATAAGATGACGTCGGAACCAAGAACTTTCACTCCTTCTCGTCAACTATCACTCCTCTACTATCCTCAACACCTCTATCAAGACCGGAAAGCAGGATCATTTAAAGGGCTTGGAACAAAGATCTTAGCATGATTCAATCGAGAAATCCTATTGGAGGACATTCATAATGAAGTACAATCTCTCTCGTCTATCAAGACTCATTCTGGGTTCACAAAACTATACACAATGTAAAATTCAGATCACATCTCATTCAATATAGGATAGGAAACTCTTAGATTAATGGGGTAAGATCAAGATTAATGAATGAATTCATTCTTCTCATCCTTGAAACTCAACATGAATGGAAATAAACATGATGTGCATGGAACTAGGCCAAAGGTATGGCAGTCATACACCAGAAGGGAATAGCGTATCATCTCAACTGAAGGGTAAAGATCGTATGAGATGGAAAGGAATTGATATCTCATCTTGATCAGCCCATCACTATTGAAGACTCAAGATCTACTCTAGTTTACTACCTCGTCAGCTCCCCCTAGCTCCCAAGGTCCCCTCTCTAAATTTGTAAATCAATTTCCTCTACTAGGATATAAGCATATACCTCCACACGGTCAAGAAATCACTATCCACAAGAATATCTTAAACTCTTCTATTATAGTATAGTCGCATATATATAACTAGCTACTCAGACTCTTTTCAATGCTATCACTCTTAGCTCCTTCCAGTCTCTATGGAAATCTCTCTATATTTGCTATTCTTATGCCGTACATAACCACTTCCCATAACTCTTACAATCTAACCTCTTCTTTTGCCTAATAACGCTCAACTTCTGTGCTCCTATAAATTTAATTGCGTAAGAATTAGTCTACTATGGAAAACTCGTAATCATCTATCGATAATCCCCAAATCAACTTAGCTACTCGTGATGACAAAGATTACTTACATCAGCCTACTCCACATCGAAAATTCAAATATACTATCTAGATTCTTATAGCAGTCATAACTTAGAGTTTCACACATCCTTACACAATCATGGATACATATCTCAAGCCTCTTGTTATCTATTGACCTATCCTCGTCTCACTCGTTTCACCTAAGGGGAACTTGTACCCTACCCATAGCATCACTTACTCACAAATCAATACCTTTTTCTCGAACATACACTATGGAAAGCCTCTTAGAGAAAATCTCCAACTAAGGCTATCACTCTCATGATGCTATCTCTTCTTTAACACTACTCCTCAAAATTCAAGCTTAGGGTCTCGCACTAACATGTGCACCTATCACACACCTCTCTAATGCAAACTTACAACTACTAGGTAAAACTGTAGGGAACATAATCCCACTAAAATCTCATAGTGAGTATTCAATCAATACATCTCTTCCTCACAACTCAGTAACACTCACCTATTCAATCATATCTTCTTATCTGACTAAGCTCATAACTCAATGAGTCTCATGAACTCTCAATTAAAAATCATAAGCCTAATTTAGATCTATCACATTGAAAACACTCTTTTCCCCTATTCAACATCTATACTTCACCCTCAATAGTATGAATACTACAACACATCAACATAACTTTCTTATAGTTTGAACACGCTCTACCACATTCTAACAATAACTCTTCCTCTATACCTCATCATGAAAATGATAGGGCACTTACGACTCTTTCATCAAACTTATGGCAATTGACTCACCACCTCATTACTTACCTAATAAATACGTAACTCTAACTACAAGCCTCAATCAACCATCTCTCTTTCTATCTCGTCCTTTTCTTTCCATTACCATCCTTTCTAGTCAATCAATTTCGCACACTAGTCGGCTCCTCTCAAGCCTGGTGCAGTCTCTCTACCATTCTGATTACTTTATCACAGAGGATCTCATTTGTAAGAGTTTGAACATTACTGTCTCTATCGCCTTGTGGATGAGGCATAGTCGAAAAGGTTTAGAGCAACGCATGAATTATCGTAGATTTCTTAGGAAATAGATCTATTGCATGATTCAGAATAGAAAAGAAGGAAAACTTTTCCTAATGTCCTATAGCCTCTTATTTATGAAGTGTGGTACACAACACACATATAAATAAAACTCTACTAGACACGACTTCATAGACTCTTTAAGACACTTTAACTTTGTGCTCTGATACCAAGTTTGTCACGCCCTGGGAGGGTACCCAAAATGTGGCCGGAACCTAGGGACTATTGCTAGTCCCTAAGCGGACCACTTAGCCTCATCACATTCATTCAATCAAATAACTCAAGCCCATCAATGGAAGACTACGGAAGGTAATGGACACATCTCATCTAGTGCTCAATATAATATATATATAATAGAAGAAGGCTAGTAAATAGAACTAGCTCAAAATCATAACAATCAACATCCAACTCTAGTTTATGAAGCCTTTTTCACTAATCAAGTGGTGCCAGTGACAGACCCATGACTACCGAAATCAAAATATAAGACTAGTCTAGTCTAACTCAAAAGTATGATGAAATAAAGATAGTGAACCCTCCAGAGAAGGGGAGGCTCACCAATCAATACGTGGAATGTACGGTATGTAAAATAGTTGAGGAAAACAGGAGCAGGTGGAATAACAACGTCAACTCAGAAATAGTAAGCAATCAACATGTCAAATATCTATATAAAGCAAGAATAAAGAGTAGAAGAGTGACCCATCAACCAATCAACCTCCAATCAAACCAGACTCGTATCAAAGGGACTCATCAAATCACATTTCAACACATCTCGACTCAGAGTATTCAAGGTAGAAACTTTCTAGAAGTTTCTCTAACCGACAACCATCAGCTAATGAGCCAGTGATGATACAACGAAGCGATGTTATTGCCGAATTTATCAAGTACCTTGCAAGGGTAAAGGACATGGCATTAGTGGATCCAAAATAAATAACATTAAGTCCTCTTTTGGGACAAAAGAAACATCCGATTCTACGATTCAATCCTCTCTTACGCTGGCCACGTAGTTATTGAGTTTGAGTTGGACTAACTCTCACTCTTTCGGTGCTCGATACTCTTCCCAAGACTCAAAGCTCATAAGACCTCCATCTCAACCAACATTTAACCCCATCATCAATCCGTATCTCATAGGGACTCTAACCCTATCATCAATCAAACCCATAGGGATATTAACCCTTTCATCAATCAATCTCAATCAATAGCTCAAGACTTGGAATAATCATTAGGGAACAATCGAATAGACCATCTTTAGAGTTCATTAATGGAGACTCATAGGGCTATCAAGCTCTATCAACTCATTATCATTCTCTCACCACAATTACAACCACAATCAATAATCTCACATCAAGGCTTTAGACTCAACCCCTAGATTCATTCATGCATGCTTTCAAAAGTTAACATATAGGGCTATGCAATTTCTCATGAAAATATCCAATTCAAGAAAATAAGTTTATGATGATCATAACATATGGACATACATGTAATTAGATTTAATTAGATGTAATTTTTGAGAAAATATTCAAGAATCAATTTAAGAAACATGTATGGGGACTATGGACACTCAAGTCCTCTATGACCATCTATGGGGCATATGAGGGGACAATCTCATGCTTTTAGTTTATCCTTACATACCTGGGATGATGATCTCAACAATCACTTCAAAGATTTCCTCTTGAATTCCTTAGTCTTAAGCTCCTCTCCTCTTTCCTCAAGCCCTTGTCTTGTTAGAGTGTTAGAAAAGGACTTAGAATGGGGTGTTAGACTCCTTTTTCTGTCAAAACAAGCTAACTAGATCGTGTATAGAATTCAGGAGAGGCTGGGAATTGTTCAAAATTCCCCTCACAAAATTTAGAAATTTTTCAGCCTCAGAATAACCCAGTCTGGTCGTGTACAGTATTTTTTCTCTAAGAGGTCTGATCGAGATTTTCCAATTCTGTCAAAACAATTTGAAAAAAATAAGTGTGGGTCCGCTATAAAGGTGCGACACACCTCTATCGCGCACTGACATTGTCTTGATTTTTTTGATCGAAAAATTATCTTTTGATCTGGTCGCTCTAAAAATTGAACGAGACCATTTTTCCACTCAATTTTTCATATTGATCACAAATCCAGTTTTGGATTTTCCATACAAGCATTGGAAGATGCGTTGCGCGCATACCCCTTTTCTAGGGGTAATTTTACCGGGCATTACACCTATGAGGAGATTCAAGTCTAAATCCTTGATCGTCAGGTTCGCAAGTTAAAACCAATGAGATTGCATCTGTCAAAGTATTGTGGAGGAACCAATTTGTAGAAGAAGCTACTTTGGAGGCGGAGGAGGATATGAAGGTCAAGTACCCTCATTTATTCTTACCTGCGGATGATGAGAAAGTTGATGGCGACGAATTACCTCTAGATTCTTGAATTTCAATTCCTTGAGTTCTCTTTTCATTCTCAGTATGATAGATGACAGAGTTCTAGAGTCCGAGTGAGGATTGATGTGATGTATTGACTGTTTGATTGTTTTACTTGATTAATTTCTTGATTAATTGATTGCATGAGCGAGATGAGGGCTGGTTGATTGTTAGAGTCCATTGGGAGATTCGTGCCTTGACCTAAATCCCTAGATTTCTCTTCATTAGAGGACAAATGATCCCAAAGGAAAGATAATATAACACCCCCTAATTCCTTCTACCTAACCTGGAGTAGATGCACAGAGGATGCTGAGAAAAGACTGAGAAAAACTACAGGAGAAGGTTCACGAGGGCCACTTACAACTTGTAGACAGGTCTACGACTCATAGAATGGGTCACGTAAAAACCCCCTTATGACTTGGTGAAACCTTTTAAGTCTGAGGCCTATATATAAGATGACATACGACCCGTATAGTATTCTACGGCTCGTAGAGGAAGTTTCGTTACAAATTCGAGTAACTCAAAATTCAGAATCCCTTATTTATAAGAGAACTTTACGACCTGTAAAATATTGTACAGCTTGTAGAAGAGGTGTTGTGCCAATTTCTAGTAACTCAGATTTTCAGACCCCTCATTCACGAGAGGCTGACTACGGCCCGTAGAATGTTCTACGACCCATAGACGAGGTCTCATAGACTTAGTCGACATTTATTAAGAGGGGTATTTTTGTCCATTTCAATCCCTATTTAATTAAATTTTGGTCATTTTAGGCTTGAATAAATCCTTAAAATAGAACCCTAGTTGTATTATTCACCATTGTTCACATTCAAGGGTTTTTTGAGCGCACTAGAAGAGAAAGAACAGTGTGGTTTCTAATTCAAGCGCAAGGATCTACTGGAGTTTGATTGTTCCTTTCTCTCCCAAGTGTGTAAGGCTACCTAAAGTGTCGGATTATGCTCATCCACGCGCCCCTTCATCTACTTGAGATAAGATTATGAGTATTAATTGTGTATTCTCAATCTTGTGAATCTTGAGTCCCAAATTCTTGTACATGTATGAGTTTCATGAATATATTTGAGTTAAATCATGAGTTTCATTATAATTACCATGTAGTATGAAAGTATTTCGAATGCTTGCTATCCTAACCCTAAACTTAGTATTTTCTTTGCTTACTAAGTTGGAATTTTAAACCTAACCTTCTAAACCAAGTAAGTTGAACTTGAGAAACATGTTTCCTTATTTCATATATATATATATATATATATATATAATGAATATCTATTATGTCTTATGTGCTAAGCATGGATGGTATGATGTCACTTGATTGTAATTCATGAGAGTCTTGCATGATGTGAGTTAGAGCCTTGAGCTGCATTGCATGAATGATGGTCCTAAGTTATTTAGTTGCTAAGAGATTGGGTTGAGTTGCTGAGGACTAAGTTGAGCTTGAGTAAATTTTCATGAATCATTTTAGTCTTGGAAGGAGTATTGAGCACCGAGTTGGGTGATTAAGGAGCACCCCAAAACTATGTTGCCTGCATAGGATAGTCGTATAGTTAACTCTGGCGGCTCACGTCCCAATAAATGGAAATTCTCTTTTGATCCAAGAGAGAGAGGTAGAGCTTGACGTCCTATTCCTTGGAAAGTTTAGGACGGGCATGGCAACGTTGTCTTTTCGTTGTACACCACCAAAGA
The DNA here is from genome assembly GCA_029948455.1 of Solanum rostratum. Taxonomy (NCBI): domain Eukaryota; kingdom Viridiplantae; phylum Streptophyta; class Magnoliopsida; order Solanales; family Solanaceae; genus Solanum; species Solanum rostratum. The sequence goes on along the minus strand of CM057046.1, from coordinate 20,847,288 downwards.
TCATAGTGGAGTGGAGAGTTATATCAGTTAGAGAAACTTTCAAGCAACAGTTGAGTTAACCTATCACGATTTTCGAACTAAGTTGCATTACATATTAAGTCTATTCCTAAGGCATGATTTCAAACTTAAACTTGCATCAATTATTTGTGTTGAGATATGAGATGAGGAGTTGAGTCTTGAGTCGAGTCGGTTGATTGAGTCTGAGCCTCACTTATTTCTTGAGCCATTTTACATACTGTACATTCCATGTATTGACGCCACTCGATGATCCATCGTTTCATGGTGTAGATACAGGTGATAAAGGACTTCCGTAGGTGCACCGTTGAAATTCAAAGCTCTTGAGTTCCAGACTTAGTGAGCCCTCTTTTCCATTCGAAGGAGCCTTCTATTATTTCACTGTTATTTCTATTTTATTTGAGTTGGATAGCCATGGCTTGTCATAGTACCATCTAGACATTCAGAGTGGAGGCTTTATTGACCTTGAGTAGAGCATTGTTGAGTATTTCACTTTCTAGACTTAATTTATTTTTGAGACTATTTATGAGATCCTTATCTTTCCCTTAATGCTTTTATTGAGTATTCTTCCGCTGTTGAGTAAAATGTGACGATAAGGTCATGTGGTTCTCTTGGGAAATTAACAATGGTTCTTCACGTGCTGGCCTCGCCAAGGGTACCCTCCTGGGGTGTGACACTACATACATGTTTCTTGAATATATCTTGACCTTGAGGTTCCCTCTTGAGTTGAAGTCCCTGAAAGCAATAGAGGAATTGAGAGAGATTAGATCCCTTTGGGATCCGATTAGTTCTTTACCTGGCAAGTACAGAACCGTTGTGGCAACATCAGCAGAATTGTTGTACAATCTTTGGCTCATAAGTGATTGTGATCGGATAAGAGAAACTCCCAGATAGGTCCCACACTGATAGTACTCTGAGTTGAGTTGATTGTTGAGTTTGGATTGGTGTTGATGAGTCATTTTTCTACTCTTTGTTCATGTTTTAGATAGACATTCAATCTTATGAGTTGATGTTATTCTATACTATTCTGCCTATATCTATTTCATTCAGCCATTTTACATACTCGTACATTCTACGTATGGACGTTCATTTGGATTGCATCATTTTATGATGTAGAGGCATGTCTAGAGATCGTCAGCAGGCGCATCATTAAGTATTTATTGCAGTTAACTGAGTTGGTGAGCCTCTCTTACTTTGCAGGATCCTTACTTTATTTTCATCTAGCTATTAGATTAGACTTTAGACTAGCTTTATTTTTGAATTGCGGTAACTATGGTTCTATCATTGGCACTAATTGATAGTGATAGAGGCTTCATAGACTATAGTCGAGTTTTGTTTTTTTTATATGATCTTTAAGACTTAGATTACCCACCATTTATTTTCTTAAGTCTTCCGCTGATTGGTTAGTTTTATTGAATGAATGAATGTGATGAGGCCTAGTGGTTCACTTGGAGACAAGCAAGAGTCTCTGAGTGTTCTCCACATCTAGGGTACCCTCTCGGGGCATGAAAAACTTGGTATCAGAGCATAGAGTTCAAGTGTCCTAGGAATCTATGAAGTTGTGTCTAATAAAGTCTTATTTATGGTTTTGTTGTGCACCACACTTTATGAGTAGGAGGCTACAGGACATTAGGAATGGTTATACTTTTTTCATGATCTGATTCATGCGATAGAGTTGAAACTCTTTTTCGATTCATGCTTTGTACGTAAGCAAAGTTGTGATCATGCCTCCAAGAAGAGGTGTTAGAGGAAGAGGGCTTCCTGCCAGACAGAATGTTAACCCACCCGAGCTCTAGGGACATGATAAACCCATAGGTCCAGCTATCCCTGCTGAGAAGCCCCCACAAGCTGAGATTTCTAATGTTGAGCTTCCCCAGGCTATCTAGACTCTAGCCCAGGCTGTCACAATACCTACTGCTCGACAAGGAGCTTGTACACCTGATGCACAAGACACATCTAGAGTTTATAAATTCTTGAAGATGAACCCGCCTGAGTTCACAGGGTCTACACCAATGAGGATCCTGAGAAATATGTTGATGAGCTTTAAAAGGTGTTTTAGGTGATGCATGTGGCTAATGTGGATAGAGTTGAATTGGCTGCCTACCAGCTCAAAGGTGTGGCCAGGTTATGGTTTGATCAGTGGAAGAAGGATAGAGGAGAAGGAGACCTATTGTTGACTTGGGCAACGTTTGAGAAAGCCTTCTTGAGGCGTTTCTTTCCAAAAGAACAGAGGAGGCCAAGGTACGAGAGTTCTTTAATAAGAAACAGAGCTTTATGACTGTACAAGAGAATAGGCTTAAGTTCACCCAATGATCTCGCTATGCTCTGGATATGGTTGCTAATATGAGAGGGAGAACAGGGATGTATGTTAATGGGCTGAACAAAGGGCCAAAGAGAGATGGGAGGGGAGCTATACTTGTGAGTGATATGGATATTGGAAGGCCAATAATTTATGTCCAACAAGCTGATGAGGAGAGACATCACGATAAGGAAGATTTAGAAATAAGAGGGCCGATCCATCCATCCATGAGGTTAGAAAGAGAGGGAATGGCAACAGGGTTCAGTTAGGGCCAGCACCATCATCTGCTAGTGCACCTGTGCCCAGGAATAGGAATAATCATAGGTCTCAGAATTTTGGAGCCTAGGGATCTCAGTCATAGACTAGTATGGCTCAAGGTTCATAGGGTAAACCACTATGTGGTAAGTGTGACAGGTTATACTTTGGTAGATGCCATGAGGGGAATGATGCACGTTTCAAGTGTGGCCAAGTGGGTCACTTTCATAGAGATTGTCCAAAGTAGGCTGACCGGGCTCAATCTTCTGCACCAGCCCCACCAGCCAGAGGAACTTCGAAAAGTGCTACGTCAGGCGCAAGTGGAGCTACAAATCATTTGTATCCAATGGCTAGTCGCCAAGATTAGGAGAACTCCCTAAATGTTGTGACGGATAGGATTCAAGTCTTTACTCTTGATTGTTGTATTTTGATGGATCTTAGTGCCACATTATCATTTGTGTATCCTTATGTGGCTATTAGATTTGATAGAACTCCTGAGAGTCTTCTTAAACCCTTTGATGTTTCTACCCCAGTGGGTGACTCTATTCTAGCTGAGGGAATCTATAGAGACTGTGTAGTGTTCATCCATCATAAGGATACTTTTGTTGATTTAATTGAGTTAGAGATGATTGATTTTGATAATCCTTAGCATGGATTGGCTTCATGCTTGTTATGCCCCCATTAATTACAGAGCCCGAACCATTAAGTTCCAATTCCTGAATAAGCTGGTTCTAGTGGAAAGATGATTTTGTTGCACCTAAGGGAAAGTTTATCTCCTACCTTAGGGACAGAAAGCTAATTTTCAGAGGTGGTATTTATCGCCTCGTGGAAGTTAAGTCTGATGATGTTGAGCCTTTTACTCTAGAGTTAATCCCGATTGTGAATGAGTTTCCTGAGGATCTTCCTAGAGTCCCTCCTGATAGAGAGATTGACTTTGGGATTGATGTTCTTCCAGATACCCAGTCTATCTCAATTCTACCTTATAGGATGGCTCTCGCTAAGTTGAAAGAGTTGAAAGAGCAATTGAGAGATTTGTTAGAGAAGCTCTATTAGGCTGAGTGTTTCTCCTTGGGGTAATCCTATCCTATTCGTACGAAAGAAGGATGGGTCTCTCTCTGATTTAGCATAGATTAAAGGCAACTGAACAAGGTCATGACAAAGAATAAATATCCTCTCCCCGGGATAGATGATCTGTTTGACCAACTTCAGGGTGTCTTTTGCTTCTCAAAGATAGACCTCAAATCTGGTTATTATCAGTTGAAGGTGAGGGAGTGTGATATTCCAAAGACAACCTTTAGGACTAGATATGGCCATTTTATGATTTTGGTCATGTCCTTTGGATTGACGAATGTACCTGCAGCCTTCATGGACTTGATGAATAGGGTGTTCAGAAAATATATTGATATATTCGTGATCGTGTTCATCGATAACATTCTGGTGTATTTGAGAGATGAGGAGGAGCATGCCAGTCATCTTGGAGTTGTCCTCTAGACTCTTAAGGACCATGAGTTGTATACAAAGTTCTCTAAATTTGAGTTTTGGCTTAAGTCAGTAGCTTTCCTAAGCCATATTATTTTGGATTATGGTATTCGAGTAGACGGCCAAAAGATTAAAGTGGTTCAGAGTTATCCCAGACCGGCCTCTCCGACCAACATACGAAGTTTCTTGGGGTTGGCAGGCTATTACGGTAGATTTATTGAGGGCTTTTCTTCCCTATCCGCACCATTTGACTAAATTAACTCAGAAGAAGGTCAAGTTTTAGTGGTCTGATGAATATGAGAAGAGTTTCTGAGAGTTGAAAATCTGACTGACTACTGTACTAGTTTTGACCTTACCTGACGGGACAGAAGACTTTGTAATATATTGTGATGCGTCAAGAGTAGGATTGGGTTGTGTGTTGATGCAAAGGGGAAAAGTGATAGCCTATGCTTCCAGAAAACTTAAGGTTCATGAGAGGAACTATCCAACCCGTGATCTTGAGTTGGCAACGGTGGTATTTGCACTTAAATTTGGCGCCACTACTTATATGGAATGCATGTGGATGTGTTCACTGACCACTAGAGCCTATTAATATCTTCAGCCAGAAAGAGTTCAACCTACGGCAGAGGAGATGGTTTGAGTTGCTCAAGGATTACGACATGAGCATTCTCTGCCACCTACGTAAAGCTAACATTGTTATTGATGCTCTTAGCTGGTTGTCAATGGGTAGTATAGCCCATGTTGAGAAAGGAAAGAAGGAGTTAGCTAAGGAAGTGCTTAGATTGGCCCGATTGGGATTTCAATTCGAAGAGAATAATGAGGGAGGAGTCAATGCTCAGAACAGGTCTGCTTCATCTTTAGTGGTAAAGGTGAAAGAAAAGAAAGACCAAGATCCTGTCCTACTTCAGTTGAAAGAAGCTATGCACAAACAGAAGGTTATGGTATTATTCAAAGGGGGAGATGGGTTAAGATACCAAACTAGATTGTGCGTTCCAGATGTTGATAGTATTCAAGATAGAATTATGGCTAAAGCCCACAGCTCTAGGTATTTCATTCATCATTCAAGATAGAATTATGGCTAAAGCCCACAGCTCTAGGTATTCCATTCATCCTGGCTCTATGAAGATGTACCACGACTTAAGGGAAGTCTATTAGTGGAGTAGAATGAAGAACAATATTGCTGAGTTTGTTTCTAAGTGCCTGAAATTTCAACAAGTCAAAGTTGAGCATCAAAGACCATGTGGATTGCCTCAGAAATTTGAGATTCTTGAATGGAAGTGGGAGATGATCAACATGGACTTCTTTACCTATCTACCGAGGTATCGAAAGCAACATGATTTAATATGGGTGATTGTGGATAGGATGACCAAATCAACTCAAGTCTTAGCAGTTAAGATGACTAACACTGCAGAAGAGTATGCCAAGTTGTACATCCGTGAGATTGTGAGGTTGCATAGAGTTCTCTTGTCCATCATCTCGGATAGAGGAGCTCAATTCACCTCCCAATTTTGGAGATCTTTCCAGAAGGGATTAGGTGCTAAAGTGAATCTGAGTATTGTTTTCATCCTCAGATAGACGGCCAAGCAGAACGTACAATTCAGACATTGGAGAATATGTTGAGGGATTGTGTCCTTGACTTTAAAGGAAATTGGGATGACCATTTGCCATTGATCGAATTTGCATACAACGATAGTTATCATGCAAGAATTTAGATGGCTCCCAATGAGGCTTTGTATGGGAGAAGATGTAGATCACCAATTGGGTAGTTTGAGGTTGGAGAAGCAGAGCTGATTGGACCTGATCTTGTCCATCAGTCAATGGAGAACGTAAAGTTCATTAAAGAAAGGTTGAAGACTGCACAGAGTCGCTAGAAATCTTACACTGATGTGAGGAGAAGAGACTTAGAGTTTGACGTAAGTGATTGGCTGTATCTGAAAGTGTCAATCATAAAGGGGGTATCATGAGATTTGGGAAGCAGGGGAAATTGAGTCCACGCTATATTGGTATGTATCAAATTGTGAAGAGGATTGGGAAGGTTGTTTATGAGTTAGAGTTACCTTTTGAGCTAGACGCAATTTATCCAGCCTTTCATGTCTCGATGTTAAAGAAATGCTTGGGAGATCCCGCCTTGGTAATCCCTTTTGAGAGTATTGAAGTAAAAGATAACTTGCCTTATCAAGAGATTCCAGTCCAAATCCTTGATCATCAGGTTCACAAGTTGAAAACCAAAGAGATTACCTCAATCAAAGTCCTATAGAGAAATCACTTCGTTGAGGAGGCCACATGGGAAGCTGAGGAAGCGATGAGAGCTAAATACCCGCTTCTACTCATGTCGGAAGATGATTATGTTGAAAATAATGTTCTTACCCTTTACTTAAATTGATTTGTTTATCCCCGAGTTGATTTGTCTATTCCTGAGTCTAAGTAGAGCTTGTTTAAGATTGTTGAGGAGTCGAGAGTTTGATTTGGTTGAGTGGATATTAAGAAGATTCTTGAGTGTTATTCGTGCCTTGATGTCTACTTTTACTCATTATTCGAGGACGAATGATTCCAAGGGGGAGATGATGTAATACCCAATAAAATTATCAAAATACCCCTAAAAGAGAGATGTGCACATAACATATCTTTTCGAACTCTGATGGAGAATACGAGGCCAAAATGTGATAAATATGAAAAATTGAGTGAGAAAATGGTCTTAGTTGATTTTTAAAGCAATCAAATCAAAAGATAATTTTTTGATGCGAAAATGATTTTCAGAATAAGTGTGCCATAGGTTCGCGATGCAAACTTGTCGTGGACTTGTACTTAGACGTGATTCCAATATTTACTATGGAATTAGAAAACAGCAGGGTCCACGACGCCGACATGGTTTAACAAGGTGAACTTTTTCATTTTTCATGAGGGGCATTCTACACTTTTTCCAACCCCTCCTAAACTTAAAACATGATCTAAATGGTTTGTTTTGAGCGTAAAAGGGGTTTTAATCCCTATTCTTAAGTTTTTTTCTAAGTTCTAACAAAGACTAGGGCTAGAGAGAAGAGAAGAGGAGCAAGAATTCAAGGAAATCAAGGAGGATTCATGCGAGATTGAGTGTCAAAGCTTCATACCAGGCATGTAAGGCTAAACTAAAATATGAGAATGTCCTTCCATGTGCCCCTATTGATGGTAATAGAGGAATTGAGAATTAATGAGTCTACATACATGTTTCTTGAATATTTTCTTGTAAATTATATATATATATATATATATATATATATATATATATTACATGTATTTTCATGTATTGATGGTCATCGTAAACTTGATTTACTGATTAAATACTTTTCATGAGTTACTGCATAAATACTATAGATTATTTTATTAAATATTTTATGAATGAACCTAGGGATTGTGTAACACCCCAACTTTTTTTTTACTAAGGTTGAGTCATCTTTCATATTATAGGATCAATTCATAAGTATTTAAAGTATATTAGATGTGATTTAGAGTTATAATTAATCTTTTACATCAAGCCAAGTCCAAAGAATTTCTAGTGACTAAGTTTTCATATGAGTTGATGGAAGGGTCAAATTCAAATGACCATATCTCCTAAAGTATAATGATTTAGGTGACCCATAATATATCAAATTAAAGATCTTTGAATTAGCTTTTCAACGCATCTTATTTCGCGTTAAACGGAGTTTGGAGTAGAGCATTATGACTATTTTACTGGAGACCTACAGAGCTGTCTGAAGGACCGCGACGGCTCCGCGACGCGGACCTATCGCGAACCCTTTCTGGATAAGCTAACCGAAATTCCTTTATTTTATTTTGAGGGTACTTTTACCCTAAAGCCTTTGGAGGTCTATTTAAGGTCCCAAAATGCATAATACGTCAGTTTCATAAGTCAAAACCCTCTCTTTCACTCCTAAACATAAAACGCTCAACAATCATCAAGAAAGTCATCAAGTTAGGATTAACTTTCAAGATTCTTCATCAAGGTGAGTTATTCTTCATAAGCTTTAAGCTAATTTCTCTATCTATTCATGAAATCCCCAATAGAATCTTAAATCCTAACCTAGGGTTTCAAGAAAGCAAATTCAAGAATCCCAAGAAAGGATTCCTTGATTCTTCCTTCCATGGATTAGGGTTCTTTATCAAGAAACTTTAAAGATTTTGAGTCAAGAAGTCAAGAATCAAAATGAAGTTCTTCAACAATGTCTTTCCAAGTTCTTCCATTCTAAAAGAACTATCGAGGTTGAGGATTTTCTCCAAGAAATAATTATTCATCAAATTTTGATTGTGATATCAAATTTCCAGGTATGTAAGGCTACACCTAAAGCATGGGAATGTCCTCCCATGTGCCCCATGAGTAATGTATTAAAGTTTAATGGTGATGATGCTAGGGTAATGAAGTGAAACATGTTAATTCATGTAATGTAATGAATAAATGCCATTATTTTATGCATAAACCTACATATTTTCCTGCATTGATGATGACCCTCATAAAAAAAAACCCATGCATCCTTTTAAACTATTTTCTTGAAAAGAATTTAGTTGAAAACCTTATACCTATTGTATATGTATTCTAGAAAAGCATGCATGATGAACATGGGTGCATGTGTAGAGTCTAGAGTAATGATAAAATAATGAATGATGAATGTTGAGCATGAGAATGTGGGATTGTCTCTAAGTTGAGAGTCAAAGTTCCTAAACTAGTGTTCCAAAAGTCTATGATGTTAAGGCTAATGCAATGAGATGTCAATGATGTTAATGTAAATGAAATGCTAATGATAATGTATTATGCTCCTATGGGGACTAACGATGATGTAATGGTCCCTATGGGACTAAAGATGTTAATGTTTTATGAGCAATGTTGAGTCCTGGGAGGAGTATTGAGCACCGAAATGGATAAAAGTGAGTTCCACTTGAGTCCATTAACTACGTGACCCGCGTAGGAAGAGAGGATTGAACCGCAATGCGAACGGCTCCTATCTTGTCCCAAATGCGGACTAATGTTATGTTTTAAGGATCCACTAATGTTACATTCCTTACCCCGGGCAGGGTAAGGGATGAATGTGGCAACGATATTGTTTCGTTGTATCATTACTGGCTCATAAGTGATGGTTGTCGGTTAAAGAAACTCCCAGTTAGGCCTCTCAGAAAAGGTTTTCCTAATAGTACTCTAATGTAAATGTTAATGTAAAGGCCAATGTTAATGCAAAGGTCAATATTAATGTAAAGGCCAATGTTAATGCAAAGGTCAATGTTAATATAAAGGCCAATGTTAATGCAAAGGTCAATGTTAATGTAAAGGTCAATGTTAATGCAAAGGTCAATGTTAATGTAAAGGCCAATGTTAATGCAAAGGTCAATGTTAATGTAAAGGTCAATGTTAATGTACATGTCAATGTTATTGTTTCCCTGATATAAACGCTAAAGTCTCATGATGATGTACGTTATGTTCGGATGATTCTAATGATGTGATTCAGCTACTTTACATGCCAGTATATTCCACGAACTGACGCCATTTGTTGCTGCATCATTTTATGATGCAGATACAGGAGCTAGAGGACTTCAGCAGCCGCCCCGTTGAAGCCAAGTGTTTGCAAGTTCTGACGGTGGTGAGCCTCCCTGTTTTCGAAGAAAACTTTTATTTGATGCTATCCTATTATTTCATTGAGTCGGGTAGCCATGGCATGTCATGGTCCCCTTCTTAGACGGTTTAGATAATGTTAGAGGCTTCGTAGACATAATGATGTAGTCAAGGTGAATGTTTTGATAACTGAGAAATATTTCTTTGTTTGGTTTTGATGATCAGCTTGAGGTTTGGCCATTGGCCCACTACTTTAAAAGTGTTGTTTACTAATTTCCTTCCGCTGTGTTTAAGATGAACGACGTGATGAGGCTAAGTGGTTCGCTTGGGAGCTAGCAATAGTCTCTGAGTGCCGGCCACGCCTAGGGTACCCTCCCGGGGCATGACAAACTTGGTATCAGAGCACAGAGTTCAAGTATCCTAAGGAGTCTATGAAGCCGTGTCTGGTATCATCCTTATTTTTGGTGTGAAGCACGCCACATCCATAATGAGGAGGCTATAGGACATTTAGGATAAGTTTCCCTTCTTTCTGATTCTGATCGTGCGATAGAGCTATTTCCTAAGAAATCTGCGATAATTTGTATGTTGCTCTAAGCCGTTCGACTATGCCTCGTCCACGAGGTGATAGAGACAGTAATTTTCGAACTCTTACAGATGGGATCCTTTGAGATAAAGTAATCGGAATGGTATAGAGACTGTCTAGGCTTAAGAGAAGCCGACTGAGATGCGAAGTTGATTGACTAGAAAAAGTGCACTATTAATCATATGAATCGTGCATTTGAGTTATCTCTAGAGGTACCTAAACTCATTTGTTTTTCAAAACTATCTTTCGAGGTGACCCATGAGAGAGAAACTTATGTCTCTAAAGAGTTTGATGTTACCACCTTAGAGTGAGATGTGAATTCTAATGAACCCTGAGTAGAATCTAATTATCCCAGAGCTAGAAGGATGATGATGGAAAAAAAGGGACGAGATGACAAGAGTGATGGCTTATTTAGGCTCATAGTTCGAGTTACATATTTATTAGGTAAATAATGAGGTAGTGAGTCAATTGAATAAGTTTGATGAAAGAGTCGTGAGTACTCTAGTGATTATTATGATGAGGTATAAAGGAAGAGTTGTTGTTAGAATGTGGTAGAGCGTGCTCAAACTAGAAGAAAGTTATGTTGATGTGTTGTAGTATTCTACTATTGAGGGTGAAGTGTAGATGTTGAATAGAGGGAAAAAGTGCTTTCAATGTGATATATCTAAATTAGGCTTATGATTTTAATTGTGAGTTCATGAGACTCGTCAAGTTATGAGGTTAGACAGATAAGAAGAGGCTTGAGATATGTATCCATAATTGTGTAAAGATGTGTGAAGCTCTAAGTTATGACTGCTATAAGAATCTAAATAGTATATTTGAGTTATCGATGTGGAGTAGGTTGATGTAAGTAATCTTAATCATCATGAGTAACTAAGTTGATTTGGGGCTTATCAATAGATGATAACGAGTTTCCATGATAGACTAATTCTTATGCAATTAAATTTATGGGAGCACAGAAGTTGAGCGCCAGCAGGCAAAAGAAGAGATTAGATTGTGAGAGCTGTGGGCAGTTATTATGTACGCAATAAGAATAGCAAACATAGAGAGATTTCCATAGAGACTGGAAGGATCTAAGAGTAATAGCGTTAAAAAGAGTCTGAGTGGCTAGCTATATGTACGCGACTATAGCATAAAAGAAGAGTTTAAGATATTCTTGTGGATAGTGATTCCTTGACCATGTGGAGGTATATGCTTATAGCCTAGTAGAGGAAATCGATTTATAAACTTAGAGTAATGACCTTGAGAGCTAAGGAAGAGTTGATGTAAGGCCCGATAAAATTACCAAAGTACCTCTAGAGGAAAGATGTGCGCATAACACGTCTTCCGATGCTCGGATGGCGAATCCGAGGCTGGATTTATGATCAACACAAAAATTTGAGGGGGGGAAGGGCCTCGGTCGATTTTTAGAGTGACCGAGTGAAAAGATAATTTTTTGATCCGAACACCGAAACAGTGTCGGTGCGCGACAGAGGTGCGTCGCGCACCTGTAGCGGAGTGACACTTGCGTTTTTCAAAACTTTTCGACGGATTGAGAAAACTCGTTCAGAAAATTTTTGCAGAAAATGTACTGTTCGCGACCAGTCCGCGTCGCAGACTGAGTCACTTTGAGGTTGGAAATTTCAAAAAAATTATTGAGGGGTATTCTGGTCCATTCCTAACACCTTATAAACTCCCTATACGGCTAATATAAGTCGTTTTAACATGAAAAGGGTCTAAAACCCCATTCTAAGTCCTTTTCTAACAATTGAATAGGACTAGAGCTTGAGAGAAGAGGAGAAGAGCTTGAGATGGAGGTATTCAAGAGATAATGAGATAATGAGAGTTCTTAATTCTGATGATGATGTGATGTCATTTCCTTTTAAGGTTATAGATGACGAGGAGGAGTTAGAGAAATCGTGAGGAGTCTGATAGATAGGTATTAATATTAGTATCTACCGAGGTAAGAGTTCATCCGATCGAGGGTGTGAGCTGCTATGATAGGCTCAAATATGTGGATGTTATTATGCAAATGTATTAGAGTGATGAGGATGAGCAGTATTCTCTAAGTACAGGTTACTATGGAGTAAGAGTTCTTGATTCTGATGTCATCTTACGCGTGTACTGACCTTCGGCTTATCATGCCATTATTGATGATGTGATGTAGAGCATCAAGTTTTAGAGGTATAATCATGCTTATTCTGCATGGAGAGGTAGTAATTTGGGGGTTTTGTCAAAGGGGGAGATGATGAGTTCCTCCACATCCAAATAGTAATGTTGATGATATTAGACTGAGAGTGGGGGTAAATGAGAAGGAGTGAATGTATCCTTATTGTGATACCGGTATTAAACTTGTGTTATGAAGGGATAGAGATAGGGATGAGGAAAGAGATGAGATCATATGATGCGCGATTGATAGGTAAGAGTATGTTGATGTGACTTTGAATGAGAGTTCATTGAATGATGGAGGTAGAGGTGATAAGTAGCCTTGAAAAATTCTAAGACATAATCAATGTGGTTGTTATTGTGCGAGTATGCATAATAGACTATTGAAGACCCCATAATAAGTGTTTCGAGTATAGAGTTGAGTATTGAGGATTAGCTTTGTATGAATATGATCACCTTAAGGCTTAGAACTAGGCCCGAATGAAAGAAGAAGAGGTGGTTAGGTAGAGGTTTGAATAAGAGCTATAAGTTTGCATTGATGGGGTAAAGTTCCATGAAAAAAAAGGAGCACAATTGAGGTGGGGACTTGAGCATGAGAGTGTCCTCAGAATCTTATTTATACGATGTTTCTATTCTCGATTTGAGTTGATGGCTTCCTTCCTAAGTTCGAAGGACAGATGGACGAGTTTTCTAAATGATTAGAGTTGATTGACTTTCGACGTTCCATTCGTGCTTGATGAAGAGAATGTAAGATGTAATTTCCTTACTCTTGATTTAAATTGAGTTGTCTATTTGAGTTAATGTGTCCATTCCTGAGTCCGAATGGAGATGATTTGAGATTGATGACGAGTTAGAGTTTGTTTGATTGAGTGAGCTTTGAGAAGAGTTCTGATTCTTATTCGTGCCTTGATGTCTACCTTACTCATCATTCGAGGACGAATTATCCCAAGGGGGAGATAATGTAACACCCCAACTTTTTTTTTTACTAAGGTTGAGTCATCCTTCATATTATAGGATCAATTCATAAGTATTTAAAGTATATTAGATGTGATTTAGAGTTATAATTGATCTTTTACATCAAGCCAAGTCCAAAGAATTTCTAGTGACTAAGTTTTCATATGAGTTGATGGAAGGGTCAACTTCAAATGACCATATATCCTAAAGTTTAATGCGTTAGGTGACCCATAATATATCAAATTAAAGATCTTTGAATTATCTTTCCAACACATCTTATTTCGCGTTAAACGGAGTTTGGAGTAGAGAGTTATGACTATTTTACTGGAGACCTGCAGAGCTGTCTGAAGGACCGCGACACGGACCTATCGCGAACCCTTTCAGGATAAGCTAACCGACATTCCTTTATTTTATTTTGAGGGTACTTTTACGCTAAAGCCTTTAGAGGTCTATTTAAGGCCCCAAAACACATAATACATCAGTTTCATAAGTCAAAACCCTCTCTTTCACTCCTAAACATAAAACGCTCAACAATCATCAAGAAAGTCATCAAGTTAGGATTAACTTTCAAGATTCTTCATCAAGGTGAGTTATTCTTCATAAGCTTTAAGCTAATTTCTCTATCTATTGATGAAATCCCTAATAGAATCTTAAATCCTAACCTAGGGTTTCAAGAAAGCAAATTCAAGAAGCCCAAGAAAGGATTCCCTGATTCTTCTTTCCATGGATTAGGGTTCTTTATCAAGAAACTCTAAAGATTTTGAGTCAAGAAGTCAAGAATCAAAAAGAAGTTCTTCAACAATGTCTTTCCAAGTTCTTCCATTCTAAAAGAACTATCGAGGTTGAGGATTTTCTCCAAGAAACGATTATTCATCAAATTTTGATTGTGATATCAAATTTCCAGGTATGTAAGGCTACACCTAAAGCATGGGAATGTCCTCCCATGTGCCCCATGAGTAATGTATTAAAGTTCAATGGTGATGATGCTAGGGTAATGAAGTGAAACATGTTAATTCATGTAATGTAATGAATAAATGCCATTATTTTATGCATAAACCTACATATTTTCCTACATTGATGATGACCCTCATAAAAAAAACCCTCATGCATCCTTTTAAACTATTTTCTTGAAAAGCATTTAGTTGAAAACCATATACCTATTGTATATGTATTCTAGAAAAGCATGCATGATGAACATGGGTGCGTGTGTAGAGTCTAGAGTAATGATAAAATAATGAATGATAAATGTTGAGCATGAGAATGTGGGATTGTCTCTAAGTTGAGAGTCAAAGTTCCTAAACTAGTGTTCCTAAAGTCTATGATGTTAATGCTAATGCAATGGGATGTCAATGATGTTAATGTAAATGAAATGCTAATGATAATGAATTATGCCCCTATGGGGACTAACGATGATCTAATGGTCCCTATGGGACTAATGATGTTAATGTTTTGTGAGCAATGTCGAGTCCTGGGAGGAGTATTGAGCACCGAAATGGATAAAAGTGAGTCCCACTTGAGTCCATTAACTACGTGGCCCGCGTAGGAAGAAAGGATTGAACCGCAATGCGAACGGCTCCTATCTTGTCCGAAATGCGGACTAATGTTATGTTTTAAGGATCCACTAATGTTACGTTCCTTACCCCGGGCAGGGTAAGGGATGGATGTGGCAACGACATTATTTCATTGTATCATTACTGGCTCATAACTGATGGTTGTCGGTTAAAGAAACTCCCAGTTAGGCCTCTCAGAAAAGGTTTTCCTAATAGTACTCTAATGTAAATGTTAATGTAAAGGCCAATGTTAATGCAAAGGTCAATGTTAATGTAAAGGCCAATGTTAATACAAAGGTCAATGTTAATGTAAAGGCCAATGTTAATGTAAAGGTCAATGTTAATGTAAAGGTCAATGTTAATGCAAAGGTCAATGTTAATGTAAAGGCCAATGTTAATGCAAAGGTCAATGTTAATGTAAAGGTCAATGTTAATGTACATGTCAATGTTATTGTTTCCCTAATATAAACGTTAAAGTCTCATGATGATGTACGTTATGTTCGGATGATTCTAATGATGTGATTGAACTATTTTACATGCCAGTACGTTCCACGTACTGATGCCATTTGGCGCTGCATCATTTTATGATGCAGATACAGGAGCTAGAGGACTTCAGCAGCCGCCCCGTTGAAGCCAAGTGTTTGCAAGTTCTGACCGTGGTGAGCCTCCCTGTTTTCGGAGGAAACCTTTATTTGATGCTATCCTATTATTTCATTGAGTCGAGTAGCCATGGCATGTCATGGTCCCCTTCTTAGACGGTTTAGATAATGTTAGAGGCTTCGTAGATATAATGATGTAGTCAAGGTGAATGTTTTGATAACTGAGAAATATTTCTTTGTTTGGTTTTGATGATCAGCTTGAGGTTTGGCCATTGGCCCACTACTTTAAAAGTGTTGTTTACTAATTTCCTTCCGCTATGTTTAAGATGAACGATGTGATGAGGCTAAGTGGTTCGCTTGGGGGCTAGCAATAGTCTCTGAGTGCCGGCCACACCTAGGGTACCCTCCCAGGGCGTGACAGATTAAATCTAGAGCCTTGACTTGATTATGTTGATGGTCATTTTAATGTGAGCATGATGATGAGTTAATAGAGCTTGATGGTCCCATAGGTATTCATAATTAAACTCTAGAGATATGTCTAACTGACTTCCTTCTAATGATTGATCTAAGCCTTGAGCTATTGAGTGAGAATTGAGTCGATGAGATAACATGAGATAATAGGTCGAAAGGCCCAATTGGGTTGAGTTAATGAGATTATGAGAGTCTCTCGAGACTAATTGAGATGATTGACTGAGATGAAGAGTCTTATTAGCATCGAGTCTTGTGAAGAGTCTCGAGCACCAAAATGAGCGAGAGTAAAACCAACTCGCACTCATTAACTACGTCGTCAATTAGGTGAGGTTGAGCTACTACATTTGAGGTTCCCTCTTGAGTTTAAGTCCCTGAAAGCAATAGTGGAATTAAGAGAGACTAGATCCCTTCGGGATCTGATTTGTTCTTTACCTGGCAAGTACGAAATGATTGTTGCAACATCAACAAATTGGTGTACAATCACTGGCTCATAAGTGATTGTTGTCAGATAAGAGAAACTCTCAGATAGGTCCCACACTGATAGTACTCTGAGTTGAGTTGATTAGTGAGTTTGGATTGGTGTTGATGAGTCATTTATCTACTATTTATTCTTGCTTTAGACAGACATTTGACATCTTGATTGAGTATCTTATGAGTTGATGTTATTCTATATTATTCTGCCTATATTTGTTTTATTCTGCTATTTTACATACTCGTAAATTCTACCTACTGAGGTCCATTTGGAGTGCATTGTTTTATGATGCAGAGGCAGGTCTGGAGATCGTCAACAGGCACATCATTAAGAATCTATTGTAGTCAGCTAAGTTAGTGAACCTCCCTTACTTCGGAGGATCCTTACTTTGTTTTTATCTAGTTATTGAATTCAAACCTTAAACTAGCTTTATTTTTTAGTTGACCTAGCCATGTGTCTATCATTGGCACCAATTGATAGTGATAGAGGCTTCATAGACTAGAGTCGAGTTATTGATTGGAGATTATGTTGAGCTAGTTTCTTTCAAACTAGCCTATTTTTTATATGATCTTTGGGACTTAGATTACCCCTCATTTATTTTCTTTAGTCTTCCACTGATTGGTTAATTATGTTGAATGAGTGAATGTGATGAGGTCAAGTGTTTCACTTAAGGACTAGTAATAGTCTTTGAGTGCCAGCCACGTCTAGGGTACCCTCCTGGGGCATGACAGGTACTGCGTTGAATATTAAATTATGAGTTTGATCATTTGAGTTGATAGTCAAGAAAATAAGGAGCCTATATCCCTTTATGGTACTGAATTCGAACGAGTAGAACCCTCGAAATTGAGCTCGGCACAAAGGAAATATTTTGGAATGTCATAGTTTGAGAGTGTGTTGGAAAAAAGGGTTTGTACACGAGTTACAAAATTTCTGTCTCCATGCAACACGCCTCAACGAGATTATTCCCGCTATGACGATGCTACCATGTGTGACAATCACGAATTTTAAGTTAGAAAAGTCTCAAATTCGTTCTTATTTCTCCCGCCTTCATCCTTCACAGACCAGAAATGACGTAGGGCTTATTTTCTTTATTTTTTCACCAGTTCCATCATCAAATGTAAGTTAATTATCTCCCTAACTTATAATTTGATTCCTAAACAATAGATTCTAGGGGAATTTATTATAGGAGAAGATTTCGACGTGCACTTAATAGTAGATAAAAGCCCTAATTGAGAGAAAAGATCATAAAAGTGGCCAAGGGTTAGGATTTTGAAATGATTTGGATAAATTAGGTCATTGTTGTTGATTATAGTTTTTCTTGATTGTTTATTGACCAAGAACGAGCTAGGACTTTGTTAAAGGGTAAAGCTCCGATTCTATAAAGTTCAAGTCTTAATCCGAGGTAGGTGATGGTTTAATATTTTTATTTATGTGATACATGTTTATTAACCATTCATGATATTTCTTGCATGTATAAAAAAGGAAATAATGATATAAAACTAATTGATGATTTCCCATGATCAAATTGCATGCAAGGAACCTATTACTTGAATGTGGCAAGTTGTGAATTATTTATTATGGTTGTGATTGTAATTTTGATTGTGATTGGCTTGTGGATCAGGTATCACATTCTGATATATTATTGGGTCAGGTATCATGTTGTGTGACCTATCATTTAATTTATTTTTTACCACTGCATAATGACATAAATTTATCAGGAATCGAAGTTAATCTATTTATTAGATTGAATTAAATTATATAATAACCACAATTCGTTGTGTGTTACTATTCCAAAGATCAATATATTTTTAAATTTATTGCTCCGGTAGAAATTAGAACCAAGAAACGCAAACATGAAGTTCGTCATATAATATATCTTAATGGATAAGAAAAAATTATTTACATGCATAATTATTTATTCTTTTTTCATATAGAATAATATCTGCACTTCTAAAAAAATATAAAATTAACTATTAACTTCATCGCTAATTGTTGGTAGTTAATATTTACGGTTTAGCGATGAATCTTACTATTTAGCCACAAAATTTATCTGGCGCTAAATTTAATTTTTTTTTGTAGTGATCGTTACTAAGTACTTCTATCATTTACATCAATGCAATTAAAAAATAACATATAAACTCAAATTATAAGGGTATTTTTGAACTTCTCTATTTAGAATTAAAATTTTCAATTATCTTATAAAATTTTCTAGATATTATATAGTTATTATATGTCAATTCATTTTTTGCCTATGTACTTTTATTTGATTTCAATGTTTTTTTTCTTTCATTGTTGGTTGGTTATCTAAAATTTTACATTATTACTATACATTTGTCATTTTATCATTTTTCATTAATATATGCTTACATTTGTTTATTTATCTAATTGCTAATAACGAATAAGTTATGTGTTCAAAACATATTTCATGTAATAATTCACTTTTTGTAGTTAAAACTATTTTTTATTAATATTTTTCAAAAATATAATATTTGTAAAAGCTCAAATTTCCCAAATAGAATATTTCCATAATATTTATCAATATAAAAAGGAGATAAGCTGTTAAAACGAAATTATTTTTTCATTCTTATCTAGACAGAAGAACAATAATATTAAGCTAACTTCAAAAATAAAATAAGTAATCTATTATAATTAATTAATTTTGACATAATTTATGTTAAAGTAAAATAATATTATAATGTAAATATACTGTCACGCCCCAGGAGGGTACCCGTGGTGTGGCCGGCACTCAGAAACTATTGTTAGTCCCCAAGCGAACCACTTGGCCTCATCGTCACCTCATACTTAATAGCGCAAGAAAATACTCAAAGAAAAGACTGTAAAGTAAGTAAATCAAGTCTTTAATAAAAGAAAATAAAATTCCAATAAACAAGAGTTGGAAAGAAAACAACACTTAACATCCTCTACTCGATGTCTATGAAGCTCTACCTCTAACATCTAGATGGTACCATGACAGGCCATGGCTACCCAACTCGAAAGAAAATAAATAAATACTTAGTGAAAGTAAAAGTCTGAAGGTAAGGAGGGCTCACCATATCTGTAATCATGGATCTAAACTTCAACGGTGTGTCTGCTGAAGTCCTTTAATACCTGCCTCTGCATCATAAAACAATGCAGTCCAAAGGAGACATCGGTACATGGAATATACTGGTATGTAAAATAGCTAGAAGGGACAGGACATAATTAAATCAAATAATTCAACTCAAAATGAACTCATCTCAACCCAGTAATACATGCAAGTGTAAAAATAAAGTCATGCTGTGAAAATAACTCAATAGTGTGCAACTCACACCAAATTGTTAAGATTTTATAACAAAGTAATGCTCCTCAAAAGATACTCTAGTGTGAAACTCAGTCAAATATGTTATGCAAATTGGGAATTTCTCTAACCAACAGACGTCCCACCACCCTCTTTAATGGTGCACAACGAACACGACACCATTGCTCGCCCGTTCATTATTTGCCAAGGTAAGGATGTCAACCTCTACATCATGAATCATAATCTATCAGCCCCATCCATCTTTTGGGATAGGAGTTGCCAGAACATGTTGCACAACTATCCTATGCAGGCAACATAGTTTTGGGTTTTTGAGTAACTTGTACTCAACCCAACTCGTTGCTCCATACTACTCCCCAAAACATACTCTTTATAACTCATCTCAAATATCATAATCACATCTTCCATCACTAAATATATTATGAAAATTTATTTACGTCATCATCAATTATTTTCTCAAAACGTTATTCAAATCAATGCTCAATTTCATTAAAACTCATCAAACACCAAATAAATGCTTTGTTTTGAGAAAATATGCTTCAAAAATCTTTACATATCATCAAGATTCTTTCTCAAATCAGCATTGATGCTCAGAACTCGTTTTCATGTAGACTCAATAAAATATGCTCAAAAATCATCCTTGCTCAGTATATGAAACAACCATCAATCTCGATTCGAAAATGCATAAAAAATATTAAATGAAATAATTAATTTGGGTTCAGTTCATGTGAAGGAAAATATGAACATGCATCCAATCAAATACTCAACATCATCATCAATAAATTCCTATGTAATAAAATGATAAATAACTCAAGGATTCAATTCGGGAACTCAAGAAAACTCAAACTTAACTCAACTCAAATCAAAGTATGTTAAGGGGCACGTGGATGAACTCAATCCAACGTTGTGTTAGCTTTACATACCTGGGATGAAGGTAGACGATCAACTTGGCACGTATCTGACTTGAATTCCTCAAATCCTCGCTCTTCTCTCTTCTCTTTAGCCCTAGGATTTTTTGTTAAAGGTTTTGAAAGGACTTAGAATAGGATTTAAAATCTGTTTTATACTTAAAATGGCCTGTTTTAATCATATATTAAGTCCAGGAGGGGTTTGGAAAGGTCTAGAATGCCTCTCACGAAATTCGAAAAAAGTCCATCCCGGGACATGGGGTCCGTGACATGGAAAGGGTTTATTTTTGGTATTTTTCACTGAAAAATCTCCAAACGAGGTTTCTAATCTCGTAGAAATTTTTTAGAATAACACCAAGTGTTGGTATGTGACGGTGGCGCGTCGTGTACCTGTCGCACACCTACACTGGTTTGCGTTTTTGTATTGAAAAATTATCTTTTGATCTGGTTGCTCTAAAAATCAACCAAGACCATTGCGCCCACTCAAGTTTTCATGCTGATCGCAAATCTGGCCTCGGATTTGCCATCGGAGCATGGAAAGACACATTATGCACACATCTCTCTTCTAGGGGTATTTTGGTAATTTTGCTGAATGTTACATTATCTCCCCTTTGGAATCATTCGTCCTCGAATGATGAGTGGATATGGACATCAAGTCATGAATAACCATCGAAAGCTCCACTCAATACTCACTCATTCAATCAACTTCTCGACTCATCATTGACCTTAACAGTATCTATTCAGACTTAGGAATATCCACATCAAGAACTTGACTACTCATATCCTCCAACTCATGGGTGAACATAGACTCAAGAGTAGGAAACCCAACTCATTAGGGGACATTATCATCTGTAGCTTGTAACTCTGATCAAGCCTAAATCTCACTTCACACTCTTACTACGGTCAGGCCTAATTCCAAGTCACTATGTTCTACCTCGTAAGTTAATCATATATCTATAATCTATCCCATAAGGTTCTCATTCTATACCTTAGACATTCTCATCATTTGACATGAATAGGACATCAGAACTCAAACAACTCGGATCATTCAAACACCACGACATCAGTTATTAGAACTCAAGAAGGAAGTCATCAACTCTAATTGAGAATGGGACCATCAAGGTGCATAAGACTCCATAGGTAATCTCTCAAACTTTGCACCTCATCTTAACTATGCTCTTCTTCATGGAACTATACCTCATCAATTTAAAGCTTATAGCTCCTATTCAAATCTCTACCTAACCTTAACCACATCCTCTTATTTTGTTCAAGCCTAATCCTAAGCCTCAAAGTGTTACTCCTAAAAGATGATTATATTCCTACAAATCTAACCCTCAACTCAAGCTTTATACCTCCTCAAGGATTTTCATTTAGCGAATGCTACTCTCTGTCACTACTCTAATGCATCTACCTTAAACACTCACTCAAAACTCATCAATAGCCTTTTGCAATCACTCATATAATGATATCCACATGTTCAAGCCTATCTTTCTAACCAGTTTAACTATATCTGAGAATTATCAAGCCTACTCAGCACTTCTACCTCCATCATTGAATAAGCTCTCACTTAAAGACACACCAACACACTTCTTGCCTAGAGATACTCTAACTCACTCTTACCTATCTATTGCACATCATAAGGTCTCATCTCTCTCTTCCTCCACATGTATACCCGTAATGAAAGAAAGACATCATAATTATCACATCAAAGAACATTTACCATTATTCATCAGCAATGACTCATCTACTATTGTCAAGATTGCTATGAAGACTAGAAAGAAGGATCACTGGAAAGGTTTAGAGTGAAAGGATCATAAGCATGATACATTCGAGGAATTCGATATGAGAGCATTCATAACGTGATACCATCTAATTAGCCTTTTAGGACCTATCATGAGTTTATGGAATCGAACACGTTATGAAACTCAATTTGTATCTCATATGACATAAGGTTGGGAACTCTGAGATTTCGCAAGATAAAAGTACAACTATCATTCCTCATCCTCAAAACTCAACATGAACGTGCACCGACATCGAATGTATGGGTCTAGGTTATGGGCACGGTGCTCATATGCAAGACAAGAATAAAGTATTACCTTAACTGAGATGTAAGGAGTATAAGAGATAAAAAAGCATCAATGTCTTATCATGATCGACTCATCACCATCGAAAACTCAAAACTCACTTGAGTTTAGTAACCCCTTATCTCCCCCTTAGTTCAAAGGTCCACTCCCTAAGTTTGCGAAACAATCCTCTTTACTAAGCTACAGGTATAGCTCTCCACACGATTGGGGCATTACTATCCACCAAAACATCTTACACTCTCCTATTATACTATACTTAAAGATATAAAACCGCTATTAGAACTTTCCTCTGAGGTACTACTGTTAGCTTCCTCCTAGCCTTATGGGCATCTTTCTATACTTACCGCTCTTATTAGCATATATAATAGCTTTTTACAACTCTTCTCATCTAACCTCTTTGTCTAGTCTACTAACATTCAACTTCTAAGCTCCCATATAATGGACTACAGAAGTCTTGGATTACAAGATAAAACTCATCATCATTTATACATAAATCTCCATCGACCTAATTACTAAGGATGAAAAAGAATGCTTACACCCACTTATTACACATCAACAACTTAAATATACTAGCTAGGTTCTCATAGCAAGTCATGACTTAGAGCTTCACACAGCTTTACACTATCACAAATACACATCTTAAGCCTCTTCTTATCTAGTGTTCCTCCCCAATTTACTATCTCCATCTAAGGGGTACCTCTACTATACCCATAGCATCACGCTTCTTGCTAATCATCATCTTAACATCGAACACACACTAAAATAAGAATCTTAGAGCAAATCTCCAACAAAGACTACCATTATTATCATGCTATCTCCCTTTTCACATCACTACCCAAAATTAAAGTTTAGGGACTAGTGATAACATGTGCATCACACACTTCCCTCATATCATACCAACCTATAACTACTAGGTAACAATTTAGGAACATAGGCCCACTAAGGTCTCATAGCGAATACTCAATCAACACATCCCCTCTTCACAACTCAAGTACCATCTACGCATTCACTACACCTCTTATCTAGCTAAGCTCATAACTCTATGAATCTCATGGGGCTCTCACCTTGGAATCATAAGCCTAGTTTAGATCTATCACATTGAAAGCACTCTATTTCCCTATTCAACATCTATGTTTCCCCCTCAGTCATAAACCTCTTCCTAGTTTGAGCACACTCCAATTCATCCTAACAAGAACTCTTTCTCTATACCTCATCATGAATATCAAATGGTACTTACTACTCTCTCGTGAAAACTTAGGAGGAGGGGTAAAATCATTACTACATTACTTACCTGAGGGACACATGACTCTAGTTACAAGCCCCAATAAACCACCATTCTTGCTATTTGGTCTCCTCCTCTCCTTCGTCGTCCTTCTAGCTCAGGGATAACAACTCTACTTATGATTTACAAGACCCTAAATCACACACTTAGGTGGTAACATTAAACTTCTAGAGACATAAGTTTGTGTCTCTCATGGATAACATCAAAGGCAATCTTCGAATAAGAGGGCCTGGAGTACATCTCGGTTAGCTCAACTAAGTCAGCCATGACAATTCTATGGTAGGTTGGCACAGAACAATCTCTATAGACCCTCTTAGCTAGAATTGTATCACCAATTCGAGCAGATGCATTAAAAGGTTTAGGAAGACACCCGAGAGTTCAATCAGATTACTAGCCACGTACGGGGACATAATTGATGGGATAGCACTAGGATTCACCAACACAAAACAATCAAGAGTAAGGACTCAATTCATACCCATCACAAAATCCTGGAGTGTTTTTCTGCTTAGGGTGACTACTGTGGCATACAACTGGTCTGTGGCCTCGCTCATACTAGAAGTAGCATCTCTATGATTTCCTCTAACTGGTGGTGTAGATGTAGTAGGTTAGGCTTGGTTGGCCAACTTTGGACAATCCCTCTGAAAGTGACCCTCTTGGTCATACTTATAGCATTCCTCGGTACCCTTTTGACAATTTCCCAAATGAAGTTTTGCCACACTTTCCACATGGTGGATTTCCTTTATGGCCTCGAGCCACACTTCCTCGGGATGGAGGATTCCGGACCCTGAAAGGCTGGTTTCTCCTCGGCCTCAGATTATATCTACTATTAAATGTGGGTGCCCTCTTTGGTGGTGGCTCATAATTCCAGGGTCTCTGCAGAATGGGGGGCCTATTTCCATTCCCTTGCTTATGATTACTACGCTCATGTCCTATTGACTCGACCTTTTTTCTCTAAGGTTCTTCCAGCTCATTCTCCTTGTCCTCTTCTACCCATAGAGCATGTGCAACAAGCTTAGTACTAGTCTCAAGCCCCATAGTCGGACGACATTCCTCGAATTCACGAAATATTTAGAAGGCATAGTCTGCAAATGTGTAACATACGATTCAGAAGATAGATTTTCTAGAGTTTAACTCTGTAGCACGAATCAGAATAAGAAAAAAGGATAACAGCTTCATATATTGATGTGGCGCGCTTTACACTAATAATAAAGAATTATCTTTTGACTTGGTTGCTTTAAACATCAACCGAGATCATTCTTCCACTCAATTTTTCATGTTGATCACAAATCCGACCTCGAATTTGCCATCGGAGCATGGGAAGGCATGTTATGCGCACATCTCTTTCTAGAGGTATTTTGGTAATTTTTTCGAATGTTATATATACAAAAATTGGATTAAGATTATTTTTATTTAAAAAAAACTAAAATTTTGTTCAACAACTTCAAATTTAAATCAAACTTAATATATAAATTAATATATTTAAAATCAAATAATGCACAAACATGATTATACATTTAAATGAAGAACTATTTTTATTATTATTTAGTAAGCATTTATAGTTTACTTTAAGTCAAATATTTCATCCTTTATTTTATTTGTAAAAATCTATTTTTTACAATCTTTTATATATATATATATATATAAAATATTTGAATTAGTTTTATTTATTCTTTAATGTTAATCAATATGTTATTAATTTTATCACACTTTTTTATGTATGTTAGAACCAAAACAAAGGTTATGTAACACCCGATAAAATTATCAAAATGCACCTAGAGGAGAGATGTACGCATAACGCGTCTTCCCATGCTTAGATGGCGAATCTGAAGTCGGATATGCGATCAACATGAGAAATTAAGTGGTAAAGTGGTCTCAGATGATTTTTAGAGCAACCGGATCATAGGATAATTTTTTTATGCGAAAACGATTTCCAAAACAAGTGCGCAATAAGTGTGTGACGTGCACCTGCCGCGAACCTACCCTTAGATTTTGTCCAAAAAAATTCTACAGGATTAGAAAACTCGTCCGGAGAATTTTCAGCAAAAAACATCAAAATTGTACCCAGTCCGCGTCACGGATCCCATATCCCAAGGCGAACATTTTTCTATAATTTCGTGAAGGGCATTCTGGACATTTCCCAACCCCTCCTAAACTTAAAATACGATCAAAAATGGTCATTCTGAGTACAAAAAAGGTTTTTACCCATTCTTAAGCTTTTCAAAACTTCCAACAAAAGATTAGGGCTAAACAGAGAAAAGAGCGAGGAGTCGAGGAATTCAAGTCGAATTCGTGCCAAATCGATTGTCTACCTTCTAGCCAATTATGTAAGGATAAATTAAAGTATGAGATTGTTCTCTCATTTGCCCCAGTGATAGTGATAAAGGAATTGAGAGTCCATTAGTCCCCATACATGTTTTTTGAAATATTTTCTTGATTATTTTCTTGATAATTAATTATATCTATTACATGTATTTTCATATGTTGATGATCATCATAAACGTATTTTCTTGAATTAAATACTTTTCATGAGATATTGTATAACCCCTATACATTGATTTATGAAAGCATGCATGAATGAACCTAGGGATGGAGTCTAGATCCTTGACTTGAGTATGTTGATTGAAATCCTGATATGAGTATGAGGTTGAGTTAATTGAGCTTGATGATCCTAGGAGTCTTCAAAATTGAGTTCTTGAATTCTGTCTAAATGACTTCTTCTAAATGATGATCTGACTTTTTGAGTTCTTAAATGAGAATTGAATTAATCGAGATGAGTTTAAGTCCCTAAAAGCAATAGAGGACTTTAGAGTTTGAGTTAATGAGTTGATGAGAGTCTCCATGAGACTCATTGAGTTAATTAGGGTCTCTCTGAGACCTATTGAGATGAGTCGTGGAGGTGGGAAGTCTTATGAGCATTGAGTCTTGGGAGGAGTATCGAGCATCAAAATAAGTAAGAGTGAGTCCCACTCGTACTCATAAACTACGTCGCCAAGCTAGGTGAGGGTTGAACCATCACAGCAATGGTTCTCTCTTGATGAGAAGTCCTTCAAAGCAATAGTGACTTCTGAGGTCGTTTCCATTATGTATTTCCATTATGGACTCTAGTTGTTCTTTACCTGGAAAGTATGGAATGGTTGTGGAAACATCAGTAGATTGTTGTACAATTACTGGCTCATAAGTGACTATTGTCGGATAAGAGAAACTCTCATATAGGTCCCACACTGATAGTACTCTTAGTCGAGTTGAGCTTGATTGATGAAGTTTGATTGGTATTAATGGGTCATTTGTGTACTTTTTGTTATTGCTTTAGATAGACACTTGACATTCTGATTAAGTATCTTCTGAGTTGATATTTTTTCTATATTACTCTACCTTTATCTTTTCATTCAGCCATTTTACATACTCGTATATTTCACGTACCAACGTCCCCTTTGGACTGCATCATTTTATGATGCAGAGGCAAGTATTAGAGGTCATCAATAGATACTTCGTTGAGGATCTACTTGCACTCAGTTGACCAATGAGACCTCCTTGTTTTAGGAGGATTTCCATTTTGTTATCATCTAGGTTGAGTTAGTAATTTACTTTCCTTGAGTTAGGTAGTCATGGACTGTCGTGGTACCATCTAGATTTTAGATATAAAGGCTTCATCGACATTGAGTAGAGGATGTTAAGTATTCATTCTTTTCCAACTCTTGTTTATTGGAAATTAACTTTTTAGATAAAGACTTGGTTATTTGATTATATTACAGTCTTTTTCCTTCAGTGTTTTTCTTCCCCTATTGAGTATGACGTGATGATGAGGCTAAGTGATTCACTCGATGACTAGCAATAGTCTCTGAGTATCGTCCACGCCAAGTGTACCCTCTTGGGATGTGACAAACCTGGTATCAGAGCACAGAGTTCAAGTGTCCTAGGGAGTCTATGAAGTCGTGTCTAATAGAGTCATTATTATTGGTGTGGAGAGTTTCACATCCATAATAGGGAGGCTATAGAACATTAGGAATTGTCTCACTTCTTTCACACTCTAAATCGTGCCATAGAGTTACTCTATGAAGTCTATTTTCTAATTCATGGGTTACGCATTTACAGATTTGTAATCATGTTTCCAAGAAGAGCTGATAAAGAAAAAGGGAGTCTGGCTATACAGAGTACCATCCGACCCGAGCCCCAGAATCAGGATGAACCCATAGGCCCAGCTCCCCTTGCTGTGTAGCCACCATAGGCTGACGTCAACAATGTTGAACTTTTTCCAGGCCATCTTAACTTTGGCCTATGTTGTGACAACTCTGGTTGCTAGAGAGGGAACAGGCAGGCAGGGTGTTCCAAATACATTCGGTGTTCGTGAGTCCTTGATGATGAACCCGTCTAAGCTTAAGAGGCCAAGGAGGAATAGGAACAGGAGTCACTTTCAAGTAGGGTTTCATAACTTTAGAGCTCAGGGTACTCAGTCACAAGCTAGTGTGGCTCTAAGTTCCAAAGGCAAGCCACCTTGTGGCATGTGTGCAAATTTCACTTGGCAAAATGTCGTGAAGGAAGTGATGGATGTTACAAGTGTGGCCAAGTGGGTCACTTCAAGAGAAAATGTCCAAAGTGGGCCAAAAAGGATCTAGCTTCTACACCAACACCCAAGGTTAGAGAGGATCAGGCTAGTTCACCAAATGTCACCCCAGATGTCTTGATGGGTATGATTCGAGTCTTTACTCGCTTTTGATGTTACCCATGAGAGAGAAAGTTATGTATCTAAAGACTTCAATGTCACCCCCCCCCCCAAGAGTGAGATTTAAGGTCTTATAAACCTTGAGTAGAATTAAATCATAAAAGAGTTAGAAGAACGATGATGGAAAGAAACGAACGAGATAGCAAGAGCGATGGTTGATTGAGGCTTGTAACTAGAGTTATTATATATTAGGTAGGTAATGGGGTGAGGAGTTGATTGCCATACGTCTTGACAAGAGAGTAATAATTACCCTTTGATTTTCATGATGAGGTATAGCGGAAGAGTCATTGTTAGAATGTGTTAGAGTATGCTCAATCTAGAGAGAAGTTTATGTTGATGTGTCATAGTATTAGTGAGGGTGAAGTACAGATATTGAATAGGGGGAACAGAGTATTTTTTATGTGATAGATCTAAACTAGGCTCATGATTTTGAGGGGGAGCCCCGTGTAATTCATAGAGTTACGAGCTTGGCCAGATAAGAGGTATAGTAAATGGGTGAATGGTACATGAGTTGTGAAGAGGGGATGTGTTGATCGATTATTGTCTATAAGATTTTAGTAAGCCTATATTCCTAATTTTACCTGGTAGTTATGGGCTAGTATAATATGAGGGAAGTATGTGATGCACATGTTAGCATTAGACCCTAAGCTTGAATTTTGAGGAGTAGTGTGCAAGAGGGGATAACATTGTGATAGTGGTAGTTTTAGTTGGAGATTCGCCCTAAGAGGTTCACCATAGTGTATGTTTGAGATTAATGTATTTTCTTGCAAGGAGTGTGATGTTATAAGTACGGTATAGGTGCCTTTATATAGAAATAGAGAGTTAAGGATGAAACATTTGATGGAAAAGGCTCAAGATGTGTAACCATGATAGAGTAAAGTTATGTGAAACTCTAAGTTATGACTGCTATAAGAATATAGATAATATATTTGAGTTGTCAACGTGGAGTAGGCTGATTTAAGCATTCTTCGTCATCCCTAGTAATTAAGTCGATCGGGGCTTATGGATAGATGACGATGGGTTTTTCCATGATAGTCTAATTCTCATACAATGAGAGCACAAAAGTTGAGCGTTAGCAGGCAAAAGAAGAGTTTAGATTGTACGAGTTCTGGAAAGTGGTTATGTATGCCAATAAGAGTAGTAAATAAAGAAAGGTTTCCGTAGAGACAAAAGGAAGCCAAGAAAGGTATCTTCTAAGGGAGTCTTAGTGGTCATTATGTATAAGTGACTACAGCATAACCGGAGAGTTTAAGATATTCTTTCGGATAGTGATTCCTTGACCATGTAGAGATATGAGCTTATATCCTAGTAAAGGGAGATGATTTATAAGACTAAAGAGATAATCTTTGAACTAAGGGAGAGATAATGAGATGATAAACCTAAGTAAATCTTGATTTTTCCATAGAGATGGGTTGATCGAGATGAGATATCAGTTTTGTGCCATATCATACGTTCCTTATTCTTTTGTTGAGGTGATGCGCTACTCCCATCTGGAATATGACTGTCATGCCTATGGCTTAGTCACAGGTACCACATGTTGATTGCCATTCATGTTGAGATTCGAGGATAAGAAGTGATAACTTTCTTCAATTATTTTGATCTTAGTTAATGTATCTAAGAGTATCCATTTCTATGTTGAATGAGATGTGACCTGAGTTTTACACAATGTATAGTTATGTGATCTCAAAGTGAACCTGGAGAGACAAGGGAGATCGTACTTCACTATGGATGCTCTCAGATAAGATTTCTTGATGGAATTGTGTTAATGATCTTTCATTACAATCCCTTTTCAATGATCCTGCTTTTAGTCTTAATAGAAAATTTGATGATATTAGAGGAGTGATGGTTACAAGAGAGAATAAGTATTCTTGATTCTGATAATAAGGTGATATCATTTCCCTTAGGATTATAGACGTGGAGGAAGGGTTAGAGGGATTGTGATGTTGTCATAGATAGCAAAAGAATCCCATGACAAGAGTTCATGCAATCGAGGGTGTAGATGTACTATGATAAGTTAAAGATCCTCTAGTGATATTGACCTTATAGAGGCCATAAGGTGGTTAGAGTGATAGGCTTGAATGTGTAGTTACTATTTTGTGAGTGTATTAAAGTGATGAGAACGAGTAATATTCTCGGAGTAAAGGTCACTATGGGGATATAAAATATAGATTTCAAGGGGTTAGATTGGTGTAAGTATGATTATCCTAGTACTAGCACCTTGAGACTTAGAGTTAGGCGTGAATAGAATAAGATGATGTGGATAGGCAGAGAGTTGAATAGGAGCTATAGGCTTAAGTTGAAAGAGTGTAGTGCCATTAAAAGGGTCCGTAGTCAAGAAGAGGTGTTGAGCTTGGGAGTATCCATAGAGTCTTGTAGATCACGATGGCCCCATTCGCGATTAGAGTTGACGACTTCCTTCTTGAGTTCGCATGACTTGATGGTCGAGACAATTAAATGATTCAAATTGATTGAGTTCTAATGTTCCGTTCATGCCTGATGATGAGAATATTGAAGGTAATGTCCTTACCCTTGACTTATATTGATGTCTATCCTTGAGTTGATGTGTCCATTCTTGAGTCTGAATAGAGATTGTTTGAGTTTGAGGAGGAGTCGAGAGTTTGATAAATTGAGTGAGTGTTGAGAAGAGTCTTCATCATTATTCATGCCTTGATGTCCATCCTTACTCATCATTCGAGGATGAATGATTCCAAGGGGGAGATGATGTAACACCTGGTAAAATTATAAAAATACCCCTAGAAGAGAGATGTGCACATAATGTGTCTTCCCATGCTCCAATGGCAAATTCGAGGCCGGATATGCGATCAGCATGAAAAATTGAGTAGGAAGATAGTCTCGGTTGATTTTTAGAGCAACCGGATCAAAACATAATTTTTCAATGCAAAAATAATTTCTAGAATAAGTGTGCGACAGGTGTGCGATGCGCACCTGCCCCGGACCTACACTTAGATTTTGCCCAAAAATTTTCTAAGGGATTAGAAAACTTGTTCGGAGAATTTTCGACGAAAAACACTAAAATTGTACCCAGTCCGCATCATGGACCCCATGTCCCAAGCGAACTTTTTTCTTTAATTTCATGAGGGGCACTCTAGACCTTTCTCAACCCCTCCTAAACTTAAAATACAATCAAAATAGGTCATTTTGAGTATAAAAAAGGGTTTTGACCTATTCTTAAGCCTTTCGAAACTTCTAAAAAAAGACCTAGGGCTAAAGAGAAGAGAGAAGATTGAGGAGTAACGAAATTCAAGTCGGATTCGTGCCAAATTGATTGTCTACTGTGAGATCCCGTGTTTCTCGTCTTTCATTATATAAATAGTGTGGCGTTATATATTGCATATGTGATTTTTGCTAGCACCTAGGGATAATAAGGTTGAAAATAAGAGGTAATATCAAGGACTTAATGTTTCAAGCTAAAGGAATCCCCTAAATAAACATTTGGGGTTAAATAAATGGCCCAAGTGGCACCTCGCCCTTTTTGGAAGGTTTAAATTAGATTTCTCTTTCTGGATGGCACTAAAAGTTTATAATCTGCTAATGATGGATTTTCTAAAAGTTATTTTAATAGCATAAAGGTCATACATTAAGTTTTGGAATCAAGAAAGTTGCAAGATAAAGGTTGGCCAAAGTTACCGTAAGTTTCTTTAAGAAATCCTTCTTAAATTTAGGTCAAATGTATCAGGACATATCTCCCAAAACACAAGGGTTTAGAAGATCCATGACCTATGAACTTGAAGATCTATGAGTCTAGTTTGCAACGCACCAAACCGCGCATCAAACCGACCTCAGAATAAAAAGTTATGACAGTTTTTCTGTGACTGCCCAAGCAAGAAATCAGGTAATGGGTCGGTAGGGTCGATCCACCTTAATGTCTGCTAATTGAGCTTTTTAAAGCTCAAATAAGTGCCATTTCGTCCCCAAGCAATGTATAAACTAAAGGAAAAGTTCCCTCAAGGTACCAAAGGAATTTAAGTAAGTTTTTTACATTTTTACCGTTAAAATTTGTCTATGTGCCTAGAAATGTGCTTACGCTTTGCAATTGTTTTTCTCTCCTATTAGCTGTGTTTGGAGCTCTTTTTGGGATGGAAAAAAATGGTGTTCTTGCTAATTATTCTAGGTTTGCAGCTGATGTGTTCAGGTAAAAATTCTGGGGCACTTTTACAATCATTTTTATGAAGTTTTATGAACGTCTACTCGTGTAAATGCTATATGGCAAATCTGCCGATTAATGTTAATTTATGGACTGATTATAGGTGGTTATAAGTTGTGTATATATAGTGGTTGCGAAGCTTAGGACATAAGGAACAATGTTTGTGAAAGAACTTTGAGCAATTGGGCGATCGTTGGAGAGGTATATTAAGACTAAGCTCTGTCCCTCCTTTTAGCCCGAAATCCAGGAAGTTTTCCAAAATGTCAAATGCGATATCTTACTATTCTGTTGCTAGAAAGACCTTCTGTGAAAAACACTGGGATTACAGTTGAGTTATTTTCATGATGGTATTAGGTTGAAATTCAATTCGTTCGCTTAAACTGGACATTCAATATCTGTATATCATTTTATCGGTTTTTCGGCTACCTATTTATATGTTCGAGGTGTTTCTCTTCTTGGTTTAGTGACATTAAAATAAATGTAGAATGCGAAGGAAATGTAGTATTCATAATCAGTCCTTCTTCCATACAAAAATATAATTGAAGCATTTAACAAGTAACGCGTTGGTTTTCAATATTCTCCAGTGAAATGCTCCTATTTAAACGACTAAGGCACTTGATCCTGTTTAAATACTTTCTTTTACTAATTGACATGGGACCAAGTATAAGCATTATGTAAAGCACTTTTATGAACATTTTCAAAGTTAAGGCTTCACTCTAAATGTTGGGTTAAGTTCTCAAACTTATTAAAAAAGACATATAAGATCTCATGAGTCATGTATATATGCTATGACAACGATTATGATGTTATGAGAATAAGTGTACCAATGAGCCAAGATTGGCTAAATGACAATGATTATGATGCTATGAGAATAAGTGTACCAATGAGCTAAGATTGGCTAAATTCTTGCTATGGCCTACTATGTGCATTCAACATTCACATCATACATTGCATGTTATGCATGGACTTCGAGCTATAATCGGAGGTATGGGGCCTATTTGCCCAAATGATTATATATATATGTATATGGTACAGATAGCCACAGGTTGACAAATATAATATCGGTTAGCTACCGAAAAGGACCCCCATTGCTAGCATTTGGTTGGGTATGTCCTGCATTTGCATCTACATATATATGTATTCACGACATGCAATACTCGAGCATACCATGCATATTTGATCACTAGAAGGTTGCTTATTGGTCATTAAGTCTACTTAAGTTTTGGTTACAGGTGGTATTTCTATTAACCTTTTTACTACAGTTATCTATGATTTTACTTCCTACCTAACATACCGGTACATATTTATTTGTACTAACGTCCCTTTGCCTGGAGATGCTGCATTTTATTTCGTGTGTACAGGTTCAGGTAGGGGTTTTGATTTACCCCTCCACTAGAAGCCCCGTTCAGCTGTGAGTTGGTAAACTCCACCTCTTCCTAGAGCTTTCACAGGATGCTTACTTTTTGTTGTACAGTTGGGTATAGTCGGGGCCCTGTCCCGACAGTGTTAGTGATTCTCTTAGAGGCTATTGTGGACATGTTATTATGGGTTGGTTCTTTTGTGCCTTTCAGTGTCCAGTCATCAGATTGGCATGTATATATAGTGTGTGCTTGTACCTCTATTGTTGTAGCCTTGTCAGCTAACTAGTACTCTATCATTTTGGTTTATCTATCTTGATGTATATGATTTACTGTTGACCAGGTCATGACCTAAAATGTCCAAGCTTAGTCTTTCAGACGTCATATTGCCCGATTTTCTTCTGGTCCCTAGTTTAGTTAACTAGCATGTTTAGTGGCTTACCCGGCCAATAACGATATCGGGTGCCAGTCGTGCCTCCCCTCTCTTTGGGGCATGACATCTACCTTCATCCCAGGTATGTAAGGCTAAACTAAAGCATGGGATTGTTCTCCCATGTGCCCCATTGATGGTGATAGAGGAATTGAGAGTCCATGAGTCCCTATACATGTTTCTTGAAATACTTTCTTGATTATTTTCTTGAAAATTATATCTCTTATATGTATTTTCATATGTTGATGATCATCATAAACTTTTTTTCTTGAATTGAATACTTTTCATGAGATATTGTATAAATCCTATACATTGATTTGTGAAAGCATGAATGAACCTAGGGATAGAGTCTAGAGCCTTGACTTGAGTATGTCGATTGAAATCCTGATGTGAGTATGAGATTGAGTTAATTGAGCTTGATGATCCTATGAGTCTTCAAAATTGAGTTCTTGAGTTCTGTCCAAGTGCCTTCTTCTAAATGATGATCTGAGTTCTTAAGTTCTTAAATAGGAATTGAGTTAATCGAGATGAGTTAAAGTCCCTGAAAACAATAGAGGACTTTAGAGTTTGAGTTAATGAGTTGATGAGAGTCTCCATAAGGCTAATTAAGCTAATGAGGGTCTCTATGAGACCTATTGAGATGAGTTGTGGAGGTGAGAAGTCTTATGAGCATTGAGTCTTGGGAGGAGTATCGAGCACCGAAATGAGTAAGAGTGAGTCTCATTCGCACTCATTAACTATGTGGCCAAGCGTAGGCGAGGATTGAACCATCACAGCAATGGTTCCCTCTTGAGGATAAGTCCCTGAAAGCAATAGAGGACTTCTGAGGCCGTTTCCATTATGGATTTTCATTATGGACTTTTGTTGTTCTTTACCTAGCAAGTACGGAATGACTATGGCAACATCAGCGGGATTGTTGTACAATACCTGGCTCATAAGTGATTATTGTCGGATAAGAGAAACTCCCAAATTGGTCCCACACTGATAATACTCTAAGTCGAGTTAAGTTGAGTTTAATTTTGTTGAGTTGAGTTGATTAATGAGGTTCGATTGATATTGATGGATCATTTGTCTACTCTTTATTCTTGCTTTAGATAGACATTTGACATTCTAATTGAATATCTTCTGAGTTGATGTTATTTCTATATTACTCTACCTTTATTTGTTTCATTCAGCCATTTTACATACCCGTACATTCCACGTACTAATATCCCCTTTGGACTACATCGTTTCATGATGCAGAGGCAAGTATTGGAGGTCATCAACAGGTGCTTCGTTGAGGATCTACTTGCACTCAGCTGATCGGTGAGAGCTCCTTGTTTTCGGAGGATTTCCATATTGCTATCATCTAGCTTGAGTTAGTACTTTACTTTCCTTGAGTTAGGTAGCAATGACCTTTCGTGATAACATCTAGATGTTAGAGGTAGATGCTTCATAGACATTGAATAGATGATGTTAAGTATTGTTTCTTTTCCAACTCTTGTTTATTGGAAATTAACTTTTTATATAAAGACTATGTTATTTGATTACATTTCAGTCTTCTTCCTTGAGTATTTTTCTTCTGCTGTTGAGTATGAGGTGAAGATGAGGCCAAGTGGTTCGCTCAGGGACTAGCAATAGTATTTGAGTGTCGGTCACGCCAATGGTACCCTCCTGGGGCGTGATAGGTTAAAATAATGAATAATATTTTAAAATAAAAAAAATTATATTGTAGTAGTCATTTTTAGTAAATGTAATGATAGTCATTTTTAGTAAATGTAATGAATAGAAAAAATATTAAGAATTAAATAAAGTAATAGAAAATTAGAGTAATTAGATTAGATATCACAATAATTCGTAAAAGAAAGAAAGTAAGGTAAAGTAATAACAAAATAAGTTAATAGTTAAGTAAGATTTTTGTACAATTTAGATGTGCACTTAATAAAGTGTGTCAAGTTTAATAGACCTTTGAGCTATTAACTTATAACAAAATAGAGCAATTGAATTCTTGAAATTACTTATAAGAAATAAAAATAATAATAAAAAATAAAAAAAATTTATAACCTTTTGAAGAAATAACTAGACCCATATATTACGATGTACATTTAATCTATATTTTTCTTTTACTTTTTCATTATATGACAATTAGAATTTTCTGGAACTTGGATTGATTTTTCTAGAAATATCAGACACGCTTTGTCTAATGTAATAATTACTTTAATATTTTTTAATTAATTCTATAAAAATATTCTTGATCGTCATAGTTATAGCTTTCTATATAATAAACTAGTGGCGAAAGCCCGTGCTAGCACAGGCCCAATATAAATTATTTTTTAGTCTCAATTTATGTGACATCGATTGATTTTTTTTTATATATTTTAGAAGATATTGTAAAATTATAATTGAAGCAGCTAAAAAAATATTATGAAAGTCATTGAAGCAGACACGTCAATATGCAGTTGCTTTGAAAAGATTAAATTAAAAAGATCACAAATTATATTTTATTGGCCCACCGGAAGCTGCTCAGTAAGCAGCCAATATAAATTAATTTTTAGTCTCAATTTATGTGACATTGATAGATTTTTTATATATATTTTAAAAACTATTGTAAAATTATAATTGAATCAGCTAAAGAAATATTATGAAACAGTTGAACCAGACACGTCAATACGCAGCTGTCATGAAAAGATTAAATTAAAAAGCCTGCAAAAAAATTTTTACTAACCCCACATTATAAAGGAGAAGAAGCAGACAGCTGAAGCAGGTAGGACAATCGGATGTGAAATACATAATATTTTAATAAATTAGGATAAAATGACAGATAAATCCTTAATTCTTTATGCTACATTCTTTTATTGAAAGATGCTTCTATAAATTTTTTTTTTAAGCTTATTTTTCTTGGTAGATTTTTGTTAGGATGTGAAATTACTTTTCTTTTTATCCTTGGTCATCATTGATTTTATATTTCTATTTCTGTAGAATAATAGAAAGATATTTCTACAAATATATATTTTTTACTATATTTCTTAATAAATTTTTATTAATACAAAATTATATTTTTACCTTTCATCGTCCTATCTTTTATATTTCTATATAATAGAAAAGAAATATAGACAGAGAGATTCCTACAACGCAATTAACATGATCAACACATAGGGTAACACGTGTCAATTGTTTAAAACCGATAATCATAAATTGAGGACTAATTAGTAGTTGATGCACATTGGCCGTTGCATGCTTCGCATAAGATAAAGCTATTTTCTTAGTTTTTTTTTAATTATTATTAAAAATATTTAAGTTTAATAATATTAATTTTAATTAATGTTTTAATATAGATTTCTGATATATTGATATACAGAAATATCAACATAGAGTACTTTTCGTGTAACTTTTTAAAATTCTAATTTTTTTAATTTAAAAATATTATAATAAATATAATATAATATAATTTTAAAAGTTCATTAAATGGAGTTATAAAAATATATTATAATAATTGAAAAATACTTTATTGCATTAATTACTGAATATTTGATGGTCCATAGCTATTATTTCGCATTCAATCTGGAGAATAAATGACATTATTTGAATATAGTCCGTGCTTCTTTATTTATGAAAAAATAGTACTAACACTATTTGAAAACACTCATCACATTCACAAAAAGGGGGTGCAATAGTTAATTCTACTCTTTAGATAGATAATTGTTTAGGGGTAAAAATAACTGAGACATATGTCCAAGTAAATCATGAAACGTGGATAATATTAAAATTAGAGTCAAATAAAATGTGCGCTCATCAAGCAAGGACGTATATCTAGCTAAAGTAATGATATTACGAAAAAATGATGAAGCAATTCACTTTGTGAAATCAGCTTGAATCAACATTTATGATCCCCCTGAAGAGAAGCCATTCTCCGGCTCACATCAGTTATTATGGAATCTTCATATTTGTAAAGTCAGATGAAACTCTTTTCTTTTTTCAAATTCATTAATTCTGTTATTTATCCCAAGTTATAAGAATTAGTTACGAACAATTAACTTTTTTTGCTAATTGATTAATGATTGATCTGTATCGATTGAAACGATAATTTTTATCATTGAAATCTCCTATATAAATTGAACTTTATCTTCTTCTGTTTTTTTTTGTTAAACAGTAAAAGAGCTGAAAGAAAGAAGCTAACTACTCATAGTTCAATCTCAATATTTGAGATATATATACTCAATTCTAATTTGTTGGAGTCTAAAGCATAGTACATTATTTACTTTGAAGAGATTAAGGAATTAATTTGTAAGTTGAACTAAAAACTATAAAATTGGATATTTACTCTGAAGCCTTTATTATTTTGTATGCTACTTTTTGCTTTTTTTGAAAAGGTGCCCCTTTTTTCCCTGGCAAACAATGAAAAGATTAAAAAAGGACTTTTTACGTGGTAGCGTAAAAAGAACAAGGCAAGATATTGACAGAACAAACTAAATCCAAAAGCCCATAATTCCAAAGATAGAAAATAGAAAATTAACTATACCAAAAAACAACGAAACAAGTATAAAGTAGGAAACTAAAAGTCAATACAACGGAAAAAACTCCCTAAAGGTATGCATATATATGTAGCAAAAGGTATAAAAAATTGTCCCTTTGTAGGTCGACTGGTTTACCACCAAACTCCCTAAGTCATGTCGAAATGAACCCATATTTTGATAATTCATTTTTTATACCCGACTCTTCCATTGATCCCACCCTCCCAACCCTCCTCCCCTCAAGAAAATTAATTTTTTTTTAAAATAGTATTTTAATTTTTCTTTTTAATTTCAATTATTTTACTCTATCCTCATCCCCTACCCTCACCAGTCAACCCCCACACCACCCACCCCAAAAAAGTTAAAAGTTTACTTTTTATATTTTTCACACCATCCTTGTCCACTCCCCCTTACCAGCCCCCTCCCCCTGGGGGTTCAAAAAGTAATAATTTAAAAAACTTTATATTTTAAAAAGAAAATAAATTTTAAAAGAATTATTTTTTATCCCATTCCTATTTTTAATCTCCTCTCTGTTTGAGTGTCGAGATCAATTCTTGAGTCGAAAGTCGTATGTCAGGTTTCGATTTAAAAGTTGGGTCCTAGAATAAATTTAGGATCAGGATCGTATCTTAATTTAGAAATCAAATCTCGCATTGCGTGTCGAGTTAGTTTTATGATATAATAAAATTAAATAAAATACATTCAATGCTTTTCATTAAAAAATAGATAAAAATATTTTATTCATAATGAATTTTAAAGTAGAGTATTATCTGCTCATGAAAATATTGATAAACTATATTTTATCCAATTTATTTTTACCCATATTAATATGAACGAATTAAATTATTACTCATTTTATGCTGATTTATTTTTAACCCGCTCAAATTTTACCAACCCGCCCATTTGTCACCACTAGTCTCAATGGAAGGAAGGAAGAAAAGTACTTTAAAATGTATATTTATAATTTAAAATAAGTCACTGATAGTTGTATGAAAATAATAAAATGAATATATTAAAATCAAATTATATTTCAATGTAAAAATAAGTACCTTATCATTTCTTATATAATTGGCTAAAAGAAATGAGACGTAGTATGAAGTAAGAAAAGGGTGTAACACGCAAACATTCCGTCAAATCTTACAATTATTAAAATATTAAAGCAGAATTATGTGCGACTTAAAATACAAAAAGATATTTGTATCCATCGATTCAAAGCTTGCAGCTACGAAAGAAATGACTGGAGGAATAATATATTAAGAAAATAACACTGCTGTATTTCAACTTAATAAAGCACACAACTTGAGAGTTGTAGAAAGCAACAGCTAGATTTCTTGGGGTTTTTTTTTCCATAACCCTAATTCTTGAAACCTTAAACAGCATAAATCCAGATCTTCTAATTAATTAATTTAAGAAGCAAATATTAAAAACGAGTAGGTTAGCTTAGATCAGAGTCCTGCAGCATGCAGTAAAAAGTTCAAGCATTTTGCACCTTGGCTGCAAAAATACTGAGAAGATCTGGATACTGAAATATGTCTCCCATCATGTTGTGGTCTTCTGGTGACCCCTGAAGATTTCCTGGAATATAATCCTCCAC
Organism: Solanum rostratum; assembly: GCA_029948455.1. NCBI lineage: Eukaryota > Viridiplantae > Streptophyta > Magnoliopsida > Solanales > Solanaceae > Solanum > Solanum rostratum. The sequence goes on along the minus strand of CM057046.1, from coordinate 20,806,565 downwards.
TGGAAAAGAGGAAGACGAGGACGACATCGTTTCTGATAAGAACCCAAATTCAGTGTTTAAACCTTCATTAATCACTTGTTGTTGCTGCTGCTGCGGGAAAATAGTTGGTTCAGATTTGATGGGCTTTGGGAAAAACCCATTTAAGGCCTCTTCTAACAATCCAGAATCAGAGGATTCAGATGGAAAAAAATCCATACCAGCAACGGAATGATCATGCGTGGTACTATTGTTGCTAACTGTTGTAGTATGAATAATGTTTTCAAATTTTGGGAGCTGAGTAGTCATGACGGAGGAGCTGGGAATAACAGAATGACTAATTGGATAATACGAAGAAAATCCATTCGTTGTATTGCGATGGTACATGAAATTGGGGTACGAATTCATGCTACTGCCATTATTCAGGCAGAGAAGCATGTTCAAAGAATCATTGCTTTTCTGAACCCTACCATAAGGACTAGAGGAGTGAAAAAAGGGTCTGTTAGACGAGTCCTTACAACTCTGATGGTAATAAGAGGATGAAGACTTGATAGAGCCGTGGATACCAAGAAAAGCATCGTTGGTGGAAGTGGTTTGTGTAGGAGAAGGAGAAGGAGGGTAAACGAAATTAGTGCGTGCTTTCACACCACGCATAGCTCTAGCAGCACAATCATAAGCACAAGCAGCTTCTTCCGCCGTATCAAAAGTACCAAGCCACCTTCTTTCTTTAGATTGAGGATCACGAATCTCCGCCGCGTAACGTCCCCAAGGACGGCGGCGGACTCCGCGGTACCTCACCGATGAACCACCACTACTATCTTTCACTGATCTTTTGTTGCTCCCACATCTAGTCTTAGCAAGGCTACCAGAGTTGGTGCTGTTTTGGAGAGGAACATCAGATTCTTGATTAAGTAGCCTCATGGCATCTTCCATTTTTTTTTTTTCCTTTTTGATGATAGGAAAACTATGCAAAGTAAAGAATTCCTCTTCTTCTTCTTTTTTGGCAGAAGAGAATGTATGTAGTAGCAAGTATGGATTCAGGTTGTATTTATAATGGCATCTGTGTGTTGTGGTTGCATCTATAAAGGAGAATTTACGCGTTGCCAAGGGCATTAAATGGAAAGTAAATACTACGGCCGGTACTACAAAGGAACTCAAACACATACTACTGAACACAAATATATTTTTAGATGCAAACAAATGAGAAATTTGTAGTATAAAATATAATTTTCTCATTTATTTCTATGATCAAATCAATTCATCGTAAAAATGTAGGATGAAGAATGATGAAAATAATGTTATTTTTTTTTTATTGATTCAATTAAAATATTAGTTGTAATAGTCACGGAACATTTTTTAAAAGATACTATTATTCCTATTATACATTTTCCTTTTTAGTTCATTCAAAAAAGAATGTTATTTTATTTTAATTGAAAATAATTTAATTTTAAACTTTTCTTTTTATCCTTAATAAAATGATTCTTAGCCGCACAAATATTTGAAAATTGTTTTAAACTACAATTTTCAAAAGTCTTTTTTTTTTTGTAAACACAGTGCCAAATTAAACAATGTCACATAAAATGAGAAGGAGGGAATAATGATTTTTAGTACTGACAATTTTTTTCCTTTTCCAATTCAATTTAAATAACCTCTACATACATCCGTAGGGTAATAAATGTTTACTTGTAGTTCAAAGTTTACCAATCAGTGCTACTATTCAATAACGTTTACTAGGCATAATATGATTTTACATCATTATCAGTGGACGTTACTATTTGATGGAAGACAACGCTCAAAATATTAACTTTGATGTATATTTAATTACTATACAGTAGCATTAAATAGTAAGTAAAAAAATTCTTTGATAAAGAAAACTAGCTAAAACAATATATGAAAGTTGAAAACAAAAGTAGTACCTTTAATGATGGAAAATGCTATTAGGCCACAAAAAATTGGCCCAAAAATGACCACAAAGATCAAAAAGACCATAATAGCCTTTTTTTTCAAAATAAAGTTAATTTTTAAAAAACAAAATTGTTGAATTTTAAAAAGTATTTATTACAAGACTTTTTGAGTTCTACAAAACATTAATAGCCTCATATCTTTTTAATTCTTTATTCTTCAATTTTTTTTTCTTTACCAATTTACTTTTCTTCTATACTAGAACATACTACGAAAAGAATTCCATTTATGCTAAATATTTAAAATGTAAATTTTTTATTATAATTTTTTTATATAATATTGTTATAAATATTTTATAGAAATAATTTGTAAAGTTGCTTGACTAATATTTTTGATATTTTTTCAGTGAATTGAATTTGTTTTGCTCTGTCAAAAATCATTTACTATTTATTTTTATAAGACAAATCAATTTTAATATAAATTCTTTTAATTATATCAATAATAAATATAAGTAGTAATTTAAAAATTATCAAATTGACGTAATATAGGTGTGCAAGACAACGTTATTAATGCATGGCCTTGTTGGATTTATGTTAATTAGGCTAAAAACATATTAGCAAAATATTTATGATTCTTATCATAACGTCGTCAACATGTCTAAAGTAAGAGTAATATTTGATAACTATGTACCATTATAAATAATAATTACATAAATAAATATACATTTGTACGATATGTTATAAACTTAATTAACACATACTTTAAAAAATTAATTTTATAATTTTAATTAATTATAAAAATTCAAAGTACATACTTTCTAAGAGTGATCATGAAATACATGTTTGACAAAAATATTAATATCATTAATATAATATCATAGGTCTTTTTTCTAAATTACAATGGGCATATCGTTGTTGTAATGCTATAATTTGTAGAAATGTTTGACAAAAGAATTCGATCAATTGAATAATGAATGACATGCAATGCGAGATAACAAGATAATAAATTAAAATAAAAAATAACATAATTTTGATATTTAAAAAAATGGCATAATACTCTTATATTAATTTCCAACATAACATAAGATATGTTACCACATAACTTAAATAAATAAAAATCAAATAAAAAAAGAAAGATGAGTTTATAACTTTCTTTAACAATGAATTTTTATTTCAATTTTAACAACTAAAACATTGAAATTATGCTTAATCAAGAAAATAAAAATAAAATAAAATTGTGACCAATTAAATAAAATTTCATGAAGTAAAAAAACTAGGAAATGAGAAGCTAAATGATATAAAATAATAATAATAATAATAAATTTTAAGTTTTGAAATACTTGAATGGACTACAATAAATAAATGAAAATTAAAACGATCAATGTCTGTCCTATAAATAAATCAAATAAATAAATAAATAAAATATTCATGCATCATTTTTTTTTAATTTCGTTATAAAAATAATGGAAAAGGTTGAACTTTACTTTCTTTTTTCTAGTAATTTTCTCTTAGAGTAATTTAAAGTAAAAGTAAGCAGGAGAAGTACCATAAGTTATATATGAATTTTTCAATTCAAATTATCTAAAATTATGCGTATTTAATCATATAATTTAATATTATTTAAATATAATAATTAAAAAATACTTTATTAAATGACTTTTTCTAATAAATATAAATAATAATTTATAATTTATTGAATTGATGTAACATAGGGATAAGACTTGTACAAGCAATACTATTAATATCTGACTTTTTTTGGTCCGACATATATGAACTATATGCACGATTTCTATATTTGTTGACATTTATCATGTCTAAAGTATTTTGAGTTGCCATTATTGCAATATTTTATAAATTATGTTTAAAAATTATTTATTCATATAATTTATCAAAAAACGTATTATAAACTTCATTCGGCAATAACTTGATTTATAGCAAAATATATTACACACCTCAAGCAAACTCGTAACGAACTAATCAAGAAAAAATATATATAGATATTTATGTACTTTTATAATAAAGCCAAATATGCTATACATATATTTATTTTCAAGAAAATAAAATGGTACGTGAACTTTATGGTTCCTTTTTAATTTATGACTATGAATTCACCAAATAATTAATCGTTAGTTATTTTCAATGTCTTGAAAATAGCATGAATAAAAAATATATTAATTTTTAAAATAAAAAATAAAAATATCCCAAAATAAAACTAGTTTATAACGTGAACATTTTGATTTGTTACTGTGACCAAAATTTGGACCAAATTTTGTGGCCAAATAGCATTTCCCTTGATGAATTTAATTTCTTGAAAGTTTCTTCCTCTGTTTCAAAAAAAATTACCCCTAATATTTTCAATTGTAATGTTGGATGGATAATGTAAGAGAAAAGAACTAGTCATTTTAGAATTGGTTAAACTCTATTAATTGGAAAATACGGTCCCTAGTTTCTTGAAAAAATTTCAAACACCCCTTAATCTTTTTCCCACTTTTAAAAGTACAATCTTAAAATTTTCAATTTTACGTCATGTGTATAATATTTTTGGCTTAGGACTATCAAAAAGAGATTAAAATTTCAAAACAGAGAGTGTGTCATCTAATTTAAATAATATTCTCTCCATCCCATTTTAATTAAATTTGTGAGGCAATGTACACATATTAAAAAAAATATTCAACGATAAAATTTAAATCATACTTTTCACTATTACCCTCATAAATATGCAGTGTAATTTATCTCCTAAAAATATAAAACTTCAATAAATGAAAGGACGGAAAAAGTTTCAAACATTCATCTTGAACCTTATATAATTTAACAATTTTAAACCTCAAAAATTCAATTAATTTGAGACGAAGAAATTATTATATGTTTGCTAATATTGTGACATTGTGATATATAAACATATTTTCCGCGTTAATTAGTTAGAACCGTTGATCAATAATTATGTTAATAAAATCATACGTCAATTTTAGAAATAAGTAAATTTCCTAATTCATGTGTTTAAGTATACAACAATAATTATTTTGAATATATGATAAAAATTCAAGGATGTACCACAAAATGACAAATTCAGGGATAGCAGACAATGTCGTTGCATGGTATTTGATTATACTCATACCAATCTTATACGATGCTCATGTTTATTTCTCATTAGTTAAAATAATAAATGTTTGCAACCACCAGTTTCAATTACTATATTAGCTCCAATATAAATGTATTTAATTTATCAATCTAGTGTTATTGATGAAAATTCCTCACAATTTTTTACCCTTTTTTTTATTTTCGTTTTCCTTTCTATTATATCAATGTCAAATTACCTATCACAACTCCATATCTAGTGGAATCCTACAAGTGGGGTCTTGGGCGGGTAGAAATGTACGCAGACCTTACCTCTATCTCATAGAAATAGAAAGACTATTTCCAAAAAACCCTCGTCTTAAAAATCAAACACTATAAACAGAAGATACTGAATATGAAAATAAAGGAAAAGAAAAGAGGAAAAACGATTAATCATGAAAAGTAAGTGATAGTATACAAATACGCTAAAATTAACAAATATAAGATGGATAATGACACGACAGGATATAAAGACACGACTAATCCTACAAATCTACTATAAGCACACACCAGACATCAACCTACCCCTACTAGCCTATTATCCTTCTGCCTTAATACGCGACCTCTACTCCTTCCTATCTAAGGTTATGTCTTCGGTGAGATGAAATTTTGTCATATCTTATCTAATCACCTCTCTCCAATACTTCTTCAATCGACCTCTACCCCTCCGTGTAACCCCTAACTCCAACCTCTCGCACCTCCTGATAGGAACATCTGTACTTCTTCTCTGTACATGTCCAAACCATCTCAGTTTCGCTTCCTCATTTTGTTGGCTACAGGGACCACCTCTAACTTCTCCCCAATGATCTTACTCTTGATCTTATCACTCTTGGTATGTCCACATATCCATCTCAATATCCTCATTTCCACGTCTTGCATCTTCGTGTCAAATTACTTGATTTTTTAAAATTAAAGAATGCAGCAATATATCTTAATTAGCGCATAAATCCAATATATTTTTCCATGCACACAATTTTATTTTATTTATTAAAAAAAAAAGGAGAGAGAAAGGAGGAAGAGGAAACAACATAATACTATCGAATTAAAAAAAATTGAAATGAATTTAATTGAACACGAGTGGAGCATTATTAAGTGGTGTAGAAATTGATACATACATTATGCAAGTCATAATAATTAGTAATAATGGTTGAACGACGTTCCAAAAAAAATTAGTTGGGGGAACGTGACAGCTAAAAGCGTGATCATATATGGAGTAAAAGCCTTTGAGCTATTTCCAACACCAACATACAAAAGACAAAGTTTTTATCCTTTGAGATGTGTCAGTTTTTACATTTCTTCAACTTAATTTGATTCATAAGTACTCATTTTCACTGGAATTTATTGCATATTGGTCTCTCATCTTATGAACAAAAGATAATCTTCATCAACCAATAGCCCTCTACTATTGAAATTAAGAAAAAAACTATTCGTTGAGTGAAATATTTCATGTTAACGATGGAGTTTTTGAAGAAGGATTGTCGCACTTTAAAGAGTCATTTGGTTTGAATATAAGTTATACTGGGACAAGTTATATTGGAATTAATTATCCTGACATTAGTTCTTTTTAACTGTTTGGTTTGTTGCACTAAAAATAATATTCATAGCATATTTCTTAAACATAAATTGTTTCTTTATAAAAATACCCTTTTATTGAATTTTTTTAAATATCCATTGCTAGAGCTTTAGTTACTCATTCTTAAAAACAAAATATTTACCTTGTTTAAATTAATTATTTTATATATTTTCTTTCACTAAATTTAAAAAATTTACCAAAACGATTAAAAGAAAAATATACTTTCCTAACAAATCTATGGATGTAGTCTAGGAAGCACAAAATTAAAGGCAGTGGTATGATTCCTAAATTAAGGATGGGTAATGAGTGACAAGGCAACGCTGTTTTAACTCATACTCATCTTCATTAGGACAAACTTTTAGAAATAGCTTAAAATTCATATATACGTTGTTCCAACTCATATTCATCTTAATCACCATTCATATATCCTATTTCTTCAACACACTGTTTCAATTTGTGCAACAATACTTTTCACATGTTCAAAGCAGTGTTTTGTTCCAAATATACAAGTGAAAAATGATAAAAGAATTTAAAGGGTAACTTTGTCATTTTGTAAGTTTATTCCATGACAAATTGTGATAGGATTATTATATCATCCATTAGGAGGGATAACTTATCCTGGTACGATTTATTAGTCCCGGGATAAATTATCCCGTGTTTGCCAACCAAATAGTTATTTAAGTGCCACTAAATTTTTATCCTAGGACTATTTTTAGTTATCCTTCACACCAAACGCCCCCTAAATATGTGTACATCGATTTTATCCAAAAAATTAAATTATTGAAGAGAACATATTTTTATTATATAATTATATTCTCAACATGTTTTCTCATATGCGGGGCTTGATATAGATCAAGCATGTAAAAAATTATTTTTATAATGGGTGGCAATGAAATTCGATCACATAATCAATCTCTGCATATTCTAATATCATATAAGGGTCTAAAAACATTATGTTTTCTCTAAAAACTTAAACTATTGAAAAAACAAAGTTTTATTATTTAATTACGTATATATTTTATCAACTCGAAGACAATATAATATCGATAATACAAATATTAATGATGATTAATTTTATGATTTAAACCTTTGACCTTGATTATACCAAAATAACTTTATAATTGTTCTAGAATATCAAAGACTCCACTCTACTTTTTTGTTTAAAGAAAAAAAAAGTTAGGTACTAATTAATGAATGAAGCTTCTAAACATTAATCACCATGCGGATGCAACAGTGAAGAAAAAAACTGAAGAACAGAAGTTCCTGAAATATTAAGTAGGCGTTTGGCCAAAGTTTCCAAATATTCTTGGTAAATTTTTGTGAAGTCTCACTATGCGTTTAGTCTCAAGTTTTTTTAAGAATATTTGAGTATTTCAAAGAATATAATTTATATCCATAAGTTTTAAAAATTATTTTAAAAACCACATAAGTTTATCTTATCATTCTACAAAGAACATGTTCCGTTAAAAAAATAACCTTATAACATGATTAATAAAAATTAACAATAACAAAAAAATAATGTGGGTAAGATCAATATATTAATTGCGTTAAAAATAATTTATTCTTTTTTCCAATGTTCTCGCTCAAACTATTTTTTCCAATAGTTGTAGTAACAAACTATTCTTTTATAAATGGATTGGTTGGTCATGTTAATGGAGTAAATTGATAGATGAATATTTACTTTGAATTAATAAATGATAGATGACTTTTATAAAATATAAAAATTTGGAGTAATTTTTAAATATTCAAAACTTCCCAAATATCTCCCAAGTTTTCAAATACTACTTCTTTCTAGTATGTGAGAACTTGAAAATTTTCCAAAAATCATTTGCCAAATTTTTTGGCCAAACACCCCACCCCAATTTCCCCGCTGGTTTTTCCAAGAATATTTGGAGCCAAACGAGGCCTAAAATAGGTGTCACAACTATAAGGAATTTATTATTATTCGTTAGTAGTGAATTTTATTGGCTAACTAGAAAAATTTATTAGTGATTTCTTTTTTACCTGTTAACTTAATATACAACAATAGGTAAACTATCCATGGTAATTCTACTTTGCTAATTCATAAAATAAAGTAAATCTGTTATACTTTTCTCTTATGAAGAAGAAAGGCTTTCTATTGACAAGAAGATTTTTATGACGTTTATCCTGAATAAAAATTCATTCGGTTCAATTATGTCGAACAAAGAACACTTTCAAGTTTCACCTTACATAAAATTAACAAATTAAATTAAAACCAAAATTAATGCTCTATTCCTTCCAATTTTTAACGCTCTTTTTTATTTTATTCGTTCTCAAAAAATTATTAATTTTTTCGGATAATTACTTAGTGATATCATCATATGTACTCAATCTCATTTAACATTTTATCATAAAAACTAATTAAAATTTAAGATGACCAAATCAAATACTCTTTCTGTCTTATTTTAATTGAATTTGAGATATAATGAACACATATTAAGAAAAACATTCAAAAATAAAATTTACATCATACTTTCTATTATTGTCTTTTATGATATTATAAATATATAGTTTAAATTTATTTTTTAAAAAATATAAAACTTTAATAAATGAAAGAACAAATTAAAAAAATTATTTTAAATTTTAAATAATTTTAATATTATAAAGAATTTCAAAAATTTAATTAATTTGAAATAGAAAAGATAGGACTAATGAAGAGAGAGAGAGAAGGGGTCAGCATCAAAATGTCTAAATCCAACATAAAAGCAAATAGTCGGGATTTGCGGGCAAGAGGACAGACTAAATTTTTGTTTTCTTCTAAAAAATTAAATACGTAAATAAAACAAGATTTAATTTTATGGGGAACTTGAAAAGCTTTTTTCACCATAATATCCCTCTGAATGATTACACCGGCGGCGCTCAGAATTTGTTCCTCCTACTATAATCTCCCTCTCCTTTTGTTCATTATATAAATATATTTTTCTTATTCATTTATCTTTCTACTGTATTAAAAATATAAATGTTCTTAGAAATATGATTTAAATATTTTACTTTTTATTGATAGACTTTCTTTTTTTACAAAAATTATCTTTTCATTATTTTTTTAATTATTATATTATAATTTTAATAATATTAAGAAGTAAATAGAATAAATATAATAAAAATTAAATGAAATTTTTTTTCTTATTATTGATTAAATTTCTACAGGAAGAATTTTTTTCAACTAAAATAGACTTGATAAAAAAAATAGTTAAAAAAACTTTCAAATAATAATGAAAAAAAGTTCTTAAAAAAAAAGTCCAGGAAAAAAATGTCCAAAAAGAGGTTTGACAACCATTTAGAAAAATATGCAAAAACTTCCAAAAAGATTGACTTGATTCCAAGAAAAATTAAAATAATAATTTTTAGAAAAACGTCCTAAAATAAAAACAAATAAAATGTTTAAAAAAAGGTCTAAAAACTATAGGAAAAAAACCCACCAACATGAAAAAAAATTATATTTTTCTACTAATAATTTTCCTAATATTTAAGATTGAAACAAATTAACATAGGAAACATAAAGTTCTACAATCCAATGCTAATTTCAATTATACCATAACACTAAAACACATATAATTTATGTAAGGAGTAAATTTATGTTCACGTCAAAACAACACACCTATACAACGATGGGTTTAGAGGTAATAATATTTTTTTCATCTTTAATAACATTATATTATCTTGTAATAATATTTTTTTCATCTTTAATAACATTATATTATCTTGTAATCTATATGCATGTTGGTTGATACTTTGTCTGCATTTTATTAACTTTCATTTTTTGTTTATATATATGCATACTTGGAAGGAATATGTGTTTATTTAAAAATTGAAGGAGCTTTCAGAATACAACTCTGCAATCCATACCTAAATGACCTAACTATAAATTGGTATTAAATATATATTATAACGTTCAAGTATATGACGCAAATTATTGAAATTAATATGTTCGTTCTCTTGTTGAAATTCTCAAATAAATTTTAAAAAATGGTAAGTAAATATCTTTAGTTTTGGTCCATATAATTTCTACGGGATTGAAAAACTCGTTCGGAGAATTTTCAGTGAAAATAAACCCTGTTCGCGTCGTGGACCCCCTGCACGGGACGAACTTTTTCAGTTTTTTGTGAGGGGTATTTCAGACCTTTTCCAACCCCTCCCAAGCTCAACCTATGAGTATAATAGGCTGTTTTGAGTATAAAAGGGGTTTTTATTTCATTCTTAAGCCTTTCAAAACCTCTAACAAAGCTAGGGTTAAGGAGAGAAGCAGAAGAGCGACGGTTTCGAGTTCAAACGTGAAGATCGATAGAGGATTGATTGTTCTTCCAAATTTCAGGTATGTAAGGCTACTCATAGCATTGGATTGAGTTCATCCACGCGTCCCACATGTAGATTCTCCATAGTTGTGTTTGAGTAGTGTTTTACCCAATTTCTTGAATTCTAAATGGGTAAATTTTCTCTTTCATTGAGTTAGAAATAATTATGCAATTGAGATTATTGTTATTCCTATTTCTTATATTATTGGAGTCGTCATTCGTGGATACTTTCCCATGAACCCTAGTGAAGTTGATGATCATGGCTATTCTATACATTGTGTGATGTTGAGATTGATGGGTTTTCAAGTATTAAAGAAAAGTATTATTTTAAAAATCAAAGTTTTGCATATTGAGAATAAAGATGATGATTTTTCTACGCATTGATGAAAATTAATGTTATATATGTATTTATTGAGTCCAAAGAGTTATATTTTTAGGAAAATATTTTGATGAGATGATACATGTTTTGATGAGCTTGAGTAAGTTGAGGATGAGGAATACATGTTCTTGTATATGCATGAGATGAGCATTTATTATGTCATATGTGCTAAGTATGATTTCTATGTGAATTAATTAACCGTATGAGTTGGAGTCTTTCATGGAATTAGTTTGAGTTTTGAGTCGCATTGCACGAACATCAACGGATGCCGCTTCCCAGATTGAGTAAAAATGTAAACCTATAACTGCAGAAGTAGGAATAATGGCACCAGAAATAATATTGTTTTGTAAAGTAGAGACCCTAAAACAGGTTCACGAATACCATCAATGTCAATAGGAGGAGCAACAATGAAGGCAATAACAAATACAGAAGTTGCCGTCAATAAGGTAGGGATCATCAAAACACCAATCCATCCAATGTAAAGACGATTTTCAGTGCTAGTTATCCAGTTACAGAAGCGACCCCATAGGCTTTCCCGTTCGCGTCTCTCTAAAATTGCAGTCATGGTAAAATCTTGAGTTGTTGAGAAATTGAGTTGAGCTATTGAGAATTGAGTTGACTTCATTGATATGAGTCAAAAAGATGAGTTTGAGTTAATTTTCATGAGCGCATTTTAGTCTTGGAAGGAGTATAAAGTACCAAGTTGGGTAAGAGAAAACACCCCAAAACTACGTTGTCTGCGTAAGAAAGTCGTGCAGTTAACTTTGGCGGCTCAAATCCCAATAGATGGACATTCTCTTTGGATCTGATAGAGAGATAGAGGTTGACGTCCTTTACCTTGGAAAGTTTAGGATGGGCGTGGCAATGACATTGTCATCGTTGTGCATCACCAAAACTCATGGTGGTGGAGAGTTATGTTGGTTAGAGAAACTTCCAAGCAACACTTGAATTGAGCATAATATGATTTTTGAACTGAGTTGCATTAAATATTGACTCTAATTCTAAAGCATGATTTCAAACTTTAAAATTTCATCATTTATCTGAGATGAGTTATGAGATGAGGAGTTGAGTCTTGAATCGAATCGGTCAATTTGAGTCTGAGCCTTACGTGTTTTCTTGAGCTATTTTACATACAAGTATATTCCATGTACTGACGCCCGCTTGGGCCTGCATCGTTTTACGATGCAGAGGCAGGTATTAGAGAGACTTCAGCAGACGCACCGTTGAAGTTCAGATCTGTGATTCCAGAGATGGTGAGCCCTCCTTGCCTTCAGAGGAGCCCTTTTTCTTTCACTGAGTATTTTATTTTCCTTGAGTTGGGTAGCCATGGCTTATTATAGTACCATCTAGATGTTAGAGGTAGAGTCACAAACATTGAGTAGAGGATGCTAAGTATATTTCTTTTCAAACTCTTGTTTATTGAAAATTAACTTTTCAAATCAAATTCCATTATATTATAGTCTTTTCTTTGGTATTATTCTTCCGCTGTTGAGTATGATGTGATGATGAGACCAAGTGGTTCGCTCGGGGACTAACTATAGTCTCTGAGTGCCAGCCACGCCAAGGGTACCTTCCCGGGGCGTGACAAAACTGCTCTATTCTTAATCAGAGGTATTGTGTTCCAGCCCTGAGTATGGAGAAAATCATATTGGGAGCTCTATCCTTAAATGAGTCTTATAGTGTACAATTCAAATTTAGACGAAGTTTCAATGCGGACACGGTCACCGAATGAGAGAAAAAGGACATAATAAAACTAGAAGTACATTCAATTATTTTGTCTACTTTTATTGTCAAATAGAATGTAGTTGATTGTCAAATAAAATGATGTTGATTTGCATCCCGTGATAGGAATAGAAAAATGACATATTTATATAAGATAGTAATATTTACGTAATTATTTATAATTGTGTGCTCAATGATATAAGTTACACATATAATAATGTATTTATTCTTATACACTTTTTAAAAATTCACGCGGTACACACATGCAAAGCACGTACACTTATCATGATCCAAAATCGAATTGCAACTAAAGGAAGGAAGACTAAAATTAATTACCAAAACTTGAAGTCACGAGTACAAGAGCTTGTAAATATTGCGAAAGAGTAAACACAAGTTGTCTAATAAGGAAAATATAAATTGTGATATGAAAGACAACAAATAAGGTCTCAATAGTCTAACGAAGACTCGAAGTCATGAGCCTCACCACTATAATCTAGGAAAAAGAAGGAGAACTCCGTCAGAATGAGATTAACTACCACAGGAGAGTCCCTGTGTTCGATCTGTAGGGAGGAAACATGGTAGGGTTGAGTACACGGCTAATGTTCAAACATACTCCTTTTTACAGAATATGGACTATCATTAGCAATATATTTACCAACTAAGAGTTGGGGTCGATCCCACCGGGAATAGGTTGAAACAACTCTACTAGTTATCGTACTTCGGTCTTTGGTTCTATTTTCGGAAACAAATAATGCGAAAAATTAAAAATGGAGGGTTTTGAACTAAGAGCCTAACTACGAGTGTGAATGCAAATAAAATAAAATAAGGCTTTGATAGTTTGATGGATGACTAGGGTTGCAGTCCCGATGACGCCCTACGCTATAGCCAAATTTGTCTAGTAAACCCGTTCATGATTGTGTATATAAGATCAAACAAGTTATGTAAAATCTAATTCACCTTCCGATCCTCTTTAGATGCGTTTCATTCATCACCTTCCGGTCTTAGAATGTGTACTCTTTAACCCTTGTTATGGACCCCAGAATACTCTCACCTTTCGGTCTCAAGTACTTAGACTAGGTTTATAGCCCCGAATTTCTGTTGTAGAGTTCTTTTCCTATTAACTAACCCTCCCGGGCATGTCACGAATACAGACTTACCCTAATGTGTCGAATCATTAAGGAAGAGTTAAAGTGAAGAACACTATAATGTGTACGATAACTAATCCTAATATTTACCCCAAATTTGTCTATCTCATTGAGTTATTATGGTTCCCACAACTCTAGTTGTGGGTTTAGATTATCAAACTTACAAGATCTTGAACAAGAATCATGTTAAAATTCATGGTTAAATCACTAACAAGGGAGATTAAATCAATTGTTGAAGTCACACGAAGAATCCTGAGACGAAAACTTGATTCAAAACTTCAAACGATAATCAAACGCACCAACTAGAGTTCTAGTCTTTCGCCTTACTGTCCAACATATTTTGTTAGAGAAAATCTTGAAATTTTAATGTTTTTTTCACGTCTCAGCATCCCTAAGTCACGGGGTGCAAAGTTCTTCAAAAGAAATAAAACCTAGCTTTATTTATAGTCTTAAAATAATCCTAAAATGAGTAGGAAAAGTAAGCCTAAATTAAGTAGGAAAGGAGTCTTAATTGGACTCGGATATCTAGTCGCCGGACTATTGCATGATCATCACCACGAATCATGGTGATTTGTACGCTCAGTGGTGCATCCCATGGTGCTTTCTTGGTGCATAAACTATTCAAAATCAGCCCCTCTTCACGCCTGAACCTGGAAACTATCCACAATGCACGACACTTTCTTCTTCAGGACTTCATTTTCATGCTGCTTTGTACAGGACTTGAACAGCACCATGAACCATGAATGGTCTCGTGGTGCTTTGGCTTGGGTCATTTTCATTCATGGATACTGGACAACAACCTTCATGTCATGTCCCGGGAGGATACCCTAGGCGTGACCGGCACCTAGAGACTATTGCAAGTCCCCAAGCGAACTACTCGATCTCAAGCCAGTCATTCAACATCAAACATAGCAGAAAGCAAGTAGGATAAAAGAATAAAGGTAGTGAGCCTCTAAATCAATTCTTCATCAATAAAAAAAGGGCCATAGGCCAACAACCTCAGTCTCAACATCTAAGATAAGTAAATATTATTACTAACTCAACTCAAGGAGCGGAAAAACTCCAACATCAAATCCTCAACTCTAGTCTATGAAGCCTCTACCTCAACTCAACAGTCTAAGATAGTACCATGACAGGCCATGGCTACCCAACTCAATAAAATCAAATAACTGATAAAGGAATAAGCTCCTCCAGATAGCAAAGAGGGCTCACCAATAGCTGGAAATCAGATATCTCTGAACCTTAACGATGCATCTGCTGAAGTCCTCTACCTCCTGTATCTGCATCATGAAACGATATAGCGGCGAGTGGCATCAGTACGTGGAATGTACGGTATGTAAGATGACTGAATATAACAATACATGCAGAATAAAATAGGGATAACATCAACTCAACATCATTGTCCGTCAGAATGTCAAATGTGTATCTAAATCAAAGGAAAAAAGTAGATAAATGACCCATCAACATCTCATCTCAACATCATCAATACCTCAGACCCATCTCAAGGAAACTTGACTCAACACAACTCGAAGGACTCATGCCCGTCTAGGATAAGGAGAAAGAGTAGACGATAAATCATCAGCATCCATCAAGACTCATACCATCACATCAACATCAGAGTACTATCAGTGTGGGACCTAACTGGGAGTTTCTCTAACCGAACCATCACCTATGAGCCGGTGATGATACAACGAAGCGATGTCATTGCGGCATCTGTCCAGTACCTTGCCAGGTTAAAGGATGCGGCATCAGTGGATCCAAAATAAATAACATCAGGTCCACTTTTGGGACAAAGGAAACATCCGTCTTGTGGTTCAATCCTTTCCTACACTGGCCACGTAGTTAATAAGTTCAAGTGGGACTCACTCTTACAAATTTCGGTGCCCAATATTCCTCCCAGAACTCGACATGCTCATAAAACATCAACATCAAGCTTTCTCATCATCAGTCCCATAGGGGACACAATACATCAACATCAAGATTTCTCATCATCAGTCCCACAGGAATATAGTATATCAACATCAATTCGTCTCATTAACATCAACTCATGGACTCGAAACATTCTTTTAGAATTAAGGTTCAAGCTTTTTAAGACTCAAAGAACATTATTCTCATCAACATCATCATCAACACTTTTAACAATCTGACCACAATCACAACATCAAGCACATCTCATTGTCAAGGCTCTAGACTCATCTCTTAAGTCCATTCTTGTATTCTTTAGTAAATTAAACATAGAGTTTTGTGAAATCATTCATGGAAATCATTTATGTAGTAAATCAAGTTTGTGATGATCATCAATTTAAGAAAGATATATGGAATAAGTAAAATCTTAGTAGAATACTCAAGGATTTTCACATATAGACTCATTATCTTTGATTATGGACTTAATTCAATGAAAAGGGGACACATGTAAGAATAATCCTATGTTTTAGGTTAGCCTTACATACCTGGGATGATTGCTAATCAACAATTTCTCCTGGGATCTCCTCTTGAACTCCTCAATCTCAACTCTCCTCTACTCTCTTCAAGCCCTAACTTGATAATTTTGCTAGGAGGGGGATTTAGGATGGGTTCGAACCCTTTCTTCGTGAAAACAACTTATATTAGTCATATATGGAGTTTAGAAAGTGTTAAGAATGGACCAAAATTCCCTCGAAAATTTTAGAAATTTTCCAGTCGCGAAGTAACCCAGTCCACGACGCGGATTGGTCGCAAACAGTATATTTTAAAAATTTTCTGAATGTGTTATCCCAATCGCGTAAAAATTTTTTGAAAAAAAAGATAAGTCCTCCTCTGCGATAGGTCCGCGATGTAGCTCTATTGCGAACCCTCAATCATTTGCGTCTCAAAATGAAAAGTTATCGTTCGACTCGATCGCTCTAAAAATCGACAGAGACCCTTTCCCCACTCAATTTTTCATGCTGATCACAAATCTGATCTCAAATTTGCCTTACGAGCATCGAAGGACACATTATGCACACATCTCTCCTGTAGGGGTATTTTGATAATTTTACCGGGTGTTACATCATCTCCCCCCCTCATTTATCCTCGAATGATGGGTAGGAGTGGTATTATGACACGAATAGATTCAAGACTCATCTCGATACTCACTCAACAACTCAAACTCTCAACTCTCCGTTAGTCTTAACAATCTCTATACAGACTCAAGAATATACACATCAAGAACGTAATTACTCAAATACTCCAACACATGGGTGAACATCGACTCAAGAGTAGAGAACTCAACTCATTAAAGGGCATCATTATCTGTATCTCATAACTCTCGTCAAGGCCTAAGTTTCGCTGCATACCGTTACCAAAGTCAAGCCTAAGTCAAAGTGCCTTAGGATACCTCGCAAGTTAGTCACCATCCTACAACCTATCCCATAAGGTTCTCATTTTATACCTTAGACATCCTCAGTGGGAGACATGCATGAAACATCAGATCGAATCATTCAAACATCTCGCCAGTCAATTTTTCGAACTCAAGAAGAAAGTCATCAACTCTAATCGAGAATGGGACCATCAAGATGCATAAGACTCTATGCGTAAGCTCCCAAACTTTGCACCTCATCACAACTATGCTCCCCTTCATGGCATTATACCTCATCAATTTAAAGCTTATATACCTAACCACATCCTCTTATTCCGTTCATGCCTAATCCTAAGCCTTAAAGTGTTACTCTTAAGATGATCATATTCCTATAAAGCTAACCCTCAACTCAAGCTCTATACCTCCTCACGGATTTTCTTTTGGCAAATGTTACTCTCCGTCACTACTCTAATGCATCTACCTGAAACACTCACTCAAAAGTCATCCATATCCTTCTTCAATCACTCATATAATGATATCCACACATCCAAGCCTATCATTCTAACCAGTTTAACTATATCAGAGAATTATCAAGCCTACTTGTCACTTCTACGTCCACTATTTAATGAGCTCTTTGTCACGCCAACATACTCTTACCTATCTATTGCGCATCAGACGATCTCATCTATTTCCTCCTCCACACCCATACCCTTAATGAAATAAGGATATCATAATTATCACATCAAAGAACAATCTCATTACTTATCAGCAATGACTCATCCATTATCATCAACATCGCTATCAAGACTGGATGGAAGGATCATTGGAAAGGTTTAGAGCAAAAAGGTCATAAGCATGATGCATTTCGAGGAAATTTGATATAAGAGTATTCATAACATGATACCATCTCATTAGCCTTTCAGGATGCGTCATGTGTTTATGGAATCGAACATGCCGTGAAGCTCAATTCGCATCTTGTATGACATAAGGTGGGAAACTCTGAGATTTCGCAAGATAAAAGTACAAATGTCCCTTCTCATCCTCAGAACTCAACATGAATGCGTATCGACATCAAGTGCATAAGTCTAGGTCATGGGCACGGTACTCATATGCAAGACAGGAATAAAACATTACCTTAACTGAGATGTAAGAAGCGTAAGAGATAGAAAATCATTAATGTCTCATCCTGATTCAACTCATCACCATACAAATATTCAAGACTCATTTTAGTTTATTAACTCCTCATCTCACCCTTCACTCAAAGGTCCACTCCCTACTTCTGCGAACCAATCCTCTTTACTAAGCTACAGGTATAGCTCCCCACACGATTGGGGCATTACCATCCATAAGAACATCTTACACTCTCCTGTTATACTATACTCAAAGATATAAAACCGCTATTAGAACTTTCCTCTGAGGTACCACTCTTAGCTTCCTCTTAGCCTTAAGGGCATCTTTCTATACGTACTGCTCTTATTAGCATGTATAATAACTTTCTATAACTCTTTTCATTTAACCTATTTGTTTAGTCCTATAACATTCAACTTCTAAGCTCCCATAAATTTAGTTGCATAAGAATTAATCTGTTATGGAAAACTCGTCATCATCTATCTATAAGGCCTAGATCAACCACCACTCTCACTATTTGGTCTTCTTCTCTCCTTCGTCATCCTTTTAGCTTAGGGATAATAACTCTACTTATGGTTTACAAGACCTCAAATCACACACTAGGTGGTAACATTAAACTTCCAGAGGCATAAGTTTCTCTCTCTCATGGATAACATCAAAGACAAGCTTTAGATAAGAGGGCTAGGCTGCATCTCGATTAGCTCAACTAAGTCAGTCATGATCTTTCTATGGTAGGCTGGTACAAAATAATTTCTATAGACCCTCTCAGCAATAATGGTATCACCAATTCGAGTAGATGCACTGAAAGGTTCAAGACACTCAGGAGTTCAATCAAATTACTAACCACTTAAGGGGACACAACAGATGGAATAATACTAGGATCTACGAACACAAAACAATCAAGAGTAAGGAATCAATTCATACCCGTCACAATATCGTGGAGAAACCTCTTGATCCTGTTGATTACCCATTGCATACAGTCGGTTCGTCCCACCTCCTACACCTATAATAGTATCCTTCTGGTGACTGCCCGCTGGGGGTGCTGCAGCAGACTGAGTTTTATTACTCCCATCATCCCATCTCCTTATAGGGCATTCACTCTTGAAGTGAACAACCTTCCCACATATATAACAAGTATCTTTTCCCTTACGACACCTATCGAAGTGAAGTTTTCCACACTTTCCACAGGGTGGGTTTTCCCTCGAACATTAGGTCATGCTAGCTTGGGACTGAGAACCCTGAGCCCTGAAATTCTAGTGACCATAAGATTTCTGACCATACCTGTTTTGCTGAACGGACGCACTTTCCACAGAGGGTGCATAGCTAGAAGACCTTCTCTGAAAGTTAGTCTTGTCACCCTTTTTCTGCTTCTGTTGGCTAGGCTCATGCCCTGCTGATTTGGCCTTCTTACTCTACTGCTCTTTTCTGTCCTTCTTCTTGTGCTCCTCAGTTTGCTAGTCATAGACCATAAGTCTAGAGATGTCCATACCTGGGATTGGCAATGCTGCCTTACACTCCCTCTTTACATGCCTACCCAATCCAGACACGATTTTTCTCATCCTCACCCTCATATCAAGCACCATCAATGGGCATATGGGGACAACTGAATCAACTTAAGGCTGTAATCTTTGACAGTCAACCCCTCTTGTTTCAGGTTCAAGAACTCCTCAACTTTTGCCTCCCTCAACTCTTTAGGAAAGAAGTGGTCTAGGAAAGCACTCGCAAACTCATCCCACTCAGCAGGTCTAGCATCCTCACCTCGACTATCTTCCCATTGGTTATACCAAACATTTGCAACATACTTAAGTTGATAAGAGACAAGCTTGACTCCCTCAACCTCATTCGTATGCATAGCCCTCAAATTCTTGCACATCTCATTAATAAAGTTTTGTGAGTCCTCCTCAACCTTAGACCCCATATAGACTGGTGGGTTCATTCTTGATTAGAGGATGTCGATTGTGATTGTGATGAGAGAATGATGATGAGTTGATAGAACTTGGTAGTCCTGTGAGTCTCCATAAATGAACTCCACTAATTTTTCTATTCGATTATTTCCTTACGATTGCTCTAAATCTTAAGTCCTTGATTGAAATGTTCCTTGATAGGAGGGGTAAAACACTTATGAGATTGATTGATGAAAGGGTTAAAACCCCTATGATATTGATTGATGATAGGGTTAAAAGTCCTTATGATTTGATTGGTTTGATTGGATTAATTGTCTTATGAACATTGAGTCATGGGAGGAGTATCGAGCACCGAAAAAGTGAGAGTTAGTCTAACTTGCACTCGTCACCTACGTTTCGAATTAGAATCATCACACTATATTGTGGTTCCCTCTTGATTGGAATTCCCCGAAAGCAATAGAGAACTTAGTTGATTGTTGTTTCCCTTAGTGGATTCAATTCGTTCCCTACCTGGAAAGTTTGGAACGGCTGTGTAAACATTAGCTTGCCTGTTGTACGTTCACTGGCTTAACAATGATTGTTGTTGGATAAGAGAAACTCCCAGAAAGTTCCTACCTTTAGTACTCTGAGTCGAGATGAGATGAGATGTGATGAGATGAGTTCCATGAGATGAATCTAACTTGATTGATGAGGTTGATTGGTTGATAGGTCACTTGTCTACTCTTGATTCTTGCATAGATAGACATTTGACGTTTGATTTGATTTGATTTGATGATTGTTCTAAGTTGATGTTGTTCCATATTATTCAACATGTTTCTGTTTCATTTAGCTATTTTACATACCATACATTTCATGTACTGACGCCAATCGGTACTGCATCATTTTATGATGCAGATACAGGGATCAGGGATTGTCAACCAACGCTTTATTGAAGATTTGAGAGATTCAACTGATTGGTGAGCCTCCCCTACTCCGGAGGACCCATTATTATTTATTTCATCATGCTTTGAGTTAGAGTAGACTAGTCTTTTATTTTGAATTCGGTAGCCATGGGTCTGTTAGTGGCACCACTTGATTAGTGATAGAGGTTCCATAGATGATAGTCGAACATTGACGTTGAGATTGTTGAGCTAGTTGTTTCTACTAGCCTTCTAATATTATATATATATTTTGAGACATTAGACGAGATGAGTCCATTTACTTGCTTTTACTTTCGGTGATCTGTAGAGTTTGATTGAATGGATATGATGAGGCCAAGTGGTTCTCTTGGGGACTAGCAATAGTCTCTAGGTTCTAGCCACGTATTGGGTACCCTCCCAGGGCGTGACAAATTTGGTGTCAGAGCATAGGGTTCAAGTGTCCTAGGAAGTCTATGAAGCTGTGTCTAGTAGAGTCTGTATTATTGGTGTGAAGAGTTCCATATCCATAATTTGGAGGCTATAGGACATTTAGGAATTGTTTCACTTCTTTCATGTTCTAAATCGTGCGATAGTGTTATACTCTATGAAAGATTCTTTTCTAATTCGTGCTCTACACGTTGCATAGTTATGATCATGCCTCCTAGAAGAGTCGTCAGAGGTAGGGGAAGTCCTGCTAGGCAAAATGGTAACCCACCTGAGCCTTAAGGACACGAGGAGCCTGTGGGCCAAGCTTTCCCTGTTGAGCAGCCCCCGCAAGATGAGGTCTCCAATGCTAAGCTACGCCAGGCTATTCAAACTCTAGCTCAGGCTGTCACAGCACCTACTGCGAGACAAGGAGCGGGTAGACAGGATTCCCATAACACGTTTAGAGTTCAGGAATTCTTGAGGATGAATCCGCCCGAGTTTACAGGGTCTGCATCCACTGAGGATCCTGAGAACTATGTGGAGGAGCTTCAGAAGGTGTTCCAAGTGATGTATATGGCTGATGTGGATAGAGTTGAACTGGCTTCTTACCAACTCAAGGGTGTGGCCAGACTATGGTTCGGCCAGTGGAAGAAGGGTAGAGGATAGGATGACCATTATTGACTTGGGCAGTGTTCAAGGAAGCCTTCTTAGGGCGCTTCTTCCCAAGAGAACAAAGAGATTCCAAGGTAATAGAGTTCTTGAATCTGAAACAGGACTCTATGACTGTGCAGGAGTATGGGTTGAAATTCATGCAACTATCTCATTATGCTCCGAACATGGTTGCTATCATGAGGGGAAGAATGGGGATGTATGTTGATGGATTGAATGGAGGACCCAAGAGAGATGGGAGGGGAGCAAAGCTCATGAGTGATATGGATATTAGGAGTTTGATGACGTTCATGCAACAAGCCGATGAGGAGAGACAACGGGATAAGGAAGAGTTCAGACGTAAGAGAGCAAAGACATCCAGCCATGAGGTTAGAAGAAAAGGTAATGGTAACCGATTCCCAACACCATCCTCTGCTAGTGCACCTGTGCCTAGAGGTAGAAATAAGCAAAGGTCTTAGAATGTTGGACCCCATGGATCTTAGTCACAAGCTAATGTGGCTCAAGGTTCACAGGGTAAACCACCATATGGTAAGTGTGGCAAAATGCACTTGGGGAGATGTCGTGAAGGGAATGATGTATGCTACAAATGTGGCCAAGCGGGTCACTACCAGAAGGACTTTCCAAAGTGGGCTAATCGGGCTCAATCTTCTAACCAGCCTGACCAGCTAGAGGAAACCAAAAGGGTGCTACATTAGGCGCAAGTGGAGCTACAAACCGTTTGTATGCCATAGGTAGTCTCCAAGATCAGGAGAACTCCCAAGATGTTGTGACGGGTATGATTCAAGTCTTTACTTTTGATTGTTATGTTTTAATGGATCTTAGTGCCGCATTATCATTTGTAACTCCTTATGTGGCCAGTAGATTTGACAGGACCCTTGAGAGTCTTCTTGAACCCTTTGATATTTCTACTCCAGTGGGTGAGTCTATTCGAGCAGAGAGAATCTATAGAGCTTGTGTAGTGTCCATCCATCATAGAGATATTCTTGTTGATTTGGTCAAGTTGGAGATGATTGATTTTGATTTGATCCTTGGCACGGATTGGCTTCACGCCTGTTATGCCTCCGTTGATTGTAGATCCCAAACTGCTATGTTCTAATTGTGATTCTGTAGCACCTAGGGGAAAGTTTATCTCATACCTTAAGGCCAGAAAGCTGATTTCCAAAGGTTGTATCTATCACCTCGTGTGAGTGAAATCTGATGATGTTGAGTCTCCTACTCTTGAGTCAGTCTCGATTGTGAATGAGTTTCCTGAAGTGTTTCCTGATGATCTGTCCGGAGTCCCTCCTGATAGGGAGGTTGACTTTGGGATTGATGTTCTTCCCGATATCCAGCCTATCTCAATTCCACCTTATAAGATGGCCCCCGCTGAGTTTAAAGAGTTGAAAGCGCAATTGAAAGATTTGCTAGAGAAGGGCTTTATATGGCCGAGTGTTTCTCCTTGGAGTGCCCCTGTCCTATTCGTGCGAAAGAAAGATGGGTCCCTCAGAATGTGTATTGACTACAAACAACTTAATAAGGTCAACATAAAGAATAAGTATCTTCTTCCAAGGATAGATGATTTGTTTGACCAATTTTAGGGTGCCTCTTGTTTCTCAAAGATAGACCTCAGATCTGGCTACCATTAGTTGAAAGTGAGGGAATGTGATATTCCAAAGACAGCCTTTAGGACAAGATATAGCCACTTTGAGTTCTTGGTCATGTCCTTTGGGTTGACCAATGCACCTGTAGCTTTCATGGACTTGATGAATAGGGCATTCAGACAATACCTTGATATGTTTCTAATTGTATTCATCGATGATATTTTGGTGTATTTGAGAGATGAGAAAAAACATGCTAATCACCTCAGAGTTTTCCTCCAAACACTTAAGGACCATGAGTTGTATGCGAAATTCTCGAAGTGTGAATTCTGGCGTAAGTCAGTGGCTTTCCTAGGCCACGTGGTTTCTGGTGATGGTATTCGAGTAGATGCTCAAAAGATTGAAGCGGTTAAGAACTGGCCCAGACCGGCCTCTCCAACTGACATAAGAAGTTTCTTGGGGTTGGCAGGCTACTACCACAGATTTGTTGATGGATTTTCTTCTTTATCTGCACCATTGACTAAATTGACTCAAAAAAGGTCAAGTTTCAGTGGTCCGATGAATATGAGAAGAGTTTAAAGAGTTGAAGAGGAGAGTGACTACTACACCGATTTTAACCTTACCCGATTGGATAGAGGACTTTGTAATTTATTGTGATGCTTCAAGGGTTGGATTGGGATGTGTGCTGATGTAGAGGGGGAAAGTGATAGCCTATGCTTCGAGGCAACTCAAGGTTCATGAGAGGAACTATCCAACCCATGATCTTGAGTTGGCGACGACAGTGTTTGCACTTAAAATCTGGTGCCACTACTTATATGGAGTGCATGTGGATGTGTTCACTGACCACAAGAGCTTGCAGTATGTCTTCAGTCAGAAAGAGCTCAACCTACAGTAGAGGAGATGGTTGGAGTTGCTCAAGGATTGCGAAATGAACATTCTCTACCACCCAGGTAAAGCTAACATTGCTGCTGATACTCTTAGTAGGTTATCAATGGGTAGTACAACCCATGTTGAGAAGGGAAAGAAGGAGCTAGCTTAAGAAGTGCATCGATTGGCTCGATTGGGAGTTCAACTTGAGGAGAATAATGAGGGAGGAGTCAATGTTCAGAATGGGTCTTCTTTATCCTTAGTTGCAGAGGTGAAAGAAAGTCAACACCAAGATCCTGTCATAATCCAATTGAAGGAGGTTGTCCATACACAGAAAGTGATGGTTTTCTCCAAAGGGGGAGATGAAGTGTTGAGATACCAAAGTAGATTGTCTGTTGCAGATGTTGATGGTATTTGAGATAGAATCATGGCTGAAGCCCATAACACTAGATACTCCATCCATCCTTTCTCCACCAAGATGTACCACGACTTAAGAGAAGTCTATTGGTGGAGTGGAATAAAAAAGGATACTGCTGAGTTCGTTTCAAAGTCCTCGAATATCCAGCAAGTGAAAGTTGAGCATCAAAAGCCATGTGGATTGGCTTAGAACTTTGAGATTCCTGAATGAAAGTGGGAGATGATTTATATGGACTTTATTACTGGTCTACCAGGGTCTCGAAAGCAACATGATTCGATATGGGTGATTGTAGACAGAATGACTAAATCGGCTCACTTCTTAGCGGTCAAGACAACCAACACTGCGGAGGAGTACACCAAGTTGTACATCCAGGAGATTGTGAGGTTGCATGGAGTTCCCTTGTCCATCATCTCAGACAGAGGAGCCCAATTCACCTCCCAATTTTGGAGATCGTTCCAGAAAGGATTGGGTACTAAAGTGAACCTGAGTACAACCTCTCATCCACAGACGGATGGTCAGGCAGAGAGTATAATTTAGACATTAGAGGATATATTGAGAGCCTGTGTTCTTGATTTCAAGGAAAATTGGGATGATCACCTACCATTAATTGAATTTGCATATAACAATAGTTATCATGAAAGCATTAAAATGGCTCCTTATGAAGCCTTATATGGAAGGAGATGTAGATCATCAATTGGGTGGTTTGAGGTTGGAGAAGCGGAATTGATTGGGCCTGATCTTGTCCACTAATCGATGAAGAAGGTTAAGGCCATTAGAGAGAGATTGAAGACTGCCTAGATTCCAGAATTCTTATACCGATGTGAGGAGAAGAGACTTAGAGTTCGAGGTGAATGATTAGGTGTACTTGGAAATGTCACCTATCAAGGGTGTCAAGAGATTTGGGAAGAAGGAAAAGTTGAGTCCACACTATGTGGGACCATATAGATTGTGAAGAGGATTGGGAAGGTTGCTTCTGAGTTAGAGTTGCCTTCCTGGTTAGATGGAATTCATCCGGTATTCTATGTGTCGATGTTGAAGAAGTGTTTGGGAGATCCTACCTTGGTTATCCCTGTTGAAAGCATTGGAGTGAAGGATAGCTTGTCCTACGAAGAGGTTCCGGTCCAAATCCTTGATCGTCAAATTCGTAAGTTGAGAAACAAAAAGGTAGCCTCCGTCAAAGTTTTGTGGAGAAATGAATTCATTGAGGAAGCCACATGGGCAGCTGAGGAAGAGATGAAGGCTAAATATCCGCACCTATTTACCAAATCAGTGACATGTGAATATATATATATATATATATATATATATATATATATATATATATATATATATATATAGATATATATATATATAGATATGTATGTATGTATGTATATTTGAAAAGACTACTTATATTTAGAGAATCATTTGATTGTCGACCTTGAGCTTCAATCATCATTTGAAATTTTTCTTACCATTTTCTATTACACTTTGCTAATTTATTATCCATTTCTTTCTTCATTTTTTAAATTTGTTCCTTAGCTTCTGTTGGGTTAAACAAAGTTTTGAGGATGGACAAAGGACAATGCCACATGTTGACTTACTAGGTTCTTCAGTGCATTGTCTCAGAGAGAAGAAGACACGATACCACAAGAAGCGAAAAGGATAAAGTTTCTGGAGATAAGGTCGAAAGCACAAACGTAGGAAGATGGTTCAGCAATCACAGGTGAATGAAGAGTTGGTGTGAAGAAGGAGTTCAAAAAGATTTAGATTTCTATTAAAGCAAGAAGAGTTCAAGCTGAAAAACGAATCTTCTACAAAGTGATATCTAAAGAGTCTAACTGCAAGTAGAACTCTGGAAGACAACAATAAAAGAGCTGGTGTGAAGAAGGAGTTCAAGAGGTGCAGAACTCTAATAAAGAAAGAAGCAAAAAAAGGAGGAGTTTGAAAAAGAGAAGAAGTCTTCTGCTAAGTGAGAGCTAAAGAGTCCAAGTGCAAATAGAACTCATCAAGACAACAATAAAAAGGAGTTCAGGAGACTGAGAACAATACCTGGCGAAAAAAGGAAAAAAAAAGGGTCAGTGAAGTTTAGAGTCAGGAAACAGTAAGGTGGTTTGGTTCTTTATTATGTCATCATTTAAGAAATTGTTTTTCTTTTGGTGTTGATTCTGAATGTTGTTCATATCTCAGTAGTTTATAAACTGAGAGGTAGTCTAGTCTTCAAGTTGGGGGCAACTCGAAGACGTGGGGAACATAAGCCTAGGGTGTTTTATGTGTAGTTAGGAAGTTCTTGAAGTTTTTGTTGAAGTCTTAGATTACTAGGATTTTGTAATCCTTTGTGGAAGCTCGTATTGATTTAATGAAGTTGGGAGAAAATCCTATAGAGGTACAGGTCATGGTTTTTCACCTTTTGTGAGCCGGGTGTTTCCACGTAAAAATACTGTGTTCTTGTTCTTTTCTGCTTTGCTGAAACATGTCTAGGAACCTGTTCCTTAGATTAGGCAAATCCATAGGGTGTGCAAATCTAAAAATTGGTATCAGAGCGGATTTTCTTATTAAAGGCTAGTACCTAAGAATTGATCAAGATGAACACTGCACCACCTCTTGGACATGGAAAAGAACAATCATCTGTGAGGCCACCACTCTTCAATGGAACGCATTTTGGCTGGTGGAAGGCTAGGATGGAAGATTTCATGCACGGAGAAGATTATGAACTCTGGGACAGGATCATTGTGGGACCTATCATTCCTATGAAACTTGTGGAAGGTCAACAAGTGCCAAAAGAGAGAAGTGAGTTTAATGTTTATGATCTCATAGCATTAAGGAAAATGCTAAAGCAAAAAAAATTTTGGTCTGTGGTCTGGGACCAGATGAATATCACAGGATCTCGAACTGCACTACAGCTAAGCAAATCTGGGATACCCTGACTATTGCACATGAAGGAACTACTCAGGTCAGATAATTCAGGGTAGTTGTGCTGTTCACTGAATATGAAACCTTGAAGATGAAGGAAAATGAGTCTCTACAAGATATGATGGCAAGACTTACACTCCTTATAAATGAACTTGCATATCTTGGGAAGGTCCTCATTACTAAGCAACAAGTGGACAAGATTTTGAGGATCTTACCTAAAGCCAAGTGGGATGTGAAAGTCACTTCCATCAGGGAAGCTAAAGACATTGAAACCATGATATGAATGAGTTGGTTGGAAATCTCAGGACCTATGAGATGAACATGGAGGATCAAAAGAATGAAGCAGTTGTATATGAAAAATCACTAGCTTTGAGGGTAGCTTCTGATGATGAGGAATCAGATCTTGACGAGGATCAGATAGCTTTTCTAGCAAAGAACTTCAAAAAATTCATCAAAAGAAGAAAAGGGAAAGACAAGAAAGAAACAGACAGCAGGAAGTGGTCGGATGACACAAGTAGCAGGAAATGGTCTGATGAAAGGAATCAATGAGGGTGATATAAGTGTGGAAAAATGGATCATCACATCAAACAATGTCCACTATGGGAAATTGAGTGGAAAAAGGAAAGAGCTGAGAAAGAGATGAAAGAAAAAGCTGCTAAATAAAAGGGGAAGGAGGACTATGCTATGATGGCTGCTTGGGGGTCAGGAATGGAGGATTCAAACACTGAAAATATAGATGAAATTGCTTTCATGGTAGCTGAGGATTCTGTCTAGAGGAGGAGGATAAATCTGAGGTAAGTATTGCTGAACTAAAAGAAAAGTTGCATCTCTTTTCAAAAAGAAAGTTAATCTTGCTAATGAATAAGCTAATAGATGATTTTCAAGAGATAGCTAATGAAAAGGATCAAGTGATTAAGGACTTTTCAGATAAAAAATTTGAAAGTCTTGAGGTTAAAAACTATCTAAATAAAGCTAATGAAGAGAACCACAAGTTGAAGAAACAGGTTGAACAACTTGGTACACTTGTGTTAAATTTAAAATCTGAGATTCTTAAACTAACTGTTGCTGAAAAGGGTAAAAGCAAGATAAGTGAAGAACATCAAAAGGTTGAAGCAGAATTGAAGGAATGTAAAATTGAGTTTTTTTGTGAAAAAGAAAAGGTTAGAAAGTTAACTCAGGAAATTTCAACCTTAAAATTGGATCTAGAAAGGGCAAACAGATGAACTCAGTCATCAGGAATAGTGAACCATCTAGGAAATAAGAGTCACAATGAAAAGGCTAGAATAGGGTTCTTTCACGAAAATGTTGTCACTACTGACTTATGCTACTTTTGTGGGAATATTGAACATCCTACTATTGAGTGTCCAATTGCAAAAAATGTTAGGAGTAAAAATACCAATTATGTGTACAAAGGGAGGCATGAAAATAACAAAAGAAATAAGTCAAGGAACATGTTGCCTAATTGGGAAAGAAGGGATCTTATTCATCTGTTTTACAACAGGAAAGGACCCAAGCTAGTCTGGGTTCCTAAAACTAACCCTTGATTTGTCTTGTAGGCTGCAGTGAAAGAGAGCAAGCATTGGTACATGGATAGTGCTTGCTCAAGGCATATGACTGGAGATAGATACAAATTCCTTTCACTTGCACCTTTTAAAGGAGGAAAGGTTTCTTTCGGAGATGAAAAAAAGAAGAGGAACTGTTGTTGGAGTTGGAAAGATCAAAAGAAATGAATCAAGGGCCCTAGAAGAAGTTTATCATATGAATGGATTGAAGCACAATCTGTTGAGCATCTCTCAATTGTGCGATAAAGGATGCCTATGAGCTGGAGCACAGACCAGTAGAAAAAGCCAGGCTGCTTGGTCCATCTACTGGACAATCAAAGGGCACACAGTTAGGGGGACTATGGAAGCTAAAACTCAACAAATTGACTTGGGATCTGCTCAATCTGACTCTATACAAGATGAACAACCTCAAGGGTTTATGATGAAAAGCAGTCAAGAGAATCCTCAGGTATCTCAAAGGAACTTCAGACTTGGGACTCTGGTATTCTAAAGGTAGTACTTTCAATTGTGTAGGGTACACTGATGCGGACTATGCTGGTTACTTAGTAGATAGAAAAAGCACTTCAGGTATGGCTCACTTCATTGGAACATGTTTGATTTCCTGGTCCATCAAGAAATAGAACTTTGTAGCATTGTCAACTGCTGAGGCAGAAATGTAGCAACAGGTCATGTTGTGCTTAGTTGCTTTGGATTAAGCAACAACTGTTGGATTTGGTATAGATGTAGGTTGTGTCCCTATTTTGTGTGATAATATCAGTGCTATTAATATTGCAAAGAATCCTGTTCAGCATAAAAGAACTAAACATATTGACATAAGGCACCATTTTCTTCGTGACAACGTAGAAAAGGGTCTTGTTTCAATAATGAGAATCAAATTGCTGACATGTTTTACTAAAGCACTAAGTAGACAACACTTTGAGAAAATCAGGTTAGACCTGGGGATGATTAAGATTGCATAAACTCCCCTCAATGTTTGACTAGAAAATTTGGTTTTGTACCCACCCCTAAAATAGGTTCTCATTTCAATTCTCACATGTAGTGTATCCCAAAATTCAGAACAATGGACTAAGTTTTCATTAATTTGTATTATAGTGTGCAGATTACTAGCTCTGGTGCATAGGCTAATGGAAAGCTGAAAATAAATCAGGTAATGATTGTTTTGTATCTAAAATAGTGATTGATAAATGAATCAGGTACCCTGATCTGTTTCTTTCTTTTACCAAAGTCTTCATCATCTTTTCCGCCTAAAACCCTCTCCGCAAAGAAATGTCATCTCTTCATTAGCTATATTTTGAAGTCGTGCACAAAGCCCTTATCCCTAGGAAGGCAAGAAGGTATGAGTCTAGTTTCTTTGATCTAACTTTGATGGAACTGTTAGATGCAGATGTTCCTATAAATCTGCCTACCGTGATCCTCAAGTACATGCAGCGTGTCCTTATTTAGGATAAAAATGGGCATGCCCTCCCTTATGGATTTTGGTTTTCTCAGATCTTTGAGGCCTATTTTGTTCCCGTTCAAGTCTTGACCATGCGAACCACTAAGGATGTACTTGGATAGGTGAACCACTCTGCCCTACCTATTTCTATGCGGTGTGTTTGCACCCCTCTTCATAAACTTCAACTTGCTCTGGGTGCCAAGACTGAAGAATTAGCCACTGCACATCATGCCTTGCTTATGCGGATCTCTGACCTAGAGGATACACTGCACAAGGAACGTGCTAGCCATGCTTAGATTGTTCAAAAATTCGCTGGCCCCTCTACCTAACCTGTTTCCTTGATTTTTTTCTTGCTCATATTAT
The DNA here is from genome assembly GCA_029948455.1 of Solanum rostratum. Taxonomy (NCBI): domain Eukaryota; kingdom Viridiplantae; phylum Streptophyta; class Magnoliopsida; order Solanales; family Solanaceae; genus Solanum; species Solanum rostratum. Next base: position 20,774,986 of record CM057046.1, on the reverse strand, counting down.
CAATAACTTGGATTAAGATGCTTAACTTTCATGTCTGCTTATTTTTCATTTCTAGGATGCCTTTGTATGTTGATCTATATGTAATCTTTCTATCTTTAATGCATATGAATGTTCTTGTTCTGTTTTGTGTTCTTGGTGGTAGCCTTGTGGTCTTGTATTATGTTTACTTATTTCTAGGCACATTTGTTACATGCCCTAATTTTTGATGATGTCAAAAGGGGAAAGTCATATATCTGAGTTATGCAATATTTATAACCCTTGTTTAACCCATTTCATTCTTGAGATTCCTTCTTATTAGCTGCAGAAAAGATGGATAGATCTGATACTCAGAAAGTTTGTCATCATAAAAAAGGGGGAATATGTTGGGTTAAACAAAGTTTTGATGATGGACAAAGGACAATGAAACATGTTGACTTACCTGTTTCTTCAGTGCACTGTCTCAGAGAGAAGAAGACACGATACCACAAGAAGCAGAAAGGATAAAGTTTCTAGAGATAAGGTCAAAAGCACAAAAGTAGGAAGATGGTTCAACAATCACAGGTGAATGAAGAGTTGCTGTGAAGAAGGAGTTCAAAAAGGTGTAGAACTCTATCAAAGCAAGAAGAGTTCAAGCTGAAAAAGGAGTCTTTTACAAAGTGATATCTAAAGATTCTAAGTGCAAGTACAACTCTGGAAGACAACAATAAAAGAGCTGGTGTGAAAAAGGAGTTCAAGAGGTGCAGAGCTCTAAGAAAGCAAGAAGCAAAAAAAGGAGGAGAAGAAGTCTTCTGCAAAGTGAGAGCTAAAGAGTCCAAGCGCATATAAAACTCAGCAAGACAACAATAAAAAGGAGTTCAGGAGACAGAGAACAATACCTGACGAAAAAAGGAAAAAAAAAGGGTTAGTGAAGTCTAGAGTTAGGAAACAATTAGGTGGTTTGCTTCTTTATTGTGTCATCATTTAAGAATTTTTTTGTGTGTTGAGTCTTGTTGGGTTAAACACAGTTTTGATGATGGACAAATCACAAAAGTAGGAAGATGATTCAGCAGTCACATAAGAATACAGAGTTGGTGTGAAGAAGGACTCTAAAAGAAATATAACTCAGCAAGATATCTATAAAAAGAAGCTCTCAAGACTCGAAAAGCACTCAGACAAAAAGAGAGAAAAAGAAGTTAATAAAGTCTAGAGTCAGGAAACATTTAGTGGGTTTGGTTCTTTATTGAGTTATTTATATAGAAAATTTTTCTTTGGTTTTGGAGTCTGTATGTTATCTCAGTAGTCTATAAACTGAGAGCTTGTTTAGTCTTCAAGTTGGGGTATTTCGAAGACGTTGGGAACATAAGTCTAGGGAGGTTTATGTGATGTTAGGAAGTTGGTGAAGTTATTTTGAAGTCTTAGATTACTAGGAATTGTAATCATCTGTTGAAGGCTCATAGTGAAGTAGTGAAGTTAGGAGTAAATCCTATAGAGGTACAGGTCGTGATTTTTCACCTTTTGTGAGCCGGGTGTTTCTACGTAAAATTGCTGTGTTCCAGTTTATTTCTGCATCATTAAAACACGTCGGCTAACCTATTTCAACAATTAGGCAAATCCGTAGGGTGTGCAAAACCTAACAAGTCTGAATGTTGTTCATATCTCAGTAGTTTATAAACTGAGAGGTAGTCTAATCTTCAAGTTGGAGGAAACTCGAAGACATGGGGAACATAAGCCTAGGGAGGTTTATGTGTAGTTAGCAAGTTCTTGAAGTTTTTGTTGAAGTCTTAGATTACTAGAATTTTGTAATCTTTTGTGGAAGCTCATATTGATTTAATGAAGTTGGGAGAAAATCCTGTAGAGGTACAGGTCGTGGTTTTTCACCTTTTGTGAGCCGAGTGTTTCCACGTAAAAACATTGTGTTCTTGTTCTTTTCTGCTTTGCTGAAACACGTCTGCGAACCTGTTCTTTAGATTAGGCAAATCCATAGGGTGTGCAAATCTAACAACTTCATTGACTTTTTCCACAAGCGATTATTTCATTATCAATCAAGCGATTAGTTTTTTTTTTGGAAGACCATTTCTTCCCATATTTGATTGCAAACAAGTATTTGTGAGATATAAAAATATAAATTCTTTAATAAGTTTAAACAAATAATTTTTCTGTAAATCTCAAATAGCCATTTTTTTTTATGAAAGTTACATAAAAAAAAACATACAACTCAAAAATAATGCATAAAATAAGAAAAACAGTTTATTTATCCGATTCTCATTAGATTCCATGTTTATTTTTTGTTAATCCCTCCATGTTTATTTCTTGTTAATCCTTTTGATATAACATCTAACTAAATATAAACAAAGAAAAAACTAATATACCCACACAAAATTAATTAGAAAAATGTGTAGTTACTCATGAAAGTGACATAAAGTGAAAAAGAAAAGAAAAATAAGATGAAATGACATAAAGTTTAATAAAAAAGGAGAAAGGAAGATCAACATACCTGCAAGCAAGATGACAAACAAAAGTTGAAATTGATATAAATATTAAAATAGAGAAAAAGTAAAAATTTATAGTTATTGCACTTCCTTTTAAGCATTAGTCTTCTGAGATTTTTAACTTATTAAAATTGGAAAAGAAAGATTTATTTAGGTATAAATAATGATAGGGAAATCTTTTGGAGGGAAATCTTTTTACTTTTGTTTTGATTTTAGTGTTATAAAGTATTTATTATTTTTCAGAATATGATACAACTCATTAGTTATTGATAAGTTAGAGGAGTTTTTTTGTGAATTAATCAATTTCCCTCCTAATCCTTAGAACCAAAAAAAACTATTATTTATTTAGTTAAATTATATTTAAATCTTAAAATCACAATTTAAATGAATTTGAATTAGCTAAAAACTTTATCATATTAATTGGTCATTTATAGCTAAGAAAAATTTGTTGGCAATTCAATGTTAAATATGATTGATGATACAACAATAATAATATATCTAGCTAAATCTTATTATGTGAAATTTGAGAAGGATAGTACGTACGTACACCTTACTACTATCATGAGGAGAATAACCTTCTTATGTAAGGTCATATAAAATGAATATATATATATAGTTGTATAAATCGAAATTTGTTAAGAGAATATTACCTTAGCTTAGCTTAGTGTGTGTATAATAAGATGTTTATGTAACTGTATAATTCAATCGAATTTATTGAGAGAATATTTTCTAAAAACTCTTAGCTCACATAAAAATAATATAAAATAGGTTTGAAAAAAAATACTATACGAAAAAGCTCATATTAAAAATATTAACAAATGAACAGTATAATATATAAATCTAGCATTTATTCAAATTATTTGAAACTTACATGTATATCTATGTATAAATTGAATCGAATTGAACAAGGAGAAACTATTATGACATTAATTTATATTGTTATTGATACAATATGTTTGAAGCAAATTAAATTGATTTGAACAATTAATACCTCCAATCACATTAGATCGATAAAGATATTATTATAATGCAAATATTGAACAGGATGAAACTTTAGCAAGATTTATTGAGCTAAATTTAAGCTCGATATAGTAAGTTAATTTAAATTAATTACAAATAATTACCAGTTTATTGAAATTGTATTTGAATTTCACAAGGAGACATGTAGTATTGAATCAATCTAATCAAATGATTAACACCTCTAATTACAAAAAAATTAGTATTGTTACAAAAAAAAATTATATCATGGTAAAAAAATATTTATGAGCTAAATTTTTTTTATGTCCCCATGGGACTAATATTGATGATGAGGTATTCTGTCCCTATGGGACTGATGATGATGTATTATGTTCCTATGGGACTGATGAGGTTGAGGTTTTATGAGAATGTCGAGTTCTGGGAGGAGTATTGAGCACCGAAATGGGTAAGAGTGAGTCCCACTCGAACCCATTAACTACGTGGCCCGCGTAGGAAGAGGGGATTGAACCGCAGTGCGGATGACTCCTTTCTTGTCCCAAATGAGGACTGAGGTTTTTCTTGTGGATCCACTGAGGTTGATGTCCTTTACCCCGGGCATGGTATTGGATGCGACATCACTTCGTTGTATCATCGCTGGCTCATAGGTGATGGTTGTCGGTTAGAGAAACTCCCAGTTAGGTTTCATTTTGATAGAACTCCGATGTTGATGTTGATGTGATGTTTTGAGTCGAGTCCTTTGAGTTGAGTGATGTCGATGTTCCCTGAGCTGAGTTGATGTTGATGTTCCCTGAGCTGGGGAATGAGTTTCTTGAAGGAATTGAAGAAGGTTCTTGAAAGCCCCATCTTTTGCTCCTTTGAAACTACGTTTGGAGTTCTTGGAGTGCTTTGAAGTTAATGATATGAATATGTACGTTCTAGGGGTTTAATCAGGTGAAAACTCATAAGTTTAGGCTTAAAGGGGTGAGAAAAGACGAAAACACCTCTCTTTAAAATTGTAGGTTGGGTCGTCTATGAGACCCTCTATGGCCCGTAGGGAACCTTTCGTGAACTTTTGTACAAATGTTTGGGGTCTATGGATCACTTTATGAGTTTCATTTTATGACCCGTAGATTGGTCAATAAAGTCTAGGACCAAAAATGTGAATTTTCAGGACTTTTTCCACGATTTAGCAGACGGGCCGTCTTTTATTTATGGCTTGTAAAGTGGTTTCGTAGATTGCACTTGGCTTAGTCAGTCTTCAATAAAACAACCATCACCTTTGACTCAGAACTCCAAATGAGGTGAAATTAGTTGCATTGAAAAGCTATTTCAAAGAGCTTTCATTTGGTATGTCATGGGGCATCTAATACTTTGTGTGATAAGAGTTATGATCATTTAAAGTTGAATATTGCATAATCTAAGACTAGAAAATCAACTTATAGGAAAGTTTTTAACTCGACTATGTACTAGAGGTCTCTCATGATCCTAATACGCTTCCCACATATAAGAGTGAGGCATAAAACATAGGTACATGTGAGGATAGAGTTATGGGGTATCATCAATTGGTCCTTGGAGCACCTTGAGCTTGCCTACCTTAGCCTTGGGGCCTTGCACTCCACTCCTATAATCCTTAAGATGATGTCTAGGCTTCCCACACTTGAAGCATGCATTCGAACCATTGAAGCTACCTCTTTGTCCTTACTCGATTGAGGAGAAGGAGTCCTAGTAGACCCTTTTCCACCTTGCTTTTGGCCACTTTGGAACTTATGACATCCACTCCTTTGGTGAGAATATCCGCCACCATCAACTTGAGTCCTCTTGGATTCCCTAGCTCTTTCTCTTAACTTCTCCTCCTCAATTTGCTTGGCATATGTCATCAATCAGAAGATGTCCATCTCCTTTATAAGCATAGGCGTCTTGCATTCCTTTGACACCAAGTCTGATATACCATAGATGATTTTTTTCCATACAGGCCCTTGGATGTGCTACCATGAAATGGGCATATTTGGAGAGTGTGGTGAATTTGAGGGAATACTCCCTCATGTTCATGTGGCCTTTTTTGAGTTTAGTGAATTCTTGCACCTTGGTCTCTCTCAATTCTATCGAGATAAACCGGTCCAAGAAAGCACCCTTGAATTCTTCACATTCAATTGGACCAACTCCTTGGCCGCTCTCCTCCACCGATTGCTCATACAATATCTTAGTTACCCCCTTTATTTGGTAGTCCACCAACTTGGCCTTGTCCTCTGAGGGAACTCCTATCACGGTGACAATTTGGTAGCCTCATCAATAAAGTCGATGTGATCCTCCTCCATCTCAACATCGTGGAACTCTAGAGGACTCGTCCTTATAAAATCTCTAACCTATGTGGTCGGAGTAGGCACTAAGGGAGGAATGGCAATCTCCATATTGGGTTGATTAGCAAAAGTTTGGTCTTGCTTAGTGAATGCATCTCTAAAATCCACATGAGACACTCTATCATCTTGTTGTAGTGGAGGGGTGTCACGCCCCAGAAGGGTACCCTAGACGTGGTTGGCACTTAGATACTATTGCTAGTCCCCAAGCGAACCACTTGGCCTCATCACACACATTCATTCAACATAACTAACCAACCAGTGGAAGACTAAAGATAATAAATGGTGGACAATCAGAGTCTTAATAATCAAGTCAAATAAAACAAAATAGTATGAAAGAAACTAGCTTAATATAATCTCCAATCAACAACTTGACTCTAGTCTATGAAACCTCTATCACTATCAATTGGTACCAATTACAGACCCATGGTGACCTCAAATCAAAATAAAGCTAAATTAAGTCTAACTCTAGAAAGCTAGATGAAACAATCATGTGCATCCTCTGAAGTCAAGGAGGACTCACCAATCAACTGATGTGTGCAATAGACCTTCAATGGAGCGATTGTTGACGATCTCTAGTACCTGTCTCTGCATCATTAAATGATGCGGTCCAAATGGATGTCAATACGAGAAATGTACGAGGATGTAAAATGGTTGAATGAAATAGATATAGGCAGAATAATATAGAATAACATCAACTTAGAAGATACTCAATCAGAATGTCAAATGTATATCTAAAGCAAAAAAAACGAATAGACAATGACCAATCAATACCAATCCAATCTCATGCAATCCAATCCAATTAAATCACGTCAGAGTACTATCAGTATGGAATCTATCTGGGAATTTCTCTTGTCCGACAATAATCACTTATGAGCCAGTGATTGTACAACAATCTCACTGAATTGCCTCAACCATTTAATACCTTGCCAGGGTAAGAACAACTCAAATGCATAATGGATTCGGACAACTAACTGGTCAAGTAATATTGTTAAAATGGGGACATGTTCGACTTTAATGGAATTACTCCTCAAAATAGGAGCTTTTCCAACTTTAACAGTCTTATTCCCCAAAATAGGAACTTGTCCGACTTTAACGGACTTAGTCCACTTCTACGCTTGGCGACGTAGTTATTGAGTTCGAGTGGGACTTACTCTCACTCAATTCGGTGATCGATACTCCTCCAGAGACTTAATACTCATAAAATATTCAATCTCAATCAATCCAATCAATGAGTCTCTTAATGGATTCTTTCAGCTCATTAGTTCTATAAAACCATTGTTTCAACAATTTGACAATTCAATCCCATCGACCTCTTCAAGAGTGAATTAGACAATTATGCAGGAGGACTTTCAATTTAGACTCAACTTTAGAGCTCAATTATGAAGAATCACAGGATCATCAAGTTTTATCAACCTATCATCATACTCACATCACAATCACCATCAATATTATCAAATCAAGGCTCTAGACTCAATCCCTGATTTCATTCATGCAATCTTTTATAAAGTAATATGTAGGGTTTATAAAAGAACTCATGTAAAAGCATTTATTCAGTGAATAAAGTTTGTGATAATCATCAATGTATGAAAATACATAAGATCTGTATAATTTTGCTAAAAAATATGCATAAAGACTCAATACCTTGACAATCTTTCTATTACCATCAATAGGGGCACATGGAAGAACATTCCCATGTTTTAGTTTAGCCTTACATACCTGGATGAAGGTAGACAATCAACTTGGAAGGAATCCGGCTTAAATTCCTCGAATCCTCGCTCTTCTCTCTTCTCTTTAGCGCTAGGTTTTTTGAATGTTCAGAAAGGCTTAGGAATGGTTAATAACCTTTTTTATACCTAAAACGACCTATTTTGATCGTGTTTTAAGTTTAGGAGTGGTTGGAAAAATTCTGGAATGCCCCTCACAAAAAATAGAACAAAATACACCTCGGTGTACCAAGTCCACGTCGCGGACTTGGTCTATTTTTGGGGGGGGGGGTTTCCAAAAATTTTCTGATCGAGATTTCTAATCCCATAGAAAATATTGGGACATACCCAAGTGTAAGTCCACAACAAGTCCGCGTCGCGGGCCTGTCACACACTTTCTCTCGAATTGTGTTTTCGCAATAAAAAATTATCTTTTGATTTGGTTGCTCTAAAAATCAACCAAGGCCGTTTTCCCACATATTTATTTGTGTTGATCGCATTTTTGGCCTCGAATTTGCCAATGGAGTTTAGGAAAATGCGTTGTACGAATGTCTCTCATCTAGGGGTGTTTTGATAATTTTATGAGGTGTTACATTATCTCCCCCTTGGGATCATTCGTCCTTGAATGATGGGTAACTAAGAGTGAACTCATGGCATGAATCGAACAATCGAGACTCTATCAGATCAACGAATCACAATCAACCAATCACCATCATACCCATCGACCAATCTGTACAGTCACAAATCACTCAAAATAGACAAATCGGTTCAGATCATGAGTAGAGACATTCCTTAGACATTCTCACTATCAAGTACAAATGGAACATCAGAACTCAAATCAATTTGAATCATTTGAGCACCTCGACAATCAATTATTTGAACTCAAAAAGGAAATCATCAACTCTAATCGAGAATGAGACTATCATGATAGATAAGACTCTATGGATAACTCTCAAGCTTAGCGCCTCATCTCAACTTCACCCCTTTTCATGGCACTACACTTCACTTCATCAATTCAAGCTCATAGCTCCCATTCAAATCTACACTTAACCACATCCTCTTATTTCGTTCAAGCTTAATTCTAAGCCCCAAAGTGCTATTTCTACATTGATCATATTCATACAAAGCTAATTCTCAATACTCAATCTTTATACTACCACAGGGGCTTTCATTAAAAGATTACTAGTCCTCTCCCCTACTTCACCACCCTTACTCAAAACCCCTACCAAGAATACTTCAATAGTCTATAACCATTGCTTGCATAATGACAACCACACATTCAAGCCTATCACTCTGACCACTTCACTATATCTAAGATTTTTCAAGCCTACTTAGCACTTTTACCTCTACCATTGAATGAGCTCTCACTCAAAGATACACCGACGTATTCTTACCTAGAGATACTCTAATTTAATCTTGCCTATCCATTACACATCATAAGGTCTCATCTCTCCCCTTTTCCCTATCTATATCCCTATATGACACAAGTACAACACCACTATCACAATAAGGGTACATTCACTCCTCCCTATCTCATCTCACTCCCAGTCTATTACTATCAACATCATTATTTGGACCGAAATGAACTCATCATCTCCCCCTTAGCTCAAAGTTTATCTCTTTAAGTTTGCGAATTGATTCTCTTTACTAAGCTATAGGTATAACTCTCCACCTATATCTTACTCATGACATCATATTCCTTGCAAGTCAACATCTTAATTTCGAACAAACACTATCGCAAGCCTCTTAGAGCAAATCTTCACCTAAGACTATCACTATCATAATGATATCTCATTCTTCACAATGCTCCGCACAATTCAAGCTTAGAGTCTAGTGCTAACCTGTGAATCACATACTTTCCTCATAGCCAATAATCGATCAACATATCCCCTCTTTAAAACTTATATACCATTCACCCGTTTATTATGCCTCCTTATCCGGCTAAGCGCATAACTCCATGAACCTCATAGGGCTCTCCCCTTAGAATTATAAGCCTAGTTTAGAACTATCACCTCAAAAGCACTCTATTCCTATATTCAACATCTATAGTTCACCCTCACTTATACGAATACTATAACACATAAACTTAAATATCTTTCTAGTATGAGCACACTCTAACTCATCTTAGCAATAACCCTTTCTCAATAACTCACCATAAAAATCAGATGGTACTTACTACTCTTTTGTCAAAAATATGGAAATCGACTCATCACCCCATCACTTACCTAATAGATACATAACTCTAACTACAAGCCTCAATCAACCACTACTCACACTATTTGTTCTCTTCTTTTCCGCCATCATCCTTCTGACTCTAGCATGACTCAATTCTACTTATGGTTCACAAAACCTCAAATCACACTCTCCCAGATGGTAACCTTCTAACCATCGAGCATGTACAATAGGCTAGGCCCCTCTGTCAAAACCCTGATCCTTTCCCTAGACTTTGAGGGAATCTTTGGCAAGAATATTTTGGTGTTGACAACATTTCTCGGGTTCCCAATGCGTTTGGAAGGTATGGTCTGCGAAGGTGTAACTCATGAGGTAGAGTTTAACTCTATAGCACGACTCAGAATGTAAAAAAGTGTAACCATTACTAATATACTATAACCTCATACATATAAAATGTGGTGCACAACACACCCCTAAACAAGGCTCTACTAGACACGGCTTCATAGACTTTCTAGGACACTTGAACTCTATGCTCTAATACCAAGTTTGTCATGCCCTAGAAGGGTACCCTAGACGTGGCCGGCACTCAGAGACTATTTCTAGTCCATAAGCGAACTATTTGTCCTCATAACATTCATTCCTTGAACATAACTAACCAATCAGCGAAAGACTAAAGATAATAAATGGTAGACAATCTGAGTCTTACATAATCATGTTAAATAAAACAAGCTAGTTTGAAAGAAACTAGCTCAACACAATCTCTATCAACAATTTGACTCTAGTCTATGAAGCCTCTATCACTATCAAAACTGGTGCCAATGACAAACCCATGGCTACCACAAATCAAAATAAAGCTAAATTAAGTCTAACTCTAGAAGGTTAGATGAAACAAATCATGTGCATCCTCCGAAGTCAAGGAGGACTCACCAATCAGCTGATGTGTGCAGTAGACCTTCAATGGAGCGCCTGTTGATGATCTCTAGTACCTGTCTCTGCATCATTAAATGATGCGGTCCAAATGGACGTCAGGTTGTGGAATGTACGAGTATGTAAAATAGATGAATGAAATAGATATAGGCAGAATAATCTAGAATAACATCAACTTAGAAGATACTCAATCAGAATGTCAATTGTATCTCTAAAGCAAGAACGAAGAGTAGACAATGACCAATCCATACCAATCAAATCTCATGCAATCCGATCCAATTAAATCAAGTCAGAGTACTATCAGTATGGAACCCTTCTGGGAGTTTCTCTTATGCGACAACAATCACTTATGAGCTAGTGATTATACAATAATTTCGCTGATGTTGCCTCAACCGTTCATTACCTTTCCAGGGTAAGAACAAATCGAATCCATGATGGATCTGGACAATTAACTGATCAAGTTCTATTATTTCAGGACAATAAAATGGGGACATGTTCGACTTTAACGGACTTAGTCCTCAAAATAGGGCATTGTCCGACTTTAGCGAACTTAGTCCCCAAAATAGGAACTTGTCCGACTTTAATGGACTTATCCTACGATTGGGCGACGTAGTTATTGAGTTTGAGTGGGACTTACTCTCACTCAATTTGGTGCTCGATACTCCTTCCAAGACTCAATGCTCATAAAATAATCATTCTCAATCAATCCAATTAATGAGTCTCTTAACGGACTCTCTCAGCTCATTAGTTCTATCAAACCATGCTTTTAACAATTTGACAATTCAATCCAATCGACCTCTTCAAAAGTAAATTAGACAATCATGCAAGAGGACTTTCAATTTAGACCCAACTTTAGAGTTCAATTATGAAGACTCACAGGATCATCAAGTTCTATCAACCTATCATCATGCTCAAATCACAATCACCATCAACATTATCAAATTAAGGCTCTAGATTCAATCCCTAAGTTCATTCATGCAATCTTTTATAAAGTAATATGTAGGGTTTATGAAAGAACTCATGTAAAAGCATTTATTCAGTAAATTAAATTTGTGATGATCATCAACATATGAAAATA